>JAPVCG010000063.1:243675-348917 GCA_029606305.1 Paecilomyces fulvus
CTTGACTCTGCACTTTTGACGATTGGTTGTGTCGGGTTCTTTGTAAATCGCTCTCTCAATACATCGCATGGTTCTAGCATCAATTCTAACTCCGATATGTAGTTGAAATATCTTGATCAAAGCAATTTAACCAATGCTTACGTCAGGTTTGTCTTCAGCTAGTTAACTAGGATATTCTCGGCCATACTTAATCACCATTCATAAGCGGTATGCAAGAGGACTTGAAAATGTTTGGCAACCAATATACCTATGCTGTAAGTACATACAACAAATTCCTCGTACAGTGCAACTTTCTTATAGATGGAATTTAGACTACGGCCTATACTGTCTCCTACGCTGTGATGCAGGTCCCTTCCACGCTCATCATCCAGAAAATCAGACCAAGTTATTGGCTGACATTTATGGAGATTGGCTGGGGTGTTTTCACATTTGCGCAGGCTGGCTTGTCAAATGTACCGCAACTGTATGCTTTTAGATTTATGGTCGGCTTCTTCGAAAGTTCATGGTTTCCATGCATGTTATATGTCTTGGGATCATGGTAAGTTTTGGCTTTTTTTCGGGACGATACTGGAGATTCAATATTAACGGCTATCTAAGGTACACACAAGTTGAACTAGGTATGTTGAGAATAAGACTGTTTAGGGATCTGACCAAGTGGGTGTTATCAAGCCAAAAGAACAGCTATATTTCACATGACAGCACCCCTTGGTTCGGCATTTAGTGGGTACTTGGTAAGGATTATTTTTGCTTTGAAATAAATTCCGGTTTGTACTGAATAAAATCAGCAAGCTGCAGTGTACAAAAACCTTGATGGCCATCACGGTCTAGCAGGTTGGAGGTGGTTATATGTTGTTTGTGGGGTGCGTCTCCCAATTACCTCACTAACTAGCAGGAACCCTTTCCCGATGATAACATTAAACAGTGCATGACCGTCCCTGTTGGTATCGCGACCCTATTCTGCTACCCAGATGTCCCCCACAACACCCGCGTATGGTACCTCAATGAGGACGAGATCCGTCTTGCGATAGCTCGCGTGGAAAAGGCAGGAAAGGCACCACCTGCGAAGATCAACTTATCGAAATTCCTCCAAGTTTTGAAGAAATGGAGTACGCTGGACTAAGAACTACATGATACATTTTGGATTCTAATCCTTGATCAACAGGGTGGTACGCCTTTGTTCTCGGTTATGTGGTAAGTCGTATAAGAAGATCAGCTGGTGGTTCAACCGAATAACTGATGATTGAGTTAAGCTCTATGGCTCCTCGTGTGCAGCATCTAGCTACTTTGCCATCTGGCTGAAGTCAGAGCACTTTTCTATCGAGGAACGGAATATCATCCCGACAGGGACAAATCTGAGATCTGCCTTTTCAGTGGTCCTGGTAAGTTCAATTCAAGAATATCCTAATCTGCAACAAACTCTGACCTCGTTAAAATGAATTAGTGGGGATTCCTTGCAGACTTCACCAAAAATAGGTTTCTGTGGGTTCTTATACCTCTGGTTCGTCTTATTTTTCTCCATTTACCTATGCGCGCCAACATTTGGCTTCTAATATGCCATTGTCTAGACATATGGTCTCCTCCCAAACGGAATTCTCGCAGTATGGCCTAGAAGCATCAAGCTCAAGGAATTTGCTTTCTTGACGGACGGAGTCCAACTTATGACTGCAATATAGTACGTTTGATGTGTCAAGTTGTGGTTTCCGGTGGCCTAATTATCTCTTGATAGCTACACCTGGGCGAATGAAGTCTGCTCAGATGACAATGAGGAACGGACCTTGGTAGTAAGCAGTATGAATGGATTTCAATATGCGGTAAGTCTCGAATATATTCATTAAATGTCTATTTATTTATTTTTCTGACAAATGGGACTACTATAGGTAGCGGTGTGGCTTCCTATTGTTATCTTTCCACAGACAGAGGCCCCCACATTCCGTAGGAAATTCATCTGCTGATACTATCTATGATCAATGCAGATCGGCTAATGGTGTGTATATATAGGAAAGGGTTTTCCAGCGACTTTTGGGTTTGTAATTGCCGCATTGATAGTTGTCGTCATTACACAGCTCCTAGTTCTTCGCGAGAAGCGCCAGCAAATATCAGATGATCGGGAGGAGGGAGTTATCACACCAGAGGTAGATGACATTGGAAATGCGAAGGTGAAGGTTTCCTATACTAGAACTGAAAGATAAAAAACTAAGAGTTGAGCACTAGAATCCAGCGACAACGGTTTCTCTCACAGTGGAGCCCGAAAGAGAGTGCAACTTCGGGGCGACTAGACAAGTACTACTTGCATAGTTATAGATGAGATGATTATTGGAAGGTTAAGCTAGGATTAAGTATCCAATGTCAGACCCGATAAGAAAGAAATGAACGGCAATGGATTCTATAGTGGTATCTACCAACTCACCTTTTCTATTCATCTTCTTCTACGTCTCCTTCACTGGTAGCCAGTACATCCAATCCCAGTGAGTTTCTCGATAAATGCTGGCAACGACGTGGGATTGTCGATCAGCAACCCTCAACGATCAACACATTTCACATCGCTCGATCAGATTCAAAGGCAGTTGACGGAATAGGAAACCAATACAATTGCTGCCACCTGTTTTATTCCAAACTCTGCTGCATATATAATAGTACTTAGGCTGATGTACGCAGACGGATGTATGCTACAACCAGAAGTTGCAAAGGACATATTCTCGCATGAGGTTGCTACTCACAGATTAGACATGAACATTGTTAATCTTAATCCCCCAGCCTTCACTTTAATTGATGTTCCGACAATGCTTTATTTGCTATAGGTTATGGTGGGCGTTGTCGATCTCCCGCTTGGAATGTCAGCCTCCACTTGTCGTTCACCGTCGGTGGTTGAAGAGTATGATCATGATGATTGAGATATTAAATGTGAAGTAACTACTGTATGTTACAGAGCAATAAGAGGGTTAACTATTCTGGTTCAATCTTGCAGAGTACTATTTTCTGGAAGGGATTTCGGTGTACACTTTGCATAAACTAGTACAAGCCAATGGATCCAGCTAACTTAATGCTAAATTCAGATCTCACCGTGTCGCACAAACAGACCTATCATAATGAGGGTAAATCAGGTCTCGTATTTGTCAACCAGTGAAGTCAGAGATGATTCCAGACCGCGACGGTCAGTGTTACAGCTCTGCAAATGACAACGCAGACGAAAGTAAGCGGCCCCTCCTCTTCGGACTTCGAACTTTCCCTCGGGCTCGGAGTCCGAGGGTGCTTACATTTGCTGATGCGTTGATTGGTCGAGCGATCAGTGCGCCCGCAAAAAGCAATGAAGGAATGTTACGAATATTCCGATTATGGCAAAGATGGGGAAGGGCAAAAAAAACGATGTAAGGATGATCCCTCGCATAGTTAAGAGCATGTCGTGCTCCTCTCGATCTAGGAGGTCTTCAGATCCTTCCTGAATTATTTCTTCTCCCCTTGGTGGTATCGGTGGTTGAGACATTGCTCGTGATTGTTGCATCATATCATACAATACCTTGAATATCGAGCAACGCCACCCCAGCCAGTTAGGTAAAGCGAAAATATGGCTTTGCTGTTCATCAAGCAGAAGTTGTTCCCGTCCCGAGGAAGCCAGCCCAAGAAATCCCTATTGGAGGTTCCTTCGTCCAAGAGTTTGAGTTAGTATACCCCCCTTCGTCACAGAAAACCCTTCTCACCGGGAACGGCTCGAAGAGATTGATCGATGTGTGCTGACCGTCCTGCAGGACAACCTCTTCTGGGCCACTTAGAAGAGGAACGGGTGGATATCCATCCAGATGGCGACCTAGAAGCTCAGCGTTTTTCTTACGACACCTTCTCTCGAGCACCATCAGAGGACTCCGGCAGCTCAGGGAGTACCCGGTCGCGCATCAATCCGCGTATCATATCGGATGCCATTCTGGGTCTTTCCGATGGGCTCACGGTGCCCTTTGCGCTCAGCGCAGGACTGTCTGCCCTGGGAGATACCAAAGTCGTCGTGCTTGGTGGCCTGGCGGAGCTAGCAGCTGGTGCAATCTCCATGGGTTTGGGTGGTTATGTTGGTGCCAAGAGCGAAGCGTAAGTGGAATGAATCACTGTATGTCTTCACATAGTGAGAAATGAAGCTAATATAAGATCCTTCTGCAGAGAATCATACGAGGCCACCACACGGGAAACAAAAGAACTGATCGAAAGCTGCCCGGTCGAGACTGAATCCATTGTCCGTGAGACATTCGTCGCGTACGGCATCTCCGACACTGCTATCGCCGAAATCAACCACTCTCTTCACGAGTCGCCTGAACGGCTGCTCCAATTCCTCATCGCCTTCCACCACAAGGAGTCCGAGCCGGACTGCAACCAGGCTTACATGTCCGCCATCACACTCGCACTCGGATATTTCATTGGGGGTTTCATTCCCCTCATTCCTTATTTCATTGCCAGCCAAGTCCAGACTGCACTGTACTACAGCATTGGTGTCATGGGAGTGACTTTATTGGCATTTGGCTATATCAAGACATGCATCGTCCGTGGCTGGAGCGGTCGTGACAATGTCGTCGCGGGATTAAGAGGCGGGTTGCAGATGGTGGTTGTCGGCGGAGTTGCCGCAGGAGCTGCCATTGCTCTCGTTGGATTAATCGATCACGGCGGCTCCAAGTGAGCTTGTTGCTTTTTTTTTTTTTTTTTTCTCTGGAGTTATCGGTTTGGAAAAGCTCATCCTGATTTTCTTTATGTTATGTATGATGATATCCATATTGAGGCGGTGGGCTGTCGTTTTTTTTCCGGGACCCGGATATCCTCCGGTATGATATAGACGAGTTAGATACCAATTTCACATATTTCCGTCTTTTTTTTTTTTCCAATTCTTGTTTCTCCCATTCTCACTCTTCCTGCAAAGTGACTCTGGTCTCAGGCAGCCAGCGCCTTCCCAACCAAGCCCTTCGCACGATCCGACATCTGGATCTGTAGCGCCAACTCATGTCCCCTCTCCGACATCTTCCCCCACGTCTTACGCAAAATACTAATAATCTTCTCTTCATCATAACCCTTCTCGAACTCCTCGAACTGATCATCCAGGAAGACCAAGCAGGCCACATCCTCCAATGCCTGCGTCTCTTGATCCTTCTTCAGATCCTCCTTGCGGACCAGAGCGGCAACGCGCGCGGCCTCCGTCTCAGAGTACCCGCTCTCGAGGCAGATGCGTTCCGCAAGCTCCGCCTGTCGCTTCTTCAGGAACGTTCGCCAAGCAAAGTATCCCGGTTTGGTCTGTGGATAAGAGCTGCGGGGCACTTCCCATCGGCGGAGGTGCTGTGCGCGGATGGCAAGGCGGAGCGGTTCGGAGGCAGAGGGGGTGTGCAGGTCGAGGTATTTGGTCATCTTGTTGGCGTAGTGCAGTTCATAAGGAACTTGGGCTCCATCGATAGTGACGAGGTTCGGATCCTCGGAGTGAGCTTCATCGATGCGACGGAGCGCGAGGTCATACTTGGATGATGACATGGTGGGTATGAGGGATTCTAAGAGCAATTGAAAGAGATTGCAAGGTCCTGGCGTGCTGTAGTCAGGTATCTCCGAGGTTTGTGGTTTTGTACCAATGGCACTATAGATAAAATAGTTAATGAAAGACGAGATGAGTAATATCCTGTGAATTGTTCGCGGAGAGTAATTAATTTATTCTCGCCTGATGCGTGCCCCACAGATCCCGGTTCCGTCTGGGCAGAGACCGAGATAGCGAATCCCGTTCTTGATAGATCGGATCTGACTATCAACCATAGCTCTCCTATTTGAGCAGCTATTCTTTTTCTTTTTTCTTTTTTTGTCATGGTAGTACTCCATAGGTTTTTGACGTATTCTTCGACCAAGAGGGTGCTCGTTGTGGTCATGGGTGTTCTCAATTTTCTCTCTATCGCCAATGTCAGATCCAGGGAGACCAAGAGGGGATTTCTCCTTTTGGTCGAGTGGTGAAGAAGTACGACAGTCAATAATTAGATTTCGCAGCTGAGGATGCAAGCATTATCTATGCTATTAAATGGACAAAGAAGGGAAATTGATCTAGTGAGTGCTGATCGATCCTGGTGTTCCTGGAGCCAAAGGCGGGTAGATTTCCGTATCAGGCAATATCCGCTCTCTGCAGCATTAGTTAACTATAGTTAGTTACTTTATACTGAGGATTAATAATATCTGGGGATGCGGGGAAACGGAGTAATTACTTAGTGACTACCTCCCATCTAGAGTACTTAATCCCTTTTGCCATTGAGTTTGGAGAGTGTGCTCAAGCTCTCCTCGAATACACACCCTGGCTCAATATGCCCACCGCCCTATCATCTGGCTTTGAGGCCACTCCTGAGTCTCACCATGATGATGATATACTACCGGTCAACATGAAAGCAGAAGCACATGTACATGTACATGAACATCCGACGCAAACCATTGATTCGGCAGCCAGTGTCACAGACAGTCTCCGAATGGAACAATTCGAGATCGAGGACCCTCTCCCGGAACCGAAAAGAAACGAAGCAGCCGTCATCCTGCCCAGCATTTCCAAGCCTGCCATCAATAAATACCGTCTACTAAGCGTCAGCTTGATTAACTTCGCTGGTGGCCTCAACGATAGCGCTCCGGGTGCGCTGATTCCCTACATTGAAAAGCGATACAATATCGGATACGCTTTAGTATCCATGATCTTTGTCGCCAATGCAGTTGGTTTTCTAGCTGCTGCTCCGTGTACCCATATTCTCGAGCGGCGTCTTGGTCGTGCACGGGCGTACATGGTGGCAGAGCTGGCGATATGTGCAGCCTTTATTGCGTTGGTCTGTACACCTCCATTCCCGGTGGTTGTGATTGCATTCTTGCCGATTGGGTTCGGACTCGCGACAGCATTGTCGTTGAGTAATGTCTTCTGCGCGAATCTGGCCAATGGAACGATGGCATTGGGAATTCTCCATGGCAGTTATGGTATTGGTGGCACTTTGGGCCCGCTGATAGCCACAGCAATTGCTTCCCATACGGGGAAGTGGTCGCCGTTCTATTTCGTGACCTTAGGAATGGCCATTATTAACACCATATTGGTTGGTTGGACATTTTGGGGTTACGAGAACGAGATGGCCGCTATGCGTGTATCACAGCCATCCGATACTCATATCGAAGACCACTCCCACGCTGGTATCCTAAAGGTCATCAAGAATCGCATCACCATTCTCGGAGCCCTTTTCATATTCGCCTACCAAGGTGCTGAAGTCTCTATTTCCGGATGGATCGTCTCGTTCCTTGTCACCTACCGGCACGGTAATCTGGCCGATGTTGGCTACGTGAGTGCCGGCTTCTGGGCGGGCATTACGGCTGGACGGTTCCTCCTTTCTCACCCCGCACAGCGATTCGGTGAAAAAGTCTTCGTCATCATGGCAATCGCCGGTGCCGCTGGGTTTCAACTGATTGTTTGGCTGCTTCCGAATTTGATCGGTGAGGCTGTTGCAGTGGCCATCGTGGGGTTATTTCTGGGGCCTATATTCCCTTGTGCAGCGGCTGTCTTTACCAGGCTGTTGCCTCGGAATATTCAGATGTCCAGTTTGAGCTTCATCAGTGCGTTGGGAAGCAGCGGGGGTGCAGTTGCGCCTTTCGTGACGGGTCTCGTAGCACAAAAAGCAGGAACGTTTGTCCTTCATCCTATCTGTATCGGGCTGTTTGTGGCGATGGAGGGATGTTGGGGCGTTCTACCAAGGATTAGGAAGAGGACGGTGTGAGAGGTACATTCATGGAAGATTTTTTTTGTCTGCCTTGGGAAGGGTAAGTCACCACGGGGACCTGGTCTTCCACCATGCTAAGATTCGATGGTGAGCATGGAACAAGGACTGCACAAAAGTCATCCAAGCATTTCATACATATAGACCGCTATTTGGATGGGAAGGCAGTTAGTTCATCGTCATATAAAACGGCAAATAGACAGTCAATCATGACACACTAAAGGCTCATTCATGAACGGTTCTCATCCATCCATTTCTGTATTCTTCACGACTTCACACCTTCATCGCTAAGGTGGAATATATGGAAATCACTGTCCTCTGATTCTGGTGGCAGGAACCATGCAGCTACCTGTAAGTATGTAAGCCATAGAGCCCGATATCAAGCAAGGAACGACAACGGTAAAGACTAGCGTACCGAATCAGAGTGCAACTTAACAGCCCGCCACTCATTGAAATCGTCAATGAAATCTGTCATTCTACCCTTCGATGTCCGGAATTCAATTGCCTGCAGCTGTGACTGTTGAAGCCTGCCATTTCGGAATCTAGGTTCACCCCATTTGAGATAGATCTCATCCAAGGTCTCACCATTGAGCAGCTCGAATCCTTTCCTGCATGATGAACTGGTCTTTCCTAAATGTTGGAAAGTGCAGTCCTGGTAGAATAATCCTAGACCGCTTACATTATGGTCCTTGTCGACATCCCATGTCAGATGCTGAAGGCCGAATAGCTTGGCACAATACCCAAACTCATCCCATTTGGCCATGGTATATGATGGCATTTCTAGTTCCGTTCTTGTCGAAGTGAGAGGAGTCGGTGGTGGGTACAGCTTCGGCAATCGTCTGTCAGGTTGTACATCCGATGTCTTCCGTCGGGGAACTTTTTCTTTGATGCAGGCAATGCCGTGAATTTGATCCCACTTCTGGGCTATCAGAAGACCATCTAGTCTCTGCCCATTCTCCGCGGTGAAATCTTTGTAAATGTAACTTGCACCTTCAGCCGGCTTAAAACCGAACAGGATATGACGGTTCCAGTTTGTAGCAACCTGTATTCGTTAGCATCTTACAAAATAGGCCACCGCCTAGTTCACTCACTTCTATCCCTAAGTCAATAGCTACTCGCTGCCTTGGGGCTAAGACTCTGATAGTAACTTTTGTAATATACTCGGCAGGGGCGTGTATAGGAAAATGCCTCGTTCCTCCTCGTAGCCTTACGGGATGGTACGGCCCGCCATATGTATATTTCAAGGGATCCATTTCATCCACTGTGGTAAGCTGAGGATTTGAGGGTGAATGGACCTGGAAGGCATAGAGTCTCATATACTCATTCATATACATGGTAATTCCCGTCATGTCTGGTGGGAACCTCAAGTAATCTGCGGTGAAGAGTCCTCGCGTCTTTACTATATCATCGGGATGATCACGTAGCCGGTTTCTCTCCACGAACTCATCTCTACTTGGTACTCTTCGCGGTAAAAATGGCCGCACTAAAAGGTCCGGAGAAGCCGAAGAATCCCCCGTGTTGCTGGTGCTGAATGCGCGAGCCTTGAATCCCTGTAACGAGTCAGCAGCATGATCTTGGTATTAGCGCAATAGATGTTACGAACGTCAAAAATAACGAGAATGGCAGAGTCATGGCTACTTGATTGCTCAAAGGACTTATATCCTTCCCAGCACCTAATGGATTCCGGTGTACCGGAAGACCATCCTGAAGGTGAGTCGTCGCCACAGTTTAAGCTTCTTAGACCAGTATCATCAATGACGAAGCGTACTGTACGTTTTGTGCGTGAAACACGGATATCATTGTATGTGAGTGACGTGAAGCCCACGATCTCGTGATGGACGTCACCAAGAAACTGCATCCCAGAGACGTAGTCTTTCCCTCGTATTCCACGAAGGAACACTCTAAGACGTCTAGAATCCTTTGGCCATTTGAATATGGAAGAATAACAGCCTATGAGACGCCAATTTTGGGGCGCCGCCTGCATCGTACCCCGAAATTGGTTGGAATCTTTATCTTGGACACTCGCAAGAATTTCCGTTGAAAACTGAAGATTGTCTAGCACTGAGCGAAGACAATCAATCTCTTGGTTCCAACGACGGTAGATCCTAGGAAGTTCCCGAGTATGGTTTAATTGCAGGGTAAGTGAAGCTGCTTCTGGGATGCGAACATTATCTTGGTTGAGAGGTAAGTATTTGAACAAGGGACCCCAAAATATCTCTGCAAGCTTCAATGTCATTTTGCAACTTGACATGAAGGCCACAGCATCTATTGAAGGCAACTGATGCAGGACCATGACCAGTATCTCCATGGGTAAAGTAAGCAAGCGACAATATTGCCTGCCTTCCTGGCTTAACGCGATAGGTTTCATCCTATCTGAAATCCGTGACAAGATATCAAAACTCACTGAGATCTGTCAGACTGAAGATAGCACCGAAATCAACATAGCTGAGACTCACGTACGAAACTCATGGTGATCGCGTTGTGTGCGAGGGAAATACGACAGATTATCAGGTTGTAAGGCGAGACAAGCATGAAAGAGAGAGGCTGGCGTGATTTTGAACTTGCTCATTAATTGTATGATACGATAGCAGCGATCATCCATCAGCCATGCTTGACTCTCACCGTCATATATAACGCGAATGCTGAGTTCTGTCGAAGTGCCATCTTCGAAACGTGATTTCACGAAGATAGGCCCATGATCCCGGAGAAGCCCTAATTTACTGGTATACGGCTTGCCATCAATGAAGCCCACTAATCCTAATTAGCTGATGAAGTCCTTTGCAGGTATGATCTCAGCGACCACAAAACGTACCCACGTGAACTGGCCATTCCTTCGAGGAGGACAACCATTCCCCACAAAGTATACATAGCCGCCCTGCAGATGTCGTGTTTTCCATTAGATGTTATTCAGTATAAATTATTCTGCGATATTGTGTATCTTTGCTGCTTCAGTAGATGTGCAGACGTGGCCAACGTTACTCTGCCCTGCTTTGAAATGAAAGAGTGTATCTCACTCGCCGTTGGTATCGACCTTCGGGTTAGTAGGTTAGTAATCAATCTATCTCATAGTTATCATATGAGAACTAGATTCGAATTTTGAGATTAATGAAAAGGTGGTTTGTATTGGAATTATTTATAGTCTGTTCGCTGCTAACAGCCGAGAAGGTTTTTTTAGGTCCCCCGCGCAGGCAACAACGTCAGCACTACTACAATAGAGGTGTGCAACCATCCCCGTACGACGTATTGTACCTGGTGCTGGTTATATAGACTGCTCCCTGGATATCACACAAAGTTGCTTACAATATCGATATTTGCGCAAAATATATTTTAGGTCTTGCTCAGCATCGAGAGGCGGGGAAATAAGCACACCCCTCAGGTGACCAGATCCCTCCAAACTGGTGTGTATCTTACCCTCTTCCCATAGTGTCATACCATTCAGCTCTCCTGATTGGAACAACTTCACTGGATGGTCTCACAAATCGGGAGGTAGCAGTGAATACTATGTACCCTGCAGTATATCCTTTTAGTTTTTACCATATGGCACAGTTATTCGAACGAGAAGATGTGCAGGAGAGATTCAACTTCTGCGCCAACGAGTTTAACGTCGCGAATACCCCCGAGCAGTTCAACTTCTAGTCACACGTCCAGGTTTTTGGAGGGCCGATTGGTAGCCAGAGCCTATGCGAGCAAGCCTTGTACAACGTTGTGGAAGACTGCTTTGGAAATCATGATGGCGGCGATTCCAACTTCAATAGCCATGTGATAGAGCATACGGTAAACGCGATTCAGATACTGCTTGTGGGATACTTTCTTAGATGGGACATTAAGCTTTGCTTCTGCACCTGCGACTAAATACCCCACCTAAGTGATAGGCCATCAAAGGTCCATGAAGTGGCATGGAGAAGTTGGCATGCAAGGAGATTATGCTCAACTTCATTTCTGAGTCCTTTTCAGTGTCACTCTTCACTCTTCTCTTCGCACATTTTATACAGTAGCGTTCTAGAAACCGTCACTAACAAACCTTTCGATCACATGATGTAGATCACCTAGTATTATCTGTTGAGACCAGAATCACCAAAACAACCCGTGAGAACATAACATGCAGCCATATGCGAGACAAGTCATCATTCAACAGGCGCTAAGATAAGCATCTAGACCTTAGTTCTATCTTAAAAGCTAAAATTTCTGACAACCAAGGACATTTGCCCCTCTTGCCTAGAAGATCTTCTCCATTTACAGCCATCCATGCCGGTTCTTCGATAATAAATAACCATCGAGCACAAAACCAAAGCATCAGCACCGGATTCTTGCTTTCCCATGCTCTATCCCGACCTCCGGTGATGCAGACTCGGCTTCGGAGGACTAGCACGAAAAAAGGGGTTAAATTGGACACATCTGCAGAGTACATTATGCTGAGTACATCACGGGACGATTTGCGCGTGTTGTTCCAATTTGCAAGCAAGCAAACCCAATTCATCTCGATGAAAGAATATATGATTCATTAAATCTAGCAGTAATCATGACAACTCCAGATAATTGCCTTCGCGGGGTCGCACATTTAAGTACTTAGAGTCTCTAACCATCTTTGGAGCTGACTGGTACTATTAGTAATATCCTGTTGCCGCCGCTCAAACAGTGATTCGGGAGAGCGCGGAATGCCCGTTCCGACCAGGTTGGCCAATTGCCAGCGATTCAGGCTGAGTGTTGCCATGGGCCGAGTTTGTCGTTGGTCGTTCTGGAGTTGTCGAGGTACCCGAGTCTG
The DNA here is from genome assembly GCA_029606305.1 of Paecilomyces fulvus. Classification (NCBI taxonomy): domain Eukaryota; kingdom Fungi; phylum Ascomycota; class Eurotiomycetes; order Eurotiales; family Thermoascaceae; genus Paecilomyces; species Paecilomyces fulvus. Next base: position 256,168 of record JAPVCG010000063.1, read on the forward strand.
GAACTAAGAGACCTGCGCGTTTTTAAAAGCATGGCCTAACTACCCGCGGTTGCGCATACGTCACGAAGCTGTTGCGACACTTCGGGAACCCTTACTGCCGGGCTCTCTTTTCTTCCTGCTTATCTTTCCCTTCCTCGCCATGCTCTAACTAAGGGTTGAACACGGACGACACCATTCAGAGAGAGTCTCGCGTTCTGCCATGACTCAGTGGCTTCCCTTCGTCCCATATCCGGCTGCCAAGCCTGGATATTGGAGCCCTGTTACCTCCACATTGAACTGGTGCGAAGAGGTATGTTGTGTTATCCGACGATCCACAGAGTGGAGGAGGACATGTGAGATGGAAGAGCAGCACAAACTGACAATGGGAACCTGTCGAAAATAGGACTACTATGCCACCCCTTACTCCGCAGAGATCGTCAATAGTCTCACCAATTTGATGTTCATGTATTTGGGAATCAAAGGCTTTCTTAGCTGTCGCAGGAACAGACATGACACAGTGTTTCAGGTTGCATTTCTCGGGTACCTCGTGGTAGGAACAGGCAGCTTTCTCTTTCATTCGACTCTAAAGTGTAAGTGGAACCTCCTGAGACGCTCCCCATACAGATATTTGGTGGAAGTTGCATACTAACACAACATTTCCGATTAGACCCGATGCAGCTAGTCGACGAGCTCTCCATGATCTATACAACATGTCTGATGGCATATGCGTCTTTCTCCTACTCCAGGAATCTCTGGGTACGGGTTTCCCTGGCGACATCCCTGACCGCTCTATCGATATTTATTACCCTGTATTACCACTACCTGCAGGATCCGGTCTTCCACCAGAATGCGTATGCACTCTTGACCACAGTCATTGTGCTGCGCAGTATGTGGATCATGGAGGTAACACTGCGTCCCTCTCGACGCAAGACCACCGAGGAGGACCGCTTGCAGCGACAGAAGAATGGCCTTTCCACCCCTTCCAAGGAGAGAGTACATTACGAGAATGTGCGAGATCTGAAGACGCTGAAGACGATGTGGTTCATGGTTCTGTATGGTCTCACTATGTTCCTCGGGGGCTTCTTTATCTGGTTCCTTGACAACCGTTTCTGCCCTACTCTGAGGAAGTGGCGGAGAGCTATCGGTCTGCCATGGGGTATGCTCCTCGAGGGACATGGCTGGTGGTGAGTTTTCTTCATCTATTGCAAACTGAACTTATTTCTGAGGCTAACTTAAAATAGGCATCTCATGACTGGTATCGGTGCCTACCTCTACATTACATGGGGTATTTGGCTCCGCGTGTGCCTCAACGATCACCAGGATGAATTCCTTCTGAAGTGGCCACACTTCTTCTACACCTTCCCCGAGCTCGTTCGGGTGAAGCCAGAGAGCGGTCATGCAAACGGCTCTTCCAAGAAGAACTCGTGAGCAATCACGTAACTTTCGAGCTTATTCCCAGACAAACACTCTTTCAAGTCTGCCTTGCTCACCTTTCACAGTGGTTTTGTGATATGCGTGCATAGATTTGCCCGACCTGGTACACTGGCACGTGACGTAGAAAGATACAACCGCGAAACACCAGGTCTTATATACCACGTTCTTTGTCTCACCCATTCCCTTTAGGATACCTTTTGCATCAATGGAGCAGGCAATTATAGAGATGGAAATGAAGAAAAGGGTGGCGTGATTTGGAATGCTTGCTCTTGATGCTTGTTGACATTTGCTATGGATATCCCCTCTGATGAATTACGTGAGGAGTTTGCAGCGCTGGTCTAAATTAAAGAAGTTATGAATCTTCTAACTTTATGTCAAAGAGAAGCTTGAAGATATAGTGGCCTATCTATCTATAGGACAAAGAAGCAATGCCAATGCAGCAATTGTTATTTGTATTAAGGACAAAACAAAAAAGAAAAATAGGCTAGAGAATTCATAGCTTCGACTTCCCGGCTTTCGTTCCATTTTCACTTTCTCTTTGCTGAGGCGGACCAACATGCTTCTTCCACTCCTCGTCAATGGTCATCTTTTCCACCTTCGATCTTCGACTCCACTGCTCCCGAAACGCTTTTTCCTCTTCTCTGAACCGTTGAAGCTCCTTACCAAACCAGCTAGCGGCGGCATCTGCGCATTCAGTAACTGCTTCCTGTGCTAGTAGATGGCCACGGTCCTTCAGGAATAATTCTTGAACACGGCCTGCGGGGACACCGCCGCTTCCTCCGACGCCTCTGCCAGTCACGGCCAGCTTGTCAGCGCGCAGTTCAGGTGCTGACAAGTCCGATTTACCGGCAGCTACATAGAGCACACTGGGTCGGAGGTGCTGAAGCTGGGCGAAGATGAGTGGACCTTCGGGCCGATAGAAAGGATAGGAGTTCAATGACGGGTCGAGATCGGGGTGCGTGAAGGTGTTAATGGGAGTGTTTTTTGAGGGGTCGAAATCGTAGTTGGGCCGGGAAAAAGTGAAAACTTCTTGATGAAGGGTGGTTCTGAGAGTCACTGGCTTATCACCCTTGCTTCTGGAGGTCTCATCTAGTGGGTGGATAGCTGTTGGGAGGTCGCGGAGGCCGTATTTGATCCAGCGATCAAGGACGCGAGGGTCCCATGCCTTGTAAAATGGGCTTTTCCGAAAGCTTTCAGCTGCAGCTTCTCGAGAAGGCCACAAATCTCGTCGGTACGTGGAGAGCTTTGTGGTGATGGGGACATTCTTGCCTGTGGTATGGAAGCTGTGAGTCCCGTGATTCTTGAATGTCCGGTAGATCACAGGATCGAGTAGAACCAGGGAATGTAGTAGTCGAGGATGCATCAATGAGAGCTTAACACTACATGCTGTTAGTCATGGACATTCAGTAGAGAAAAATGATTTGCAATAAAGGGAAACGAACAGGTGAGCACCGCCCATACTATGCCCTACTCCGACGATTGGACGAGGCATCTCAGCACGTTTGAGGTTGATGAGATTGAGAAGATCCCTCGGATGATCGAACCAACTAGCTGTATTTCGAGTGAGTAATTATCACTTTTGAATGCATGTGGAGGTTGTGAGGACACACGATCATTGCCCAGGAGATCCTCATTAATCACCGAACTCTGCCCTTGGTGGGCAACATCTGCCATCCAGATACTTCGAATGCGGAAGCCTTGAGATTTAGCACGTGCATATATTTCCTCCCATAGTGGCTCGTATAGTTCCTATTATTGATATTAACATCTAACATCTCATTGACCTGCCATCGTGAATGAAACTGCACACCTTAGGGAAGCCATTTGCATGTGCGCCGATGATAGTCACATCTCCACGCTGAGGATTAGGATTATCAAGAGGAATATACTGCTTCACAGCTAGATGCAACACATCCTCCTGCTCATTAGACGTGGCCTGCGGATACTCCCTGATATGCTGGCACGGAATCACGTGCTCGACGATACGAAATGGGCCAGACGACATGACGACGGACGCTTGTTGCGATCAAAAGAGGGAATTACTGCAATGGCCACAACTCCTAGAGGCTTAATAGGCGCCTAAGTTCCTGTTATAGAGGATTGTCAATCCGGGAAACAGAAGTTTACAGGGCTGGCACGAGGACCCGGCGTCACTGCCGGCCTATGTCGATGGGCCGAGGTTCTCGCTGTGATGTCGGGGAGGAGAGCTACCGGTTGTGTCTCGAACGAACGCCTCTGATATGACTAGCCATGAATATCCACAATGCATATAGGTATCCATCTAGATTCCCGAGTATTAATTTCCATAGGCTGTTGAGCAATGAAATCCCAGAGGATAGAGCGATTCCCGTTTAATGGCATATTGACATCACGTGATGCGGCGTCAGGCGGCGCGTTGTATTTCGCGTCTGGTCCGCGTCGCAGATAATCTTGCCATCAGTTGGAGTTCACGGTGCTTTCCACGAACAATACAACCTGTAGTCTCATACCACGGACCATTTCTTGTTTCTCTGTCTATAGTGGTCCTTCAAGCGATCAGTTCGTGGGAGACATCTTTCAAGCTACTAACTGGGGTTGAGGGGCTATGGCGGACCACGAGGGGGTCCAACTGTTTGGACAATGCAAAATCTGTATCGTCTGCTCCAATGACCTTGACGAAGATACAGCCAACCAGGTAAGAAAAATAATAGACATCTACTTAAATCTCAGATTTTACGTCATCCGGCACGAACTAATACTAGTTCTAGCTTGCTATATCAATGAAAGAGTATGGCGGCGAAACAGTCATTTATCATGCATCATCTATATTTCCTTCTGTCCGCGAGTTTACACACTTCATTTCGTCTACGATCGACTTCCCTGGGTATCAAGCAGCATGCGATGCCCTTATACCTGTGGTCAAACCGCAATGGGTGCAAGTGTCGATTTCGAAGATGAAGCTTGCTAATCCGAGACAACACAACCCGGACCCGAGACTGTTCCTGAATGACGTTGTTGTTACTTGTGGTGATATTCCTGAAGGTGATAAGGATGCGATAATTGGGGGTGTCTTGGCAATGGGTGGCCTATACAGCTCCGGAATCACCGCCATGGTGACACATCTCGTGGACTTGACGACTGAATCTGACAAAGCAAAGATTGTCATGGCTAAGAAATTGAACACTAAGATAGTTCTTCCGCATTGGTATGTACCTTTCTTCTTTAGTCCTGCTCTGTTCTCACAAGATCAGGTTCGACGACTGTTTGAAACTTGGCAGAAGGATTCCTGAGCGCCCATATATTCTACCCGATCCAGAAATCCTACGAGCCGGTCCTGATATGCCGATTCGCACCTATGAGAACAAAGATATCATCGGAGCCTCGACTCCAGAGCCTTCTAATCTACCCAGTCCGGTCAAGACGCCTCAGACTGGACGCCAGCTGAACGTCTTCGAGGGCAAGAAAGTGATGCTATCTTCCGATCTCAAAATCGGGTCTCATCTACATGCTTCTATAGAGGACCTCATCAAACAGGGCGGCGGTAGCCTCACGTCCGAAGTCTCCAAAGCGGATATGTTTATCTGCCGTTATAGGGAGGGATTCGAATACAGGCTAGCCTCGAGGTTGGGTAAGGATGTCGGAAACTTATCTTGGCTTTATCACCTAATCACTCACAATACTTGGACATCTCCTCTGCGTCGACTGCTGCACTACCCGGTTTCTCGTACCCCAATTCCCGGATTCAAGGGGTTGAAGATCAGTCTTTCGAACTACGCGGGTGAAGCACGAGCATATCTTGAAAATCTTATTGCCGCTACTGGTGCAGAATGCACAAAGACATTAAGACAGGATAATACGCATCTTGTTACTGCTCATGGAAACAGTGAGAAGTGTAGTGCTGCGAAGGAATGGGGTCTCCAGGTCGTCAATCATCTGTGGCTGGAGGAGAGCTATGCAAAGTGGAAGCTACAGCCTGTCTCGGATCCGCGTTATACGCACTTCCCAAAGCGGACCAACCTTGGGGAAGTTGTCGGTCAAACGAAGCTCGACAAAGCTATTCTCGAACAGCTGTTCTTCCCCTCGGAGGAGACTCCGGAAGCAGCAAGCCCAGCAAGAGTGATGCAACAGAAAGATCAAAATGTCGCAGCTGGTTCTGTCAGTGGTGCGATGAAGCCTCCACAAGCTAGAACCAAGAAACAGAAGGAACCTGCTCCCGAAACAGGCTCTATGACACCGCGAGCTGCGGGCATTTCCCATAATGTCGAGGATAGTGGGAAGCTGCAGACACCTACGCTTTCACGTCTCGTAGCAGATGGAAAGGAGAACGACACACCATCTACAACAAGCAGTCGCAAGTCTAAGGAGGCCGCTGCCGCACGACTGCACGAGATCGCTCCTGACATTGCTCTGTACGAGAAGGAAATGAAACGCGTGGGTGGTGTCATTTACGGTGGTCGAAGGAAGAATGATGAAGACAGAATCCCTCATGCCAAGAAGCGGAAATCGACTGATGGTCAGGAAGAAAGCAACGTGGAAGAAGAAGCTGAGGCGAAGAGACAGAAGAAGTCAAAGCCACCAGTTACAATGCATCTGTTGATTACCGGCTATCAGAGGTGGGTAGGAAATCAAAAGAGAGAAGACGCAGACAAGGTATGTCATACACTCTCCCCGAGGTCTGGTGGGTTCTGCTAACGGAATCTAGCGACAACTTCGAGAATTGGGCATCCTCGTCACCCAAGAAGCGCGTAAATGCACACATCTAGCTGCCCCCTCGATCCTACGTACACCCAAGTTCGTCAACGCATTAGCATATGCGCCAGTGATCATAAATATCGACTTCGTCAACCAATGCCTTAAAAAAGACCAGCTTCTCGACCCCGGTGATTTCATCTTAGAGGATAAGGCAGCTGAAGACAAATACGGCTTCTCGCTTGAGGAGGCTAGGTCTAGAGCCAAGGCAAACAAGAACAAGCTTCTTCGAGGATACAGCGTGTACTGCGTCGAGTCTATCCGAGGAGGCTTCGAAGCATTCAAGTCTATTGTTGAGATCAATGGGGGCGAATGCGCGCTTTTCCGTGCACGTGTCGCCATGAGCATCCACCATCGGGCAGACAGTGATGAGAGCGACGATGAAGAAGAGGAAGAAGGCAAACCCACTTCAAAGGAGGTGTATCTCCTGAGCAGTACACTGCCGGAGCACGTTAAGTTGTGGCCGCGATTCCGTCAGATGGTCAGCGAGGTCGGAAAGGTTCCGCGGATCGTCCGGGTCGATTGGTTGTTGGATATTGCCATGTCTCAGGAGCTGCGTTGGAAGGACGACTATGAGCTGAACGAGGACATGGTCGAGAATACCGAGGCATGACCGAGATCATAAATGCGTTGTGTAGTCTTGGACTTGTCTTGATAAGGTATAGGTTCGCTGTTTGCGGTCAGAGATACAGTGCATTTGGCGGTGCGTTTCCTGGTTTGATGTAATCATAATATCTCTTCCCTACGTTTTCTTGTTTTGCTGTATGAATACCCAATCGCATCTTTTGAAGGCATTTCACAGTGTACATATGTTTGCCGGTTATTCATGTTTATCTAAAAGAACTTGACACCCTCTTGGCCTTCGTTTCCAAAGACCTGTGCCTTGCCCTGTTTGACCAAAACGTTGAGGGATCTTAGCATGACCTCCGGGTCCAGTCCGTGGAATTCTGTAAGGACAACATTAGCTGCGATTTAACGTACACACTGTCAGCATGTAATCCAGGAATCCTCCCACCTTGTGATATCGTCCCATCGCCCTCCATTAACTCATATAGCGTCAAGACGGTGTTCTTCTGTCCCGTCTCTTCGATCTAAAAGGCCATGCCCCAAGTCAGTAACATAACAAAAACTCCATTCCAAACTGAAATCACATCGCAGACTCACCCAACCCGCAATCAACGCCGCCCACTCCTCCGGCCTCCTCCACCAAATCCACGCTAACGTCTTCTCCTTCCCCGCCAAACCTTCCACCCACTCTGCCCTCTTCCCTCCACCACCATCCTCCTCCGCACGCGCCATCCAATCTACAATCGCGCGCGCCTCACTCAAATTGACCCTCTTCTTCAACGCAGCATTATGAAACAGAGGCGTCTCGACGGCGTCAATGAGCGAGAGCTTGAAGATCCGATGATATCGACACCAGGATTGGATCAGAGAAGACCATTTCTGCAGCTGGGAGTGGCGTGTGGAGGTGTTGGGTTGCGGTGTGAAGAACGGTGGGAAGGAGTATGTTGGTGGGAATTGGAAGGGGGGTTTTCCTGTCGTCGTCGTAGAGAAGGATGGTGGTTGTTGTTGTGTGGTGGTCATGGTTGTGATGTTTATACGATTGCGACGTAGATGATGGGATGAGGGGTTGTGGAGGGCCCAGTCAGTGCTGGGAATGAGGCAGTTCCGTTGTATCTTCGTAGACTGTGGATGTGGTTTTCAATAATCTCAAGTCATATAAAGCAATTGAGGTTTATAAACAGATGTCGTCTCGAAGTAGATTCATCAATATGCAGATACACGAGGAAGTGGTTGCGGAGTCGGAGGCAGAGAGAGATAAGATAGAGATTCCGGGCGGTGATGAGACTTGCCCACTTTTTCTCCGCGGAACAAATAGCTCACGCCTTCATGCTGCAATGGGATTAACACAGAAAAAGGAATGAGATCAGATGAAGCAATCAGATCTTAAATATTACCATTGATCTAATCATTAAGCTAGATGAACACCTGCTAGTTAACTATCAACAATAGCTCCCTCATGACATCCGTCCATGTAAGCTTAATTTTAGCCTCGGCCATCCCCAGCTCGAACCTACGCAGAAAAAAAAAACTTGCCCGGAACCATCAACGCCCTGTGTCCATGCTTCTTGTCCTTCTTCCATTGCGACGACCCCACCTCTCTACTCTACTCTCCTCTCCTCTGTTCTGTTCTGCATAGCACAAAGCCACCATTTGTCGCAACCATGACGACCCCGTCGAGTAAGCGCCAAAAGCGCGAAGAATATCGCCAGGCGCAGACGCAGGCAACGCAAAACGAGAGCGGAGAGATCAAGATGCCCAAGAAGAGATTCTATAGACAGAGAGCGCATGCGAATCCGTTTTCGGATCATATGTTGGATTAGTATGTTATGTTATTTGCGCGGTTTTTTCCTCTATTATGTGACATGTGGTTTTGCAGAGGATAGAAAAAAGCTAATGACAACTGAAATAGTCCTCTCAGCCCCGCACATATGGATTGGGCATCACATTTCCCGGCCTTCGTGGATCCGGATCCGAATAAGAAGAATGAGGGTGGTTTCCGACAGTTGGTGAAGGATGTCGAGGTCGTTGATATTGGATGCGGATTCGGTGGGTTGTTGGCTGGTCTCGCGCCCGTGTTGCCGGATACGTTGATAGTTGGTGAGTATATTCACATTTTTTTTCTCTCTCTATATATTGTTTATTAGGATCTTGGTTAGATCTGCGAAGAATACGGATTGTAAGATTAGATTGCTGACCGCAAACCAGGTATGGAAATCCGCGTCTCTGTTCTCGAATACGTCACAGGACGCATCCAAGTCCTCCGCTCGCAGAGCGAGCAAGCGCAGAAAACATCCTCTACAACATCTTCTCCCGCACCAGCTTCCTCATCAGCAACCTCACCTCCAGCCGCCACTCCTCAATCCCCCTCCGCATCCTCCTCCACCATCACCACCCCCGTCCCAGGCGGCTACCAGAACATCTCCGCCCTACGAACCAACACGATGAAATTCCTCCCCAACTTCTTCGCCCGCGCCCAACTCTCCAAGATCTTCATCTGTTTCCCCGACCCGCACTTCAAAGCTCGGAAACACAAGGCGCGGATTGTGTCCCCTGCTCTGAACGCTGAGTATGCCTACGTGCTCCGACCCGGTGGTCTGTTGTACACGATCACCGATGTAGAGGATTATCATAACTGGGTTCTGAAACACTTTGAGAAATCATCGCCGATAGAAGATGCTGCCGCTGCTGAGAAGCAGGAGGCGAGTGATGAGCGGGAAGGAAATGGTGATACGGGAGTGAAGGAGCTCTGGGAGAGGGTGTCGGATGAGGAGTTGAAGGATGATCCCTGTGTGAGAATCATGAGTGAAGAGACGGAGGAATCTAAGAAGGTCACGAGGAATAAAGGGAACAAGTACGTTGCGGTGTTTAGGAGGAAGGCTGACCCGGAATGGCCGGCTTGAACTTTGATAATCTCTTCAAAGACTACAAGAATATTTAACTTCCACCCGACGGCAGCTTCGTATCAGACGAGCTTGGCCCCTTCGCTGGTGAGGCTTGAACTCTGCCAGTTTACGTTCTCGTTAGGGGCAAGATAACCATATGGTGGGATATCAAACGTATAGCTGCGCAAAGGTCTCCAGGAGAGAAGATCAAGCCCTAAATACCCAAAATCATCTCTCACGACAAAGTCAATGATCACCGTTAACGGGACAGCCAAAAGTACATCAGCCAAGAATCACTTTCTGGCCAACGGCCGTAAATAGAACAACAGCTTACATCAAGCAAACCCAATATAACAAACAGATTGCAACTCCATAAAAATAAGTCAACCCACAAATAAAAATGAGCATAAAATCAAACCATCCGTAACCATGCTATTCCATTCGCTATGTCCCAACTCAACAGCCATTCTCCCTCCAATAAGACGCGCAATATATCTTGCTGAACTCCGGCAATGCAGTCAACAGAAACATCTAAAAGCAGTGAAGCAAGAAGCCATGAGAAATGTGTCAAGGGTGAAGGGGAAGCAGCATTGAAAGGCCGTCCCACTGCTCTTACAATTTGACCAAGATCCTTGCTTGATCGCCAGGGCTGGTATGGCTAATCAAACACCACAGCCCGTTTAATATTGTGGTTAAGCTTTGAGCCTTATGCCCTCGCATCTCTCACAGACGGCCAACTGGACTGGTCCGCCGATGATTCGACCTTTCGCCGTCCGTTTTGGTTCCCCCTGTTTCACGAAGAATCGTCCTTCAGGACCGAATCCACTACCACATTCGTGACAGACAAAGCACTTATCATGCCATTGACCACCTAAAGCGGTGACGACAACGTCATCAAGCACAGGTTGTTTGCATCCAAGACAACGCGAAGCGGTCCGGCGAGAGTGGCAACGAAGACACCAGGCGAAGCCATCCTTCTCCACAAACGGGGTCTCGGGACTGAAAGGCTACCAGGAAGTTAGCAAAGTGTCTCGAGAACAATGACTAAAGAACTGGAGAAATTATTTCACATACATCACCGCACTCCGCACAGAAGAAGTGCCCAACATGCCATTCCGCACCACAGGCCACTACTACCTCGCCTTCGATCGGAGTTTTACAACTCTTGCACCTTGGGCTAAAAAGTTCGTGGAAATCCAGATGACAATAGAATCGCATTTCTTGAGCCTCGTCATCATCGGCATCCGCATTTGCAAGTCTCTCAGCACGCTTCGCTTCTGGCTCTTGGTAAAAGGCGACACATTCCAGAGCAGTCCCACAGTGATGGCAAGTAAAGCATTCAGGATGGAACCGTGATCCTGCCGCCGTCACTATCTTTCCCGCAATAGGAAGAGTGCAAGCAGCGCATGAAGCTGTCGGAACGCCAGCGCGGGTGTAAGGGGAGCACCAACGACTTTGAGATGCCGCCTGACTCCCTTTTGAGGCTGTTGTCTTGCTAGAGGTACTCTTAGGCTCTGGCAGTGGCCGGTTGCTATCTCTCCTGCGCTCGGACACTGGTTGCATCTCTGATATCCTTGGGGGTTTGTCATCTGGCAGAGTGATTGTCGGTATGGGGGCAGGCTCGGACACACTGATTTCGGGAGCCCGTGGCGGAGTGGGTGACTTCTCCTTCCCCAAACTGGAGTTACTGCTCCTGGGCTGCTCCTCATTGGCCTTCCACGTCGGGTCGAAACTAACAATGGGCCGTCCGGGACGATCACTGACCGCTGTCGGCATTGGTAATTTGCTGCTCCGGTCCTTCAGTTTCATACTGGTAGCAGCACGGATCTCTTCGCTGCGAATCTCGATGCCGTTCTTCTTCGGGACTTCATCCTCCTCCAAATCAGGCGGCTGAGTAGGGGAATAATTAACTGTATAAGCCGGATCCCTTGACTGAGTAGGGGGGTTCTTGTAAATATCATAGCGGGAGAGTTTCTCAGAAACGGGCACCGTGCTGGTACGACCTGCAGAAGATTGAATATCGCGTGGTAACGAATTTCGTGGCTTCGCTCTCAACGCAGATGAGGCCGTGGTTGTTGTCTCGCTCCGAGCTTGCCTTCTGCCCTCATGTTCCCCTGGTTCTTCGTATATGTGATCCTCTGGGTTCCTAAATATTCTCTTGGGGGAGGCACTGCTGTCACGGCGATTTGGTAACGGAGACTCCTCTGGAGGTAACGCGAAGTTCACTTTCGGTTTCTTGGGCAAGGTGTCCCCCTTAGAAACCGACCCTTCGTCAGTCGAGACCGCTCCCACTGATCTCGAACTGTGCGATTCGTCATCTGTAGTATCCACACGGATGCTAGTGCTGTGGCCTCTGCCATGGGTTCCTCTGTCCGCCTGTGGGTGAAATGTATTCGCATCCGGATTTCGATATGGAGAATGAGGGCTTTTGATCGGGACGTCGGGATTCTGATGTTTCCACACCAGTTCCGTTGCTTCTTCCTGTGCGGCAGCATGGAGACGCATTTCTTCCTGAAGATCCATTTCTTCCAGGGCGTCCCGTAGAGATCGAGCTTCCTGCTTTTCCATCCATCGTTGGCCGTTCTCTCGATACACACCACTGGGGGTGACGCTGGTCGGGGAGGCCAGTTTAGCACCAGGGGTATAGCTATGTCTCACCGAGTAGGTCCCTGGTTCCTGCACCAACGCACGTCCACCGGAACCCTTCCGGGGTCCAGCCTCTGAAGTCAGTCGATGATGTGATAGGGCACTTGCTGATCGAGGATGAGGGTCGCTAGTCAGATGTTCTGAGGATGGTGTCTGAGAGCGTCTCGACATCGAAAGTGCAGATGATGCCCGCGGAGGCAGCTCTTCACGAACACGTGTGGTCGATGAAATGGGTTTGGAGGGGAGTGGTCTCGAGCCATTGGGACGAGGGGGTCGATTTGTTCGAAGGTCCTTGAGATAGCTTGCTGTATCCATGGTTGGATTAGTATTTTTCGACATTCAGATCTGTCAGTGTGTGGAAAGGGTTTCCAAGAGTCGAGGAATGGGTATCGACAAGCGTGGACACTGTCACCCACCAATCTGATCATCTGACATGTACGTAGGGCCCGGAGGAGAGAATTTCCGATGACCCTCTTTGGATCTATTCCTATGCATGATCTTCTCTATGGAACGGGGCGACATGTTTGTAATCGATCAGCGTTCCTGGTTGTTGTGATGGCGATGGTGAATGTCGATGCTGATAGCCGCTGAGATAGGGAACGGGCCAGCTCCCCTAGTACTAGTAGCTGAGCAAGTTTAAGTCTCTTTGGGTAGCAACTCTAGAGCCTCTGACGAGTCAAACAAGGACACAAGCCCGAGGTCGAGGCATGAGTCAAAGATATATGACACCAATCACATCCTCAACTCAGGCCATCATCATGGAGCAGTCAGGCTGGGAAGAACCAGAGGGATCCCGATAGATCAGGCTAACTCGACTTGACATTGTCAAGGGGATCGGCGCATGCGAGGAGCTAGAGGAGCTAGTTACTAGTTATAGTTAACTACGTATCTATTTATTTACTAACTTAGGACGAAGACCCACGGACAACAAAGCAGTTTGTCTGGGATGCAAATCAACAAACTGGTCGCTTTAGGCAACGCGGGGTGATCACATGGAATGGCTCAGCCCTAAGCCCTGTTACTCCCGGATAGGTTAAGCTCCTTCCCACGTCAACCACCACGGGATGGAATCATGCAAAAGAGATGATATAAGGCATAGCCGCATCTGATATAGTTAACTAACGCTCCTTTATCATCTTGATACTCACTTTTTCCTATTGTAGATTCTACAGCATTATCAACATGACCTCTCTTCTGATCAACATCAACCCCACCTGGTTGCGATCTCCAGATTCTTCTCCGCACCGGTTCGTCGGGACGACGGCTACAAGACCGGTTCCGTTGGTGCTTAAGTTACCGGACGCATCAGCCAATCCTAGAAGCTGGCCACTGGCCGGTCTACCGGCCTTCTGGGCGAAAGATGTTGGAAAGATGTTCTTCTCCGAGGAAAAGCGTGCCTCTTTCTTGCGTCTGATCTGGCTCTGCCAGCTTTATAGCTGTCTTTCTTCTGAGCGTGTATATACCAATGCATTGAATTTGGTCCATATGTTTCTCTAATCTATAACTATCTCAGGGCTCGTCGCGTGTGAGCTACACACCGCCAAAAAAGATATCACCTTAATATCCTCTCTGCTCTTTGCCCACCCCCCACTTCTCGTTTGAGTCATGTCGGATAACGTTCTGATTGATGTGGTCCATGCATCGGAAGATATCTCAGATTCGAGAAACACCGTCCAGACCCAGCCTAAAACGCAGAATGAGGGCGTTGGACTAGAAGAACAAAATGATAGCAATCAAGACACAAAGCCAAATGACGATGTTCCTCCCGATGGCGGCTATGGATGGGTCTGCGTCGCGTGTGTCTTCTGGATCAATGCGCATACTTGGGGTGTGAATAGTGTATGTTCCACTGAAGAACTGCCCATGGACCTGGTATGTTGATGAGCTGACATCGCGTTACGATCGTCAGTCCTACGGCGTTTTCCTATCATACTATCTATCCCATAATGTATTCCCTAACACCAGTGCCCTCGAATATGCTTTCACCGGAGGCCTAAGTATATCTTGCGCCCTATTGCTAGCACCACTGGCTACGTGGCTCATCAATGTGTATGGCACGCGTTTGGTACTCAACCTAGGAGTGTTCTTCGAGGCTATTTCCTTCATTGGTGCATCCTTCGCGACCAAGACGTGGCATATCTTCCTGAGTCAGGGGGTCTGCTTTGGATTCGGTATGGGCTTTCTCTTCGTGGGAAGCATTGGCATCGCCCCTCAATGGTTCTCTCGTCGGAGAGGTGTCGCCATGGGTATCACAGCCGCAGGGTCTGGGCTCGGTGGTTTGATGTATTCCCTCGCGGTAGGAGCCATGATACCCCGATTGGGTCTCGCATGGGCGTTCCGGATACTTGCTATTGTATGTTTCGCCGTGAACGTGGTAGCTGCTAATTTGTTGAGAGACCGTAACAAAGCCATTGGGAGTCGCCTTGTTGCCTTTCATGTGCCTCTGTTCAAACGCCCCGAGTTTCTCCTCTATCTGGGCTGGGGAATCCTCAGTATGTTGGGCTACGTGGCGCTCTTGTTCAGTCTGGCAAATTTCGCAGTCTCTATTGGACTGTCCTCGCATCAAGGTAGCATCGTCAGCGCTTTACTAAACCTAGGCCAAGGTCTTGGAAGACCCTTTGTCGGCATCTTCAGCGACCAAGTGGGACGGATCAACATGGCGACCTTCTTGACATTTCTCTGCGGCTTCTTCTGCTTTGTGATCTGGATATTCGCTACCAATATGGGCGTTCTGTGTTTCTTCGCCATCATTGTCGGCCCCGTAGCAGGAACTTACTGGGCAACGGTGTCACCAGTCCTTGCGGAGATCATCGGGCTGAGGGACCTCCCAAGCGGGCTCAGTATCACCTGGATAACTCTCGTTCCCCCCTGCACCGTGGCGGAAGCAATTGCGCTCACGCTCAGGGACAATTCCAAGAACGGTTCTTCGTACTTGAGAGTCCAGATCTTCACGGCCTGTATGTACGTCGGTGCTGCAGCTTGTCTCTGGCTGGTCAGAGGCTGGAAAGTCCGCGAGATTGCCTTGAGTGAACGGAAAGAAGCCACGATATGCACTCAGACTATTCATTGCCCCATGGAAAAGGAGAGTGGTGTCACATCAGATCAGATGAAATTTCCAACATCTACGGTAGATGTTCCCGAAGTCAACTTGTGGGATCCTCTCACTCTGTGGGAGGGAATGTTATCCTGGAAGAGGGTTTGACCGACCTCAATACGATGCTTCTGTGCAGCAAAACCAATGAACGTGAAATACAGACGAGAATCATTAAAAGATATTTGTAAATATCTATCCTACATTTATTCAATATACCATAACGAACAAGGAAATCAGCACTCAGTACACCAAAGGTCGTAAATAGCTGAGATTTCGCTCTACTGGTCTTTTATAATCTGCGACTTCCTTGGTACTCTTACTCTCTATATATTACCAGATTTTTCATGGAGCACGATAGTAAATCATTAGAATTGACATAGTTAATGTTGCGCGGAGTTATTAATTATTATGAGTAGGAGGGGCCACTTACCTTGGGCGAAGCACAAGGGCTTCTCAAATCAAGTCTACTAGGCCGACGAATCACCTTCCATCAGGCTGATCTTGAGCCATTTCTCACTTCAGAGACGTTGCTGCTTTGCCGCACTTGTTGGCGGCGATCTCGTGGGCATAGCTATATTTTTATAACGATTTCGGGCATATTCAGTTGCATCTATAATTTAAATAGATTATTTCATTTGGATAGCTGACAACATCATACGTAAATTCTATTTTCCTGTAACATACTCAAAGATCGTTTTTGGTACACGTACACTGAATTACAGATCATTAGAAAAGAATTCATCTCGTCTCTATGGCCCTCTTAATTTCCATTCCCAAGAACCAGAATCCTCACTCTCCTCTTTCCGGCTCCACGGCCACCTTCCTCCTTGACGGAACTGACATTGACTCTAACC
Source organism: Paecilomyces fulvus (assembly GCA_029606305.1). Classification (NCBI taxonomy): domain Eukaryota; kingdom Fungi; phylum Ascomycota; class Eurotiomycetes; order Eurotiales; family Thermoascaceae; genus Paecilomyces; species Paecilomyces fulvus. Next base: position 272,352 of record JAPVCG010000063.1, read on the forward strand.
TTCTGGAACAGCTCAATGTTGACTCCACGTTCCTTCTCCGGGTGACCCTTCTCCCACACACGAAGAGAGTACTCTTCTGTGTCGAACTCGCTCTCCCTGCGAAGCGCCACCTCCTTACGCTCCTCCAGACCCGGCCGGGCCGTCTCTCCAGGAAGCATGAAGTCCTCGAGACGGACGACACCTTCGATACCGAAGCGGGGCACGAAGATAACGACGCCGTTCTCGAACACACGCATAACGTAGCCATCTTCGTCGACGCCGGGATTCTCACCAGGTGTGCGTGCGGCCTTCTCGCCGCGTGCCTTGAGAGCTTGGCCGACGTAGTACTCGATGCTGGCACGGCCGGCAAATTGAGCATTGCGGTGACGGTAGTTGATGTTGCGGCAAATGTCTTCGAGTTTGCTGCGCACAGTGGGCGCCTCAGCGGTGCCGCGGCCGTCTTCACCCTCGTAGCCGATGGCGGCGGCGAGTTGACGGTGGACGAGAAGATCGGCGTATCGACGGATAGGAGAGGTGAAGTGGGTGTAGATCGGAGAGGCAAGACCGTAGTGACGGAACTCCGACTCCGCATGGGCGCCAGCGCAGAAGTATTCGGCAGAAGTCATACAGCGCGTCGCGAGAATACGGACGAGGGTATTGAAGAATGGGTTCTGCGCATCGACGCAGCGGTCGAGGGAGTCAGCCAGGGCCTTCGATGTGGAAACGTCGAGCTCCAGATTTCGTTTCTTCGACAGTTGATTGGCGAGTTCTTCGAAGTTCTGAGGAGGAGGAGTTGCGTGACGACGGAGTAGAGCAGTTTGTGGGAAGCATTCATAGATCTTGGAGGCAACGGTAATGTTGGCCAAAAGCATGAACTCTTCGACCAAGCTGTTGGTCGAAAGCATGGCCTTGGTCTTCACGTCCGTAAGTGGATCACCGACTTCGTCGCTATCGGTTTCGATCCGGACTTCAGGAGACGCAAGATTCAGTGCACCAGCGTCCATACGCTTCTGACGAAGGATCTTGGAGAGATGCAACAACGTACGCATACTCTGTGTGAGCTCATCTTTCTTAGATGCGTCATCGATGCGTAGTTGTGCCTGCTCGTAACTGAAAGCCTCGCGAGAGCGGATGACCGATTTCGTGAAATCTGCCTTCACGATCTCTGCATTGGGAGTGATCTCCCAGATCGTAGAGAAAGCGTAACGCTCCACATATGGTTTGAGGGAGCAAAGGTCAGTACCTAGAAGCATGGGAAGCATGTCGATACGTTTGTCGACTAGATATACTGTCGTTCCACGAAGACTTGCCTCTAGATCCATGGCATTATTTGGTTTGACAAAATGGGAGACATCCGCAATATGGACACCAACTTCGAAGTTACCATTCGGCAGTGGTCGGGCATGAAGAGCGTCATCAATATCCTGACAACCAGGGGGGTCAATACTGCAGATAAGCAGGTCTCTGAGATCTCTCCGTCCCTTCCAACCAGGGTCGTCCTTGCTGGTCGGTACTCTCCAGTCGTGACCTTGTGGTGGGAGACAGTCCAGAACGACCTTGGGAAACGGCTTGTACTGCACATCATATTCGAGGAGCAGGGCCTCTGTTTCTGCCTCCTTAGTCTCGAGTTCTCCTAGAGATCGAACAAAGTGTCCAGTCGGATACCGAGAGTCCCGATCCCACGCATCAATAGTAACCAGGATTCTCTGACCCAGAAGGTCGGCTGCCTGTCTGGTCCGCACCCGGATCTTCGGAATTCGCTTGTCCATGGGCAGGATGAACACAGTCTGTTGTCTTCGTCCCGACCTGACAAGCGATGTGGTAGATGAAGAGTCAACGTGGCCGACATACTGCCTCCAGTTACGCTTGATAATGCCAACGACTCGAGCCGTTGGCTGCGGCTTGCCTTCAGAGTTCTTTCCATGAGCTTTCTTGACTTCTTCCTGAAGAGCTTTTCGCTCCCTTTCCGTAACGACCGCTTCGTTCTCTTCCGCATCGGCGTTTTCATCCTTGGTTACTGCTTCCTCGTCGATGATCTTGGTTGACGGGGACTTCCATTGGTCCTTTGGCAGGACCTCGACGACAACAACATCGCCAGAAATAGCACGGTTACTGTTATCACGGCCGAGGATGAGGAGTGGCTTTGCAAAAGCAGGGACACTCACGGATCCCTCCAGGTAATTGTAGGGTGAGATGTTGAAAACGCCTTGATGCAGAGTACCGGCCCGTAGACCCGTCATCATCTTCGACATAGAGTAGTATTCCGGGTAGAACAGTTCTCCACGCAGGCCCTTCACATCTCTTCCTTCTCTTGCATCGTTGATCATGTCCATGAGCTTGTCAGCGTCCTCCAAACCTGAAACATAGTCCGTAAGTGACAGAGCTGTGACACCTTCCTCCTTTGCCTTGCGCAGGTTTTCCTTGTCATCAGTGATGACCACAATAGCCGGTATGGACTTCTCCTTCTTGCCCTTCCTCGTTGCCTCCCGAAGATGCTCAGAATACCACTTCGCGACGGTTCGAACGGCTCTGTCGTTCCTGTCATTGATTGTCTCATCTGGATTCCTTCGAACGTGCGTTTCTAAGCGAAATTCGTTGAAAAATAGGTAGAAGCGCTTATCGTCTGTCTTTATCAAGGAAAGTAATCGGTTATAGAGAGGTAACGACTGATTCTTCAGCTCTTCGAGAACGGTCTGTAGGATGATCACATCATAGAATGCCCCGGTGTGTTCGAAAAGGTCCATTCCATTCAATAGTGCATTCGTGTCGGGGACAAGATAATGGCCTTTGGGGAAAGATTTAGTTCCAGCAGGACGATCTGAGAGGACGAAGGGTGCAACTGCATCCATGTTAGCTATGCGGTCTGACTTCGCGCAGCAGAGACAATTCTCACCGTTTCCATTTGCATCAGCTGGCGCATTTGCGCGACAGATCGAACACAGCTGAGATGAACAAGGAATATCCTGTCGCAAATACAGCTCACGAACGATCTTCTGCACCTTGCCACTCTTCGTAGATCTCACGAAGACTTTGCTCGACACATTTGCGGCTTGTGGGTTCGAAGAGAAGTCTCTGCGCAAACTCTTCATTTTGGCGGTAAGCAGCTATCCAGCTGCAAACCTACTTGACTTTCAAATCAGATCAAAAAGCACCTCAAGAGATGAACTTCGTTCTGTTCGTCCGGCGCTTTCGTTGCGTGGGCTGTCGAAGCTGTCGGCGTGGGGATCGCAGATGAAATATTTCGAACCGAATCGGGAAGCTCTGCCGACATACAGTCTATCAATCGGCACCCCTCAAGCGCTGAGTAATCCATCAATATCCCATAGTTAACTACTCTCTACATGTAAAGAAGACCAACAGAGCTTCCACTCAGAAAAATATTTGACTCTATTGTTTGTAAATACTCTGTCATAATGGCGATTGCGGTATGTTTATTTCATGTCCAGTGCTTGTGGTACTAAAATCGCTGACCAGATACATTTGATAGGCCGTAGGACAGCTATGCTCGACCGCGAGCATGGCTACCAATCTTGCTCAATGCCAGGTCCTCGTCAGAAAAGCAGTTGCTGCTGGGGCAAAAGTGCAGTATCCTACTCAGAATCATGAATGATAATTACGTTAAGACATCCTTCTAACAGACCATTAGGCCCTATTCCTTCCTGAAGCGTCAGATTATATCGGCTCCTCCGCAGCCGAGACGGTATCACTAGTTCGCTCAGTCCAGGAGAGCGAGTTCGTCTTAGGACTCCAGCGGGAAGCTAAACAAGCCAGGTTGCCTATCAATGTCGGCATCCATGAGCCCGCACAGGGTGGTAAGAAAGTGAAGAATACATTGATATGGATCGACGAACAAGGGGAGATTACCCAACGCTATCAGAAGATACATCTATTTGATGTTGAGATTAAAGATGGCCCGGTCTTAAAAGAGAGCGCGTACGTTCATCCCAGTGCTTCTGTAGATGAATCTACATGCATAGATCCGTAGACTGACTTCCCGACCAGGAGCGTTGAGAAAGGGATGGAGATACTACCGCCGTTTGATACGTCCTTGGGGCGCGTGGGTTTAGCTATATGTTTTGATGTGAGACCTCCAAAGGAACCACTACCCTCTTACATTGGATCGAACATACTAATACCCGGCAGCTACGCTTCCCCGAAATCAGCCTAGCACTCAAGCGCCAAAATGCGCAGATCATCACGTATCCTTCCGCTTTCACCGTCCCAACCGGAAGAGCGCATTGGGAGGCTCTTCTACGTGCAAGGGCTATCGAGACGCAGTCATATGTCATAGCGGCCGCACAGTCTGGGCCTCATAATGAGAAGCGGATAAGCTACGGCCACTCGATGATCGTCAATCCCTGGGGTGAAGTTGTAGCAAAGCTTGGGGACGAGTACAAGGAACCTGAGATTGCAACCGCTGAGATTGATCTTGATCTGATCACGAAAATTAGGACGGAGATGCCGTTGCTTAGAAGGACAGATGTGTATCCCGAGGTGTAGTAATTGTTCCTATTGCTAGCTATAGACGTGATGTCATCTTGTTTGATAACCCGAAATTCGTTCCGAGTTTGCATGGTCAGACAGTCTTCCCATTTGTGGTTACTATCTCAGGAAGGTCAATCTGCAAAGCAACCGACTAGAGGAAATTAGAAGATGTCCTTACAGATAACAGTTCTAACACTACATTCCCGGATGGAGTCGGCAGATAAAGGCGCACAACTAAGACTCAACTGGTTTCCAAACCATTTGCATGGACTAGTTGAAAACAGTTTCCGCAATTCTAATGAGGCACATGCTGGACGTAGAAAATAAGGAAAGCAAGAGAAAGTAACACAGGTCTAATGTTGGTCTCGCGCATGACATCAGGATCGTAGAATGTTGCGAGCACATTAACCCGTCCACCCGGCGTCTATATACAGAGCAGTTTTCCCATTCTCGATTTCCAAGGATCTGAAATCACTGCCGCTGTTGCTTATCCGGGTCCTCCAAGATGCCCTCGGCCTCCAGTCTTCTCCGCGCCTCCTCAAGGGCCCATGTTTGTATCCTATAAATAACCAGGTCGTCAGTCTTTTTGATCTTGTTCTGCTTGATGGATCATGTATCCCATCAGGCTCAATGGGTTGAACTCCATGAGAGAGGCAGGCTCAAATAATAGGTCCAAAGAAATGGTTCACATACGATGTGTCAGGCTTGAAGACATATGCGACACCAGTAACCAGCAAGCTTCCGATGAAACCATAGTACCAGATGTTCTCCCAGCCCTCCTTGACGTACTTGTGGCCGGGCTTCACTCCGAAGAGCCATCCAGTGGGCGGGTCATAGTGGTCGCCATGATCAGCGGAGCGCAGGGTGCTTCGCGTCGAGAAACCCTGGACGTTCTGGGGGCGCCTCAAGAGGCAGCGAGATCGAAGAGATAACGAGACAGGTCGAGCAGGCATATTGGCAATGTGCGCGAGGGAATTCGTGGTGTTCGCGCTCGATTAACGATCGATTCGATCTTCCTATGACGCCTGCGGGGGGGCGCGGAAGAGTTTGTCGTGATAAAGGACACTCAGAACGAGAACCCTCTTCGACCAGCGAGGGAGCAGTCAGCTCAATTGACTGACTGGCGGAGAAAGCTCCTGTTGTGGGAGCCGGGGTAGGTTGGAGGGGTGGTTGGAGGGGTGGTTGGATGGACTTGTCGATGTCGTCGAGAACGAAAGGCCGATGAAGCTAGGAGGGAGATGTCGGGTCGGGATCCGCTTCTCCGATCTAAGTCATGCTGAGGCTCTTAACTAGCCGTTTCCGATGAGGCAACCCAAGCGAAATACGATTCAATGCTTCTGGGATGGCGATTGCGGTCATAATGATTGATCTAAAGACTAAAAGCTTCAAATTGAATATTTTATCCAGTAACTTAAGTGATTTGTCCCTACTAGACATGATATTTTCCTCGATTGCAGTTCTATTCACGTTGGCATTGTGAGCCCACTTTGACAATTAGTCACGCGCAAGGGCCAATATGAATTGTTTATGCTAATGAAGAATGTTGTAAATTAGTTAGAAGTCAACTGACCCTAACTACAGCATTCATATTATGACTACTTACAATAATATCCCTCTCTGTTCATCCCTGTGGCGTTGCACAGCCTGTACCTAACGGGTACTTCCATAATGGGAAATCTGCCTGAGGCATCACTACGCCAGACGCGAAGAACGCGTCCATGGCGGCACTTGAATCTAAACAGGAACAATGGGAAGGGAGATTGCAGATAACCACCATCTAAGACAGCAAATGCCAAGCGCATAACTCCTTGATACCTGATATATTTCCTGTCAATGATTCTTCCCTCCACACCTCCTCTTCAGGTAACTTATACAGCGCGTGTGTGTCCTTGGACGCTCTCACTAATTACCCTCTAGGGTCACCAGCAATGTATAGTTGCTGCACCTCATATTGATCTGCTGATAGTTTCCCATCATGACGACGAATGCTAAACCCTTCCAAGTCTCTTCCACTTCGCGGTCGAAGCTCAATGCCTTTCGATATACAGACAACAAGGATGAGCCGCAATCAGACAAACAGTCCGCCTCGAAGGCCGCTCTGGAAGCTGGAAATGCGAACAAGGAGAATCAGAGCTCATGGGTAAATGGAGTGGTACAAGCAGCACCATCTCAATCTACCAAAACGGAACCATCGACACAAACGAAGGAGGCCAAACAGATCAAAGAATGCCCGCATACACCAGCGAATAGAATTCCATTGGCGGATCTCATCAGTAATACCGAAGATGCCGTCGAGCTCGCTCCGGGAAAGGAAATCTCACCAGATGACCATGTCTTTTGGCTGCATGTACCTCGAAGTTCAGGCGCAGAATGTGATGAGACCCCAGCGAGTCGGGGCAGAAAGCGTCGTCACAGCTCCTCACCAACCAGTTCTCCCATCAAAGAACCGTTCGACATGCAGAAGTTCCAGTCCCTCATGAAGACCCCACAGAACGACATGGCTACCGATCTATGGAATAATTACGTTGAAAAAACCATGGGAAATGGCAAAGTTGAGCTTCCACCCCCTCGTTGGGCCAACCTTTTATCTTCCTCACCACAGACGCCTGCGTCAGCTAAGACAACTCGGGATTCCTCAGGCTTGAGGAGGTCAAACAGTTGCGCTGACGACTGGCCGAGCTCGAAAGCGAAAAGAAGGAAATTATGCACGGACGAAGAAACGCGCAAGGCTCGAAATATCTTTTCTCGGTCGAGGAGTAACGTGCTTGACGCAGGGAACTCAAAATCTAAGATTAATTTTCTCGTTGGAAAGATACAAGAGAGTTTGGAAAGGACTTCGAGAAGTCGCAAGGCTGCTTCATCAGACTCCTCTCCTGTACAAGATCCTATGGATGCGTTACGAAACCGATCACTATCTCCGGCGGAAGGAAGGAGGAACAGGGCTATTGAGAAAGGTAACAGAATCGGTACACCTGAGAAGGCAAAGGCGCCAGGTGTCGTCTTCCAAGGCTCATCTTCGGACTTTGGAGACGATGACTTGGATCAAGATCTTATTGACTTGGCCGAGGCTGTGGTGGATGACCTTGTCGATGCCGAACCAAGGGCAGTGACCGTGGAAAACGGAACACGACTTGCTTCGGGAGAATTACCAGTCAATGTGCCAGACGTGCCAGAAACTGCACAAGCTGACACCAGTCTTACGGCTGCAAATTCTGCTATACATATCGATGACTATGACGAATTTGACGATGATGACGACGAATTTCCAGATGGGATAGAGGAGATAATGGCTCAATATGACACGGGCCATATACCCACTGGAATTCATACTTCCAAGAGAGTCCATTTTGCCACCGATTCGGTTGCTATTGATACCCCTTCTGCGGCAGTTATGGATGGTAAAGGACAAGGGAATGGGCAGGCCATAAACCCTAGTAAAGGCTCCTCGGAGGATGAGTTTGAAGATGAAGATCTGGATCTGGAAGCGATATCATCGTCCATGCTGCAGGCCAGCGCAGATGGTCCAGGTCAAGTTGGTTACCCTTAGTCAGTATATATATTAGATATCTACTAAGCCGTCTGTTTATAGATCCCTAGAGGCAAGCAAGCTATTAAACGATATCTTGTCATTAGTACTACTGAGAACATCTATACTATGCACAGTGGACGTGTACAACCAGAGCAGGTTAGCCCACCCAATTGTTCCGCGAATCACCGAGCTGTCGAACTAATGCTCTGGCAGATTCTCTTGGTCCAAGACGAAAGGACTAATCAAAGAGGTGTCATTCATCTGCGCGAGTCTTGGTTTGACACTCCTTGCACAAAAGGGTCATACATCCATTTGCTTGGAGAATTCAATGCGACTGGAGGATGCGTGGTGGACAACTCCAATAATATGATAATTCTTCATCCAGATCACCTTATCTCGGCAACTGTTGTTGCCGACTCGGTGAATTGCCAACGGAGAGCTGTCCTTCAAGATCGCATCAAATCCACAAGCGATCTGGGCAAACCTCAGGTGTATGGGAACATATTTCACGAAGTCTTTCAGGCGGCCTTGCGGGCCAACCGCTGGGATCTGAGCTGGCTACGGAAGACCGTTGAGGATATTCTCGTGAGTTACGTTGATAGCTTGTATGCCATCCATATAAGCATGTCAGAAGCTTTCGACTATGTCATGAGCAAAATGCCAGATTTGAAAGCTTGGGCAGACATTTTCATTAGAGCTAAACCAGCTGTAAGGAATCCCGACGTCTCATCACTACTTTTACACATAACTAATACAGGACCAGGCTGAGTCTGTTGTCGAGGATCGCAACAATACGAAGGCTTCTTTGAGCATCAACAAACTACTTGAAGTCGAAGAACATGTGTGGTCGCCTATGTACGGACTAAAGGGTAATATTGATGCTACTGTTCAAATCGCCTACGCAGATGGCGACGATCATACGACCCTGACGGTTCCACTTGAGCTCAAAACCGGTCGAAAAGACTCGAATCAAGCTCATAGAGCGCAAACAGCTCTCTATACATTGCTGCTTTCTGACCGCTACGGTTTGTGTCTTCTATTTCCTCTGCTTCCGCACTGCAGACGTTAATTGGCCATCAGATATTGAAGTTACCTTCGGTATTCTTTATTACCTTGAGACTGCCAAAACCTTCCGAATACGCCGCATTCGACATGAGATCCTGCAGATGATACAGGCACGAAACCGGCTGGCAGGTTTCGTCCGAGAAAGGGTTGAGCTTCCACCGATGATTAAAAGAGCCAGTCTGTGCAACCAATGCTACTCGAAGACCTCTTGTTTCATTTATCACAAGTTAGTGGATGATGGAGACGGTGAAACAAGCGGCTTGGGTGATAAGTTTCTGGAGGTTGTTGGCCACTTGACGACACCACATCGAGAGTTCTTCAAGAAGTGGGATAACCTCCTGACAAAGGAGGAGAAGCACACGATGAGATTCAGACGAGAGCTTTGGACAATGCTGAGCACTGAGCGTGAGTCTCTCGGAAGATGCTTCGGCAATGTGGTAATTGAGCCTGGGTCCGCCTACGAAGATAAAAATGGGCCCAGGATCAACCGTTTCCGATATACTTTCGTCAAGCAAAGCGCTTCTCCAGACTTCTCTTTTGGTGAGTCTCAGATCACTTTAGGAGAGCCGATCGTTGTCTCCGATGAGAGGGGTCACTTCGCGCTTGCAAACGGGTATGTCGTACAAATTAGTCCAAGACGTATTACTGTTGCAGTGGATCGAAGGCTGCACAACGCCCGAACGCAGGAACCAGGATTTGATGCCGAGCATAACCAGACGTTCAAAGGCATCATGGAGGTCACAAAGGGAACGGATGTCGAAAATGCAGTCACACCTATTGAGCCGGATGAACAGGTGCTATATCGGCTTGATAAAGATGAGTTCAGTAACGGAATGGCAACAGTTCGAAACAATCTCATCTGTATGATGGAAAAGGATCTGTTTCAAGCCAGACAGCTTAGGAGGCTCATCATTGAGGGAGAACCGCCATCCTTCAAGCCAACATCATCTGCCTACACAATGTCTCAGTCGGTCCAGGCAAGCCTCAATGTCGACCAGAAGCATGCCATTGAAAAGGTCATGAGCGCAAAAGACTATGCCCTTGTGCTTGGAATGCCTGGTACAGGCAAAACGACCACCATCGCTCACATCATCCGTGCCCTTGTCGCTCAGGGCAAGAGCGTTCTGCTGACTTCCTACACTCATACTGCAGTCGATAATATCTTACTTAAAATTAAGGATGATAACATCCGAGTTTTACGAATCGGAGCCACTGCCAAAGTACATCCTGAGGTCCAGCAGTTTGCTGACCTGGCATCAGTTCCTAAGAAAACCATTGAAGAGCTCCAGGAGTCATATGAGCAGTCAAGGGTCGTTGCCACAACGTGCCTGGGCATCAATCACACCATTTTTAATGAGCGAGTCTTCGACTATTGCATTGTTGATGAAGCATCACAGATTACCTTGCCAGTTTGTCTAGGGCCTATCCGAATGGCGAGGACATTCATCCTGGTTGGCGACCACTACCAATTACCGCCTCTTGTTCAGAACAAAGAGGCACAAGAAGGTGGTCTAGACGTCAGTCTGTTTAAGCTCCTTTCTGATGCTCACCCATCGTCGGTCGTCAATCTCGAGCACCAATACCGCATGTGTGAAGAGATTATGTTACTTTCCAACACACTCATCTACTCCGGCCATCTCAAATGCGGGACGCCGGAGGTGGCATCGCGCTCCCTCCATATCCCTGATATGGCTGGTCTCAAGAAGTACCACACGGACTCACTGATGCACATTCCACCTCAAAAGTCGCTGTGCTTAGGTACTGCTCAAGCTCGCTGCTGGCTCCGAGATCTCCTCGAGCCTTCAGCCAAGACGCGTCTCGTCAACACCGACACTCTCGTGCCACAACCTCTCGAGACTGTTAATGGTCCTCGCATCGTGAATACAGTTGAAGCTACTCTCTGCGCTCAGCTCGTGGAAGCGTTCATCTCCGTTGGCATCGAGGCACGAAACATTGGAGTAATCACATTCTACCGCAGTCAGCTATCACTCTTGAAGCAGAATCTGCGTCGCTACCTCCCCGATCTGGAAATGCATACTGCAGATAAATTCCAAGGACGCGACAAAGAAGTCGTAATTCTCAGCTGTGTGCGCAGCAACTCCGACAAGAACGTCGGTGAACTGCTACGAGATTGGCGTCGTGTCAATGTCGCATTCACCAGAGCACGAACAAAGCTCCTCGTGGTCGGCAGTATGAGCACACTTCGTGACGGCAACGAACTGCTAGGAAAGTACGTGAAACTAGTATCGGACCGTGGATGGGTATATAACCTACCCAAGGATGCCGTGGACAACCATCTCTTCGAAGATTACGACATTAGCCTGTCGCAGACCCAGCAGCCTTCATCTCCAGAGCCGAAGAAAAGCCCTTCCCGGAAGAAAGGAGCCCGGAATCCCCTGAGCCCGGTTCAACCTCGACAGCCTCCGAAGGGGATCAAGAAACCCGAGAAAAGAGGCGCCAAGATGATGGATACGGAGAAAATCATGAGACAGAGACCTCTACTCCGTGATCTGATGAATGATATGATTGGCTGAGATCTACACTCTACGAGCAGTTTCTCTACATTAACCACGGGTATATCGAAGCTCGATTATTATTACACTGGATTGGATTGGATGGGATAGCATAGATACATTGTGTTTTTTTTTGGGGGGTTCTCAAAGGGACTCCTATGATGAGGTCACTTGATAGTTTCCTTTTTGCTTCTGTGAGTTGTGGACTCTTTCAGGGCGCACGCTTGGGGCGTCTCATGACATGATCTCTTGTATACGCTCGACCATGGCTTCTAGGTATAAGCAGGATTGGAATATCCATTTCGTGTAGGGTGATGCAATGCTAAATATAAAATAGTACCGTCAGACGGTACTTTGTCGAGAGTGATCCTTTGATTAGGTTGTGCCAGATATCGGAGCTTAGGTTCCCGTAGCATGGGAAAGGGTGTATATTTGGAGGGAGTACAATCAGCTGCAAGTAGCTCAAAGGACCTCTGCACGAGATCTACGAATAAAGATGGGAGAGTGCAGAATTTAATGGCGTGTGATTTCGAATTACATACATGCTTAGTTAATATTACCCTTTCCCAAATCAAGAATCCCATCTGACAAAGTACATGCTGGATATCACCAACTGATTACAGGCCCAAAAGAACAAACCAGATGAAACCCAAACTCCATGAAAATACACATACTATATCTATCTATGGGCACGTTTTCCTCTTCGAGAGTGTTTCCCCAATTGACGAGGGAAAGAAGAGTACTTCAAAGGCCTGCCATTCGGCTCGCTGAGGGTGCTTTGCGAGATAATGAGGGAAACGTCCACGCGATGGTTCGTGTGTGATAGCAACGGCATTACTTCTCTCACATATTCCACCAGAAGTAGAGCGTGCTATAGCTGCATCGGTGGTAAAAACCTCATATCAGGTCCCTGCCCGTGGGTTCGTCTTCCTGCTTCTATCCAAATTTGCTGCATGCGGGAAGTGTCTATTCCGCTAGCTTTGAATGGAATGATTTGACGTGTAGTAAGAGTCGAGCGTCGAGGTCGGTATCCGAAAGGGTAAATTGCCGGAGATATAATCACGATCGGGGTCGCTTGTTTTTCGGTGCATTGAGGTAATGTCGTCTTCCAGATTCGTCAATAGCCCATCGTCCATGGTTGTTTGGGTTGGCAACAAAGCTCTCCGGCACTGAGGTCTCTGCGAATGTGAACTGCTGAACAGGGCGTGGGCGAGAAGGCGCAGTAGATTGAATATGAGAGCTTGGTGCGGAATTGGTATTGAGGTTGTTTGCCGCTGGAGCATTCGGAGTCGGAAACTGTGCATTGAAAACTGGCACTGAAGCGTTTGAGGTCGGCAATGGAACGGTCGAAGTCGCCGCTGGATCTATCAAGTCGCTGGCCCATGCTGTAGGCAGAATCGGTAATGGAGGAATGAATTGGGACGAAGTCAAGTTGTTGATAAATCCGAGAGGGGGAAAACACATCACCGGAAGTCCGAGATTTTGAAGAGCCACAGTTATCTGACCAAAACCGAAATCGGCGTTGAAAGTAGAGGATGCGGGCAACGAATGAACTGGAGCATGCTGTACTGGCGTTTGCTGTGCTGGCATTTGTTGTACTGTCGCTGGCTGAGGAGCTGAGAAAGAAGGAGCAGGTTCCGCAGTCGAGGCAGAGTTGGCGAGTTGGTTGTAGGAAATACCTGCAGGGACGATTTGTTTTCTCCTATGTCTTGTCCGTTTCCGAGGAGGTTCTTCCGGGTCGGCATCGTCTGGGCGTACTTCTGTAACCCGAGAGGGGTCAACGACGGAGGCAGTGGCAGAGTCCTGATTTTGTGAGAACGAAGGATGATTTTCGGTTTCGTTGCTGAGATGTTGAACTTCTTGGTTGGCAGGGGTATCGATGGTCGAAGGGGAAGTCGTTTCCTCTACAGCTTGTTATTCCCAGGTTCTCTTAACTCAAGCATTGAGACTTACCAACTCCAGTATCTCCCGTTGAATTAGATATTTCTAAATAAGTATTTGCCGCCGCATTCGCTTCGGGAAGTGGTTCTTGGACTGTTTCGAGGGCGAGATCGAGAAGTAGTTCGGAAGCTACATAACCTTAGTGATCCTATCATAAGGAAAAAGGAGCCAAATGAAACAATGTGTCTCGAGCATAAAAGAGAAGACTGACTGATAGAAAGCAAGTGCTTCATCGGGTAATACGGTCATAGACTTACCGTCGATGTTCTCTGGATCCCAGAAGACACTGTTGAAGAATTCGTCGGCGATGACATCGTCTGCATTTTGGCAAGTATCGAATTGTTGGTCGTTTGCGACTTCTGAAGGAAAGGTTGCCTCCGCCGGTGGCTGATCGGGCACCTCGGGAGGTTGTTGAGGTTCTTCTTGACAGGCCTGAGTGAGCTGATAGATCAACTCTTCATCGGAAAGAGAAAGGTTAAAGATATCGTCGTTTATTTGAGCGACAGGATGAGAAATGGCGTCCGTATCGAAGGTATCAAAGAGGTCGGCAAGGTTGCAGGTGGAAAGATCGGTATCCATGCTTGTAGTGATTGTTGCTTAAGACTTATACAAGCCTGTGGAGATAGTTTCGCGAATAGTAATCGTATAGTTGAGAAGCGAATAGCTGTGTAAACGAATGACGAAGATGCAAGACAGCAAAATTAGTTGATGGGTAGAGATGGCTGAACTGTATTGAGATAGATTTTTGCAAGAGAATTAGAAGGAGAGTGAGTTGCAGACATTCAGGGGCGAGCAGATATCTTGCTACCTAGAGCTTGTATCATCATCAATACGTCGTTTCGCGATGAAGATGGTCCCTCAAGCCCTTTCAGATCCGTGGACCCGTATGGGGCGTAGCTCCAGCTAACATTTTTATGTACATATCGATGCGCCGACATATTCCCAGCAAAGGAAGTGCCGCTCCTGCCTAGAGCCTTCATTCACTAGGTCACCTCCAGAAACATGGGTATCACTCGGCATTTCTCCGGAAGTCTGCGTTGAGGGCAGTGATATTATTGTATAGCCATCTTTGCTTTCAACAGCTTCTCTTCCCAGAGCACTAGAAGACAGAGCAAACCAAGAGTTCGAACTAGATTGACGACTCATTTCACGTCTAAAGATCGCCAGTAACCCCAATTGGGGTGCGGATAGTCAGCATCCAGACGAGGAAAGAGCGATAAGGTTTGGATGGATTTCCCAGGGTCATCCGAAACATTATGTACCAACAGGGGAAATACTCACAGCAAAGTTATAAATAACTGGGTAATCCAGTGAGAAGGTATGAAACCGTGCCATCGAAGACTGACTAGAGCCGAGGGTCTACTGATCTCGACCTGTGGTACATTATAACGGCTCAAATAGGGATCTACTCTGTCACCGGCCACCACTCGTGGGGAACCTAAAGAGACCAGTGCGAGCCATTCTGAGAACTCTTGACATAACTCCTGTACGTCATCCTGGGAAGTCGTACTCGTGAAATCCTCCACTTTGACTGGTGGAACCAAAACATCACGATGTTCCTTTCGCAAAGGAGAGCAATTGATGATAGTAGGATGGTGTTTCTTCAACGGGTTTTCTGCCAACGTCAATACTCAGTGACATGTCTAATATGCATGAGCCAGAAGGTATGTTCTTACCTTGGTTCGAATAGTCTGTCTCAGCAGAGAGGTCATAGAATAACCAAGTGACCGATGTCGTTAATGCATTCTTAAATGCCCATACAATCCTCTCAAAGCCTTTCTTTCCATGAAGCATCGACGGTAATCGCAGGTTGATCTCGACGACTGAGAGGAAATTAACATTATTCGATAAGCGAGAGCGATTATAGCTTCACGTACGATATCTCTCCTTTGCATGCTTTCTTCCTCCGCTTCGGATAGGCTTTCCGCTAAGTCCACTCTTTTCAAATGATTCTCTTCCAAGCTCAAGTCTCAAAATCCCTAATGCATGTGAAGATGCGAAAATCAGAATAGTCCGAGCTGAAATGATCGCCAGAGACCATACGTACCGTCACGGAGGGAAAACACATCATCCACCCCCGAACGTCCCTCTGAAATCATTAAAATATTACCTATTTCGGCTGTCAGGACAAAAGAGGCGCCAGAAGAGATCAACAGGGAGACGCTGAGCACACCAGTCTTGATATATTTGTTGAAAAACTCGCCCTCGAGCAAAGAAGAAAGAGGCATGATGACCTTGGCATATTGGAAATTCTGAACTTTTGAGTCTACCGAGTTCCGGATCACGTTATAGATCTCTTCCGGTAGGATCAGTTCTGTCTGCGAAAAGTAAGCCTCAGTCTTTATGTTTGAGGACGGGTAATATTAAAACTGTGCTAGGAATCAGGCGATTATGTTAACATACTGTGTGAACATAAGGATGGGAAAGGATAGCTGAAAAGGGCGATTTTTTTGTTGGTGGTTGCTTCGGATCCACAAAGCGAGGGAGCTGCCCGATTGTGGCATAACATTTTTCATGTTGTGACGCTTCATCCTGGAATTCGAACATGGTCGCAGCCCACACCCAGTGACATGCGAGAGACGCTGTGATCTTCAAGCGGTTCGTGTCATCACCGTCGCGACAAAAATTCTCGCACGTTTACGCCGTACGCGTGAAGTGCGGATAAGCTCAAAAATGCGGAGACGGGAGCCACCGGATCAAGTCTCGTAGCCCTATAGGGCTGAATATATTTTACTCTTGCCAATCGACTGAAATAACCACCCAAGAGGGCTACGAAGAGGAAATAAGGTACTTACGGCTTTTAAGTTCTCAGTATGTATCTCTCTCATCGTTACGTTGGAATGGATCATTGATTTATGACTTCGATAGGCGCCCGATAGTCATACAAGACTAACATGAAAACACGACGTCCATAGCTGATTTATCCACGGTTCAAACATTTCAGTTACTCTACTCCGCATCTCCCGAACCTAGGAAGATTCTCGATTACCCAGCACAGTTTTAAGGACCATTCAGGGGGAAACCACCCAGAATTGCCTTTGCAACTAGCATATCTCTCGATATGACAACCTCACAATTATCCAAGACATTATCTCCTAGCTTGTCTTGAAAGACATCAAAGGGCACATCTCTTAGGTATATTATTTCCTATCAGATATATTGGATGAAATACTGGATTCATACTCAGCTTCTCAGTGAGGAAATATGTTAAATGAAAGGTAACTCTGGCAGCCTCACCTCCTCAATCGTGTCCTTGATATGGCTACTTCATATTGACTTGTTTATTTATTTAAATATTTCATTTGTGTGAGAAACAACCTTTATGACGTGGTTATGGTTTTACGCGAAAGTATCGGTCATGCCTTTCATGGTCCGTCATCGTTCCACGCCGAAGGATCAGTCCGGACTTCTGGTCGGTAGCTTAGCCGTAGCACTCTTACAGTTGGGCATTCCATGGCGGGACTTATGATAGGAATATATCATCTGCCTCTATATGCAACCAATGATAGGCGTACAGGTCCTAAGCCCGACACTAGTCGGGACATTTACAGTCGGCCAGGGTATAGGCAACAATAGAAGCCTCAATGCTCGGCATATACTTGATAAGTGGCAGTCAGCTGCAGTAAGGCGCCAACTCTCGGGTGCGAACCTAAGGTCCAACTAGAAAGATGATGCCTTGGACGATTCGTTATAGATCCATGGGATACCACGTACCGAAGAACCTCACTATGCTTTCTTAGGTATTGCCTAAAGTATGCAGCTTGTAGTGAACCGAGGGATCAAACTCCCAGTAATCGGCGCTTATTTTCCTATAGGAACTACCTAAAGGAACTACCTAAAGCGCTAAGCTATTTCCGTGGCATATGTTTGCTTGACAACTGAGAATCAAAACTGTATAATGTGATAGAGAGCCCATGTCCTTGTCAGATTAATACACAGTATACACTGAACATATAGATTTTCTCTTCCTTTATTGTGATACCTTTGTTTAGATTGTTGCCAGGAGACTTTGTTGTGAATATAGACAGGATTGCGTGTGGAAATAATGCAGTCGTGGGGAGGGTTTATATATTGTGAATGCGACCAGCATGGTAACCCAACAATAGAGTGATTATTTGCAAAGATATAAAACTATTCTAAGAACTGAAATACTCAGTTATACCCCATCACCTGATAATTAGAATTATATTCCTACATCCTGAATAGTTGCATCAGATAGGCGAAGAGAAACACAACACTGAGATGCCTCAGGCAGAAAGAGCTCCCGCCGATCCTCCATCTTCATGCGGCACCGTTGACAATGCCCGCGCATCGAACTCTCTCAAGCTCAGAGCAACCATCCCCAGTGTCGATCCACTTGTACATGACGGTAGCCCGGGGCTAATCGTCCAAGTTGAATCGCCAGAGTCGTTCCTCGACTGCGCCGCCGACGGCTTACACGGGCATGAATGTGGGCTAGCTTTGCTGCCGCAATCGCAAGAGCAGCAGCAGCACCAGGATAGTTCTCAGTCCACGATGGCTCCTCCGCCTCGTCGTTTAGTCCCTAAGGATCGTTTCGCATACGTATTCGGGACGTTAAAAACTCAGAGCTACCATGATCCTGCTGCGCGAGGACCAGGTTCTCACACGTATGATCTCCCATCGATAACGCGCTCTGCCTGAAACTTGAAAAGAGATGCGCCTGCTAACTTATCTTGCTTATGCTCCAGTATTCGAACCCTTGCCTGGAATCCAACAGGCCAGCTAGTAGCGACGGGCTCAGCGGATCGTACACTTCGAATCTGGAACCCAGAACGTCCGCATGTGAAATACTCGACTGATTTGCGCGGCCACTCGGCGGGCATAGAGAAAGTGCTCTTCAATCCGGTTCGAGACTCAGAACTGGCCAGCTGCTCCAGCGATGGCACCGTGAGATTCTGGGATGTGCGATCCAAGACGTGTGTGAGCCGTATCGATGTTGGTGGAGAGGCATTCACACTGTCGTGGTCTGCGGATGGAAAGGTTGTCCTCGTGGGGAGAAAGGTGTGTTAATGTCCATCCAGCTCGTGTTGTGTTATTAACCTCCCCATTGGACTCCCAATGGGCCCCATGGCAATAAGCTCTAACAATAACATTACATAGGACGATACTCTGATCCCTATCTCTATCGAATCCCCATCGACTCCATCCATCATCACTAACGGCAACTCCTCGAACGGTTCTCCAGCCCCGAACAACGCAAAATCATTCACCTACACAGCTCTGGAACCACACCCCCAACCCATCCAAACAAACGCTACCAGCTTCTCCCACCATATCCCTACTCCATCTTCTCCAGACCTCGACCTCCTCCTCACGACGGGCGACGGCACCGTTAAGATCCTCTCCTACCCTTCCTTCGAGGTCCTACATACCCTCCACGCTCACACATCCGCATGTCTCTCCCTAGCTCTGTCTCCAACAAGCCGCTACCTCGCCATCGGAGGTAGCGATGCCCTCATCTCCCTCTGGGACACAACCGACTGGATCTGTCGACGAACGCTCTCTAGCAACAATGGCGGTGCTGTCCGCGGCGTTAGCTGGAGTTTCGACGGTCGATTTATTTGTGGTGCCTGTGATGAGGCTGGATGTGGAGGTAATGGACTAGAGATATTCCATGCGGAGACGGGCGAGAGTGTCTTTACTGTGTCCACTGGTCAGGGAAGTAATGTTGGAGTTCCCGCTGTGGCATGGCATCCGTCCAGGTACTGGCTGGCATACTCGACCACGGCTGATGGGCCAGGAAACGCTGCGGGTGGGTTGAAGATTGTAGGAGCCGCGGGTGGAAGTCTATAATGCTATTTTTTACATGTCTACCGGTCTTTGTTTACGAGAACAGCCATATAAAAGTGAGAGCAAAAACAAGGAACTCATTAACATCTGATACCAATATTTCCTCTACTAGATTAGTGGATAGAACGGGCACATAGTCATTGAGAGGAGTGCTAAATATATCATACACCGATGTACTGTTATTTTTTGGGCAATAACCCATTGCCCAATAATCTTAGCGCTATCCTGCCCTGTAACCTAAGAAAAGCCTTATGACCTCCGGCTGTCAATAAGAGAAACTTCGCTGAAGAGACATCAAGAATACTGAAAACTCCGTATTTGAGAGTAGCCTGTACTTCTCCAATTCAAGGCCCATATATTGCGCCGGGCAATTAGTAAAGTAGAAAATAAAAAAAAGCCCTAAAAAAAGTTCTGAAAGAAGAGGATAAGTGAGAATTGTCAGTAATACCTCATTCGTAGCATCCTCGGATGGCATAGGAACCAGCTGTCTATACAGGGACTCATCCTGCTTGACGTTGACTGGTCCATCAAATGACGACCTCATCTTATGACGACGGCATCAAGGAGTCCAAATATGGCGCCAAAGGAGAAAAGTGGCATCTATTCGCTGGCTTGCAGGGCTCGTCTCGCGTCTCCGAGGCAGATTCATCCTTTGAAGAGAAGCATTTCTGACTGCCAAATTCTTCTACTGCCTGAGAGCCAGAATGGTGGGCAGCTGTACCTGCGGTGCCAGTGACGGGAGGTGAGGACCGCGGCATCGATAGGATCGACCCACACAGTGTTGGTGAGTAGCCACAACAGCTCCTGGAAGCAAGAGTGACCCGCAGAGAAGACTCGGGAGAGAGTGTGCAGCTTCAGCAAACGTGAGAAAGACTGTGATCTAAACCCCCTCCCTATATTCTCATGTCCGCCAATTCTCCCAACTGGATCCTTCAAGCATCTGGACCCATTGGCTTTCAGTAGGAGTCATTCCGGACATTCCTCCAACAACCTCCTCTACGTTATCAGCAGGAGTTTGGCCAGTCGCGTAATCCCATGCTGCAGGCATGGAGAAAGGATTTTCGGCTCCAACGGTGCCGTCCGCATTACCGCCACCAGAAGTGAAGTAATGAGCGGATGACGAGACGTCCTCGAGGTAAGAGTGATTGTTTGAAGACATCGAGATGTGATTCATAGACGAATCAACGGAAGTATTCGGATGTATATTAGAAGAGGTGGTAGTGGAGGGATGTTGCTGTTGGTGCTTTCGCGGCGAAGGATAATCTGACCCGGAAGGTGCAAAGGAGGTATTCGAGGACGAGTTCTGTGTTGATGGAGTAGGCTGGTCTGAAGGAGGATAAGTACGGTCACTGGCGCTCATGTCAGACGAGAAGTCCATGTCCCCATTCATCCTGGGACCGGCCCCTTCTATCATAGGACTGGAATTCCCAGAAGCCTGCCGGACGGCTGGGTATTCCATGCCCTTTAAACCAAGAGATACATTGAACTGCTGTATTCCAGATTGCTTTTGACGACTCGGGAGAGTTGAGTTAATATTGGATTGGCTGAAAGGTGGTCCTTCCAGGAGCGTTTCACCCGACAGTGGACTCTCGCCGACCGACCCGGATGGTTGAGAGAGGTGAGATGGTTGAGCCTCTTCAAATGACACCAGTGGCGAGCATCCGGAATTGCTTTGGGATGCGTTTGGCTATGATATAAGGATTAGCACTTATGCCATGTGACAAACGAGAGTTTAAACTAGCAAGGGCCAGGCATACCATTCCCTTCATACAGCTCGTCTTAACGGCGATATCTGGAGTCTCGATACCTGTTCCTACCAGATCGACTTTCAATTGAATTAAGAACGACTCGGTCAAAGGGTTTCTATGCTTGAGAGCGTTGAGCGCTGAAAGCAGGAAGTGTAGAGAGGATCGAACGGTTTGATCCTCCGGCCGAGACTTGAGATACTGTACGAAGACACGGGCGGCGACATACAGGGGGAAACAGATGAATGGATTCATCTAAGAATCGTCAGAAAAATCACCAGGGATTGTAGCTTTCGAGTGCTTACCGTAGTCAAGTCAGCATGACTAATCATCTTCATTATGCTTGCTACCTGGTCAGCAGCGATGATACATCTGCGTTTGCTTTCTGCTGCGATCTGACTCGGCATTTGGTTCTTGTCTGCTTTAAAAATGGCAGCCTGGTGGAGGCAGACCGTTGACGTGTGGACACACATATTGCAAAAGATGATATTTGGATCGTTGATACCAGCAGGCAATCGAAGATGGGCTGGTAATGACAAGGCAGTATTTAGGATAATGTTATCATATGCTCTGTGGCGCTTCCAGAATTCTCCATTAAGATCATGATCGTTGTCGTTGGGCTCCGGACGGTGCAAATGCATGAGATGTCGGCCAAAGAAAGAGCTCGTCAATATGACCCCTGCAAATGGTGACAAGTTTGAAAGACCTTCGCCGGCAGTGGCTTCAGCAAGAGTAGGTGTCTTTTCCGGTCGGCCGTGAATATATGCTTCTTCTGAAGCAGGAAGGTTCGTCAGAATCTATCACTAATAATCAGCTTTTCTCTCCTGACAAAGAACGAGAGGAATATTTGCGTAGTTACTGACATCTCTTTCGTCAAGCATCATGGGCCACCCAGTGCCGATGCTTGCATACCGGTCTTGACAGAATGCCAGCCAGAAAGTCCTTCTTCTCTCCTCTCTTTCTGTCCAGTCTCGAGGCGGTCCTATACACTGTTTCATGTCGAGGCCTACTCCGTCCAAGCGGTGCAAACCCGTCATCAATGCTAACCTGGTAGCTTTACCAGCGCTTGCCCACGCTCGAGGGAAGAACAGCATTTTGAATTCATATGCAGCAATCAGGCTCCATGTCTGAGAGTAAGCAACGGTCGTTATCGCTTCTCCTTGACCCTTCATCTCATCTGCTTCGGCATACTTGCGTGCCCGCTGATAAAAATGCTCCTGTAAGAAAGAATATTTACTTGATACAGATGCGGCGAGGCACCAGATGATATACCGTAAGCATACCGGAGGCCGGGTATGCGGCGCTAAATTCATGGCAGCCAAGTATCGTGGTCGATGGATCATCGGTGCGGAGGGATGAACCTTGTCAAAGTAGATCTGATGCCTGATAGTTCTTTTGTTAGAAGTTATACTCCAATAACCGAAAAAGGGCAGTCGCAATAAATCAAAGGAGCACATACAGTTCATCAACCACATCTTGCGTGGGCAATGGCTCCTCCAAGCCAAGACTGATCATTTCCCAAGAGAAATCTCCATTAAAGCCCACATTTTCCCCGGTTAGACCAGTTGGGTCAGGTTGTGTCTGTCCGTACGCCCCAGTAAGCGAGGGCATCGAAGTTCCAATATTATCCGCCAACATAGACATCTCAGGAATTACTCGTATTGGCTCATTTGGTAACGATGTGTCATTGAAGGTGCCCGCCTGGGGTTGCGGCGCAGAAGTCCGTGTCGGTTCTGGGTCCTGGGTCTTCAATAGTGTCTCGACTTGAGCTTTATATTGAAACAGATGTCAGTCGCGACATCCTCTTCTAAGCTTTGTTGATGGAAGTCAACGCACCTAAACGAGCCTCCAGCTGTTTCACATATCCACGCTTTGGGCCGCTCTTCTTGCGCACCTCATCATACGCGCAGTCATGGCCTAACCTCGAGCAAGTGCCACAGCTAGGCTTCTTGCCATCACATCTCAACTTTCTCTTCCTGCAGACAACGCATGCAATCCGCTTGGGACGAGGGACTGAATTCCCCTCTCCCTCACCCTGGGCAGCAGAACCGAGGCCTGCGCCATTGTTCTCGGACATCCGCGACTGGTGCGCATCTGCGGTCGGTAGACTTTGAGATAGGTCGTTGAAATATTGATCTGGAAACTGATTCGCAGCTTCCATGTCTATGGAGATGTCTGGAACCACGGTGGAGTTGTGCTTGGTCGCGTTGAGGATGCCTGCTACGCCGGGCCGGGCGCAGGCAGGAATGCCTTTGGTATCGGTGTAGGATGTGCGGGGAAGAAGCAGAACAGACACAGGCGGTCACTGGGGCTCTGAGAAAAGATTGGGAAATCAGGCCTGCGCCCGATCGCGAGCGCAAGAATATCCCGGTGAAGATGACTTTCTCGATTCTGATCTGATAACGCTGTGCTGTGTTCGTAAAGGAGTGATGCCTGAGCGCAGAAGCACGGAGGGCTGAACTCAAAATGTCAGCTCGCCAGATGGGCGCTAACAGTGACCACCTGGTTGTCCTGCAGAATCCGACCAATATGGTATCTCAAGGGGTTGAAGGATTATAGACAGTTCATATGCTCTTCTGCACCCATCACGCGCAGTCGCTGTATTCCACTGACGATGGCAACACACACAAAGGACTGTCACTTTGATTGAGCTTTTAGCTATCTGATAACCGTTATGTCGATCCACTCTACCGCTAGCTTCGTCGAACGCCAACGTGGCGATCAAGTCTAAAATTTGTCTCGAACGACAGATGTGGAAATCACAATTATGTAGGCATTGCTTACGGACTGTGTCGAGATGACAGGCGTATATTGGTCATAAAAGCCACTGCTTACTAATTGTTCTGGGTCGAGATGAATATTCAGGGGATGATTTCACTAATCCTCACTGGCCAAAGCAAGCAGCCAATAACGAAACAGTTAGGGGCATCACGTTCTACTAGTTAGAGATCAAGGCGTAATCATCTAACGAAGTCCTTGACAGCAAAAGCAAAAAAATTTCCGTCCAGATCTTTAGGGTGGTTATGATTATCGATGAAACTGAAGAGGAACTGAGTAACGATTCATAAGACGTTCCTATTCGTCTATTGTCCTTGATGTGCTGGTCCGTACTGTACAATTTGAATCGACAAATATGAGTGTATGAGGGAAGAGACATGGGGCATCGGCATCAAAGAACCGACGATAACCGACGGTGGATATACCGAACAGATGTAAGAGATGGACTTCCCCCTAAAGCTTGACGAACTATAATACAGAAAACATTACGCCTGTGAGCCCTGTTGCAATCTGCATAGGGACGCGGAGCACCCGATGCGTACCAAATGCAGAGGAAGGATGGAAAGAGTGTAGGAAGCTTAGTTGTAGCCTCTGCGACGCTTGCCCTGGTTGCGCGGTCGAGGAACAACCACAGCTTTGTTGACCTTCCACTTCGGACGGGTCTTGTAACCGGATTTCGCCTAAAGATTGTGTAAGTATGAATATCGACAGGAAAGGATGTTGTAACAAAACATACCGGCAGACCCCAGGGACTCTTCGGGTCGACGTTACCCTTAGACTTTCCTCGTCCACCACCGTGAGGGTGATCAGCTGCGTTCATGGCGAGACCACGCACTGTCGGTCGGATATTGAGCCATCGTGATCGTCCGGCCTTTCCAATCTGGGTGTATTGGTAGTTGGGGTTGCTAGCGACACCAATGGTCGCGCAGCAGTCCTTGTGAATGAGTCTGACTTCACCACTTTGCAGTCTGATTGTGACATGTTGCATCGCACGATCGAGCTTTTGTTTCTCCCGCTGGGTCAGAGGTTTCTTCTCCTCCGTCTGGCCTTCAGCATCGGTTTCCCCATTGACGGCATCATCCTTCTGCGGAGACTCTCCACCCTTGGCGATGACCGTCGCGAACGTACCAGCGCTTCGACAGAGCTGGCCGCCCTTGCCCGGTTTCAAACCCACGTTGTAGATCAGAGTACCGATGGGGATCATGTGCAATGGCAGACAGTTTCCTCTCCAGGCGGTTCTCGCGGCGAGCACACCAGGATCAACCACACCACCCATACTCTTCCAGAGGTCCTCTGGGATACCCGACATATAGCTCTGCACGACGTCACCTGCCCGCATTCCTTCCGCCGCCAGGATGTAGCTGAGCTGCTTCGTCTCTTGGCTTCTCACCAAGGCGATGTGTGCGGTGCGTCCGGGGTCATGTTCGATCCGCTCCACGAGATGCGGACCGGGTGCTTTCCGCTCGAAGTCGACGATACGAATTCTTCGCTTGTGACCTCCTCCACGATGTCTGACAGTGACTTTGCCTGTGTTATTACGACCACCTTTCGCCTGACCTCTTTTGGGGAAGGTCAGCTTGTGCACTGGTCGTCCTTTCCAGAGATGGTCATTGATCGGTCTTCGCAAATGTCTGACACCAGGCGTCCGCGGCTTGTAGGTTCGTAGTAGGACACCGGCCTCATCTCGAGTGGGTGGAGGAGCGAAAGCGATGCTGGGATCGAAGCTTGCGGACGACGACGGCTCATCAGCCGGAGGAGTTTCCTTTTGCTGGATTACCGTGGAATACGGCCTAGCTACGACTGACGACAGAAGCCGGTAGGGCAGCTGGATGCCTCTCAGGGCCAGCCGGGGCTGCAGCATGGCTGTGTGGGGAGACTGGACAAAATGTCGGATCGATCGATAGACGGGCGTGAACGAAGTCGTCTGGATAATCAATTGAGGCAATACCGGATCTAGCAGCCTCCGACCATGACCCAGTAATCAAACACAGGTCCTCGACGACGTTCCCCGGCGTGTCAGCGTAATTGCGTCCCTGCTGCACTTTCCAGACGCCGGCCGTTGCCCGTCTCGAGGTCTGAAAAAGTGTCTTGGGGATCCGGGATCACGGGTGTGGCTGATGTCGAAATCCCGTGATTTGAGAGATCACCGCCACAATATCCCTGTGGCTAGTGATTCTACACGCCCGTGACTCCCAACACGTCCATCGCGATCAGTTGCCCAGCAACGCAATGTTTTTTTTGCACGCTTCACGGCTCCACAAGCGCGCTCTCACAGCACGTCTCGCTTCTTGGCCTGTTCGACCGGTATCTAAGTTGAAATTCCCCTAGACGACGTTTCCTTCTTGTATTTATCATTCATCTGACTTTCTCGTCCACCAACCCCAAAGAATTCCTCGAGTCTCCCGGATCATTTCAGTTGCTTTTCCTCTGTGCATACGCGTTTCAACATCTCTCATATCCCAACAGAGAGTATCCTGGCATTGCTCACAAGGCTAGATTACCTGCCTCATACCATCCGTATCGTACAGTCAGCATTTCTAGCTTTTCCAACGATCTGCTTGGCTGTGTGCCGTGGGGCATCCTCAGTCTGACGCCAGGTGCCGCGCTAGAAGAGGGCCAAACATCGCCGTGCCCTGCCAACTTGACCACTTCAATCAATCCAACCGCCATCCTCGCGCTCACCACTCGTCGACCTTCACGGTTGTCTTCTTGACCAAATTGCCCATTCCTCCTTTGATTTCATCTTTGATACCCATTGCGCATGATTGAGTTTCCTCAGACGCTCTGTTTGAAGTGAGATTTCGCGTCATTGCAGCTTTGTTCACGTCCTGATCCAGGCACTGGTCAACCACGTCAACAAAGCTTTGGATGCTTTTTATCGTCCGTTCAACATTTTCCACGATCGGATTCTTCAGCTGCATCTAGCATTGCTCTCTCGAGGCACTCAAGGATCGATCTCTCGTCGATTGGCCACATTTTCACGCGTGGTACGTGCACCACTGGTTCACATTCTCTGGTATTTGATCCACGTTAATTCCTAACGGAATGTACGGCACAGGTCACTTTCGACGGAACCTTGACGATTTCTGAACGGCTTTCAAGCCTGCTTCTTCTCTCTGCCCCCTGTTTCTTTTATAACGCGTCCCTGCAACCCCTGAGGGTCGACAAATATGCCTCCGGTAAGCCATTGATTTGCCCCCCTAAGCTGTGATCCAAGGCATCACTGCATAACATGTTCATCTCATCATTGACCACCTTTCAGGCACGGAGTCTGCGTACGCGTGCAACCACAAACGAGAACGATGAGAATGGCCCATCGACGCGTCTAACCAGAGCCAAAGCTGCTGCTCTCTCAGCACCCGAGGTGCAGATTACCCAGCCAGCAAAGAAGCCCCTTCAGACCAAGAAGGCCGCCTCGACGACCACAACAAGCCATGGCACTCAGAGGAAACGAGCTGCCCTCGGGGACGTCAGCAACGTGACTAAGACCGAAAATGTGGATGCCAAGGATGCAAAGAAGGCGACCACCAAGACTGGCCTGACCTCGAAGGTCACCGGCCATGCGGGAGGTGTTCAGAAGCTGAGCCGTACAAACACCTCACGGACCGCTCTGGGCACCAGAGATGCCAACAGCAAGAAGGCCGCCGCCGCCGCCCCCCCTGAACCGAAGCGTCCAGCAAGTGGCTCGGGCGTCATGAGCAGCGCACAGATGAAGCGGACATCGAGTCAGAAGTCGATTAAGGAAGAGGCATCCCACGCAGAGGAGCCTCCCCGCAAGAAGGTTGATGTCGAGAAGCCCGTCACGAAAAAGGCGACTACCACCATCAAGGAAGATGTCGTTGCTCAGGCCGAAGAGGCCAAGGAACAATATGTCGACGTGCCCCAGAACCTGGATGAGGAGGATCTGGATGACCCTCTGATGGCTGCTGAGTATGTGGTGGATATCTTCGATTACCTGAGGGATCTGGAGTTGGATACTTTGCCCAACCCTGACTACATGGAACACCAGCCAGATCTGGAGTGGAAGATGCGAGGCATTCTCGTCGACTGGCTGATCGAAGTACACACGCGTTTCCGCCTGCTCCCCGAGACCCTCTTCCTGGCGGTTAACATCATCGATCGCTTCCTCTCCGCCGAGGTCGTTGCCCTTGACCGTCTCCAGCTGGTTGGAGTTACTGCTATGTTCATCGCTTCCAAGTACGAGGAAGTCCTATCACCTCATGTTGCAAACTTCAGCCATGTTGCCGACGAAACCTTCTCGGACAAGGAGATCCTCGACGCCGAGCGACACATGCTCGCGACTCTGGACTACAACATGAGCTATCCAAACCCCATGAACTTCCTGCGCAGAATCTCGAAGGCAGACAACTACGAGATCCAGACGAGAACACTGGGCAAGTACCTCATGGAGATCAGCCTGCTGGATCACAGGTTCATGGAGTACCGTCAGAGCCATGTTGCCGCGGCGGCCATGTATCTCGCACGACTGATCCTTGACCGTGGAGCATGGGTGAGTGTTGGCATCCGACCATATCCACAAGGATAAGCTAATCGTAGACTAGGATGCAACTCTTGCACACTATGCTGGTTATACCGAAGAAGAGATCCTCCCAGTTTTCCGATTGATGATCGACTACCTTCACCGTCCCGTAGCACACGAGGCCTTCTTCAAGAAGTACGCCAGCAAGAAGTTCCTCAAAGGTAAATATTCTTGAAACTCTATTGTTGTGCATCCTTGCTGACTCCCGCCAGCCTCGATCCTCACTCGTCAATGGGCGAAGAAGTACCATCACCTGTATATCAAGAGCTCGCTCACAGAGGGTTACAACTACACGAGGTCCGCCCAATAATGTAGAAATTGTAATGGCTCCTCGGCTTCTCCCGCATTGACTGAAAAACGACGCGGACTGCTGCTCCGTTGTCGGGCGGTGTTTGATTGAGGACATTGATTTCATTACGCCCGTTGCCCTTTGCTTATTTTTGTCTGTGACGGCTGATGGGAGTATCTATTGCATATGGGATGATGGCATTGTTGCGTTCTGGGATTTGGTTTTGGTATTATTGTTTACTGGCAGCGATGGGTTCTCGTGCTGTTTCCGCCTTCTCCGCTTGTCTGCTCCGGTTGCTTTTACTCTTTTTACACCTTGATCATTTTCGTTTCTTTCACCTTTCCGTGTTCCTGGCGTCGGATGTTCTACGGTTGGGAATAATTTCTTCATTACGGCTGCAGCGCCTTTTTGATATTGATGCCTTTCTATCTCCTGGTTTAATCAGGCGTCGTTTCTTCGTGCGGCTCTTTTATTTGCCATTCGTGGAAATTGCTATGCAGTGTCCTGCACACATAAGGAGCAGAAGCGCTGGTCCAGAGGGACTTTGTGGGGTCGAGTCGCCTACTGGATAGTTAATTCCCTGCAGCACGCCCCCATATAGTGCAGAGGGTCTGGAAATAGGTGTTTTCATGGGCACGGCAGATACAAGGGTACGGCCGAGGTAAAATAATGCGCGTGTAGGAAATCTTACAGTTACCATTTCTTCATTTAGCGGTGTTATTCAGATTCGCATTCTTGGATTAGTTGCTTAGGAACAATGTTCACTCAAGGGTCCAAAGATGTCAACTTGGATGAACTAACTACTGTGAAACTTAGAGAGTTCTGGATATCTACCTCCCTAGTGTCCGCCCGCACCCGAACCTCGGTTCAAGTGCGTTCACATCTCCTCTGTTCTCCAAGATGGCAAATACTCGTTTATAGACTTGAATTTTTATTGAACCACATCTTCCTTCGGGCCTTCCCATTATCATACATGAAAACACTCTTTTCATTTATTGATGGCTCCAGTCTGATTCTCGCGATTGAACTACATATCGCTTACAGTTGCTCATCTTTAGTGCTCATTGCAACTTCGGAAGAGGAAGAGAAAAGGAGGCCATATAAATCAATTAGCAAACCATACCGCGCAGCATCTAGCTGCGACTGAACCCTTCCAGGCCAGGGACTCGGTATACACATAACCCATTTCCCCTCTTAACATCACCATCATGCCATCACATCCATCTCTTTCACCATCTTGTCCCTTCTGCAAAATCGCAGCTTCGTATCCACCTATTCCACCCTCGTCATTTCTTCCCACAACATCATCAGCATCATCGTTAGAGGTGACATCTCATTTTCAATCGTTCGCCAGGGGATCAGATGGACAGGCCCATTTAGTCTTATCAACAAAATATGTCCTCGCATTTCTGGACATCATGCCTTTGACGAGGGGCCATCTATTGCTTATCACGAGGGAGCATTGTGGGAAGTTGGGAGAGGTCGGCGTGCGTGTTGGGCAGGAGGTATGTTCGTTGGCTTTTTTTCTTTTTTTTTTCTGAGTATGTGGCTTACCTGCTGATATGCGTTGCTACTAAAGCTCGGGAAATGGCTGCCTATTATCTCAAGGGTTGTTATGAGGACTGTGCTGGGAAGGGATGCACCCGAGTCTGATATGCATTGGAATGTCGTGCAGAACAACGGTGAGTGATATTTTTCTTGAACGTTTTGTTCAATTTCTTTTTGTTGTCGTGCTTTATCTACATCTTGCAATAGGAATGCCGTCTCCTTTTTGGCTTCCTCGACCGTTATTGAGTTTTTGTGCCCTTTTACATCGGGTCGTAGCACGCCTGCATGTTTTATTCTTCCTCGTATTCACACCCTTCTTCAACAGGCGCGCGAGCAGCCCAGCTCGTTCCCCACGTCCATTTCCACATAATTCCGCGACCAAATACAGATGTAATCCCCACCGGTACCAAGACAAGTTGGGTGATGTTTGGCCGTGGACAAAGAGACGACCTCGACGATGAAGAAGGTGAGCGTCTCGCCAAGGCTATGAGGGAAGAGCTAGCCAGGGAGGTCATGCGCATCAAGGAGTCCGAGGGTATAGATCTGGATGACTCGGAGCCAGAGCATAAGGGAAGAGGTCATGAGAAACTTTGAGGTTGATATTTATTTTTGGTCTTGTTGGAATGGCGTTTATACAACCGGATCGGGATTTCATAAGTATCGTTTTTTTAATCCCCGTCTCAGGCGGAAGGCGCATTTATATCGGCTTATGCATGCATCAAGATGTTTTATCGAAGCACACAAGTCTCGAAAAGTTTTGTGCACACTGGAGTACCTCCTTTGGGAGGTCATGCCTTCGGGTCCTGAGTCTGAGCTGGCGTTTTGGTGTCCCTCTTGGGATTTCTCGTGAAGTACTGAGGAGAAATTAGATTTGATACCATCGCGCGTTGTAGTGTAACCACTCAGACTTACCTTCCTCCTGAACGCATTTAGATCATCAGCACTAACACCGTTCGGCTCATCCTGTCTTTTTCGTATGAACTTATTCTCAGCGACGACTCCTTCCGGTAGTCTGCGGTATGTGATAAGCCGTCGTGACCCTGTATGAAAAGTCAGTTTCATGTCATGCAGAAGCGCTGCATATCTCACTAGGTCACTGACAGTTATTGAACGGTTGCACACAGACACTGACGACTTCCAGGTTAGGATGTGTTGGGATTTCGAGTTCGATATCCTCGTCACTAGCTGTGGGCATCCACATGGACAGTCGACCGTCCACGATGAGGGTGCGAGCTGCGAAGCTCAGGATATCCTTGAGCATTGCTTCGAAACCGTACGGTTTCTTCGGGGCGATATAACCAGGTCGACTGTAAAATAGATCAGTGAAGTTCTCTTAGAGCCCCGTTCAAGACAAACATACAGATGAGCCGGTACACCATCGATGATAACTTCGTCTTTCCTCCCGTCCCGAAGACCCAGTACTCTCAGTCCTTCCCGCACACCGTAAGGCGGATCGCACACGATTCCGTCTAGAAACTGCCTATCACGAAGAGGTGTATTGGTCAAATCCGACGTGAAAGTGTCTAGGAACCGACTTTCCAGACCATACTGCTGGAAGTTTAGCATTAGAGACATTGGCTTCCCATCCAGCTTCTCCTCTCTGCCCCGGAAACTCCGCGGATCGATGTCCGATCCCAGCGTCAACGCACCATAATGAGCGGCAGCGACGCAAAAACTCCCCGTACCAACAAATGGATCAAATAACACCTTCCCTGGTGCCGCGAGGGCCATGTTCGCAGTGATCAGACTCAACTCCGCATCCATGGACGTCGTACTGATGTATTTCCGCTTCTTGAGATCGTATTTCCCCACTACCTCCCGACTCCCAGACGCGATCCATCTCCCGAAATAGATCTTCTCAAGCTGTCCCTGTTTCGTCTTCTGAGCTGTCGCCGGAGCCGTCTTCAATGACGAGGCAGCGAGCGCAACCTCCACATCAGACGTATGCTCTTCGAACACCCAGAAATCCTCATCTGGATCCTTCATCCGGATCGGTCCCTGGAAAGCCAAATAGGCAAATGACTGGATGATATCCCGCTTCTCGCTCTGGCTCCGCTTTCCAGCGAAACTGTCCACGGTGAAGCGGAATGAGACGTCCTTGTACGCCTCCCAGCGGTCCGAGGTCCGCCTGCGGACGTCGGCGTGCAGTTCTTCATAACTCGTGCCTTGACCCCAGAGTTCGAAGATGTCCTTGGCGAGGATACTTCGTTCGATTACAGCTCGTGCTGCTGCCTCATCGCGGAGTTTGACGATGCAGTATGGTGACTATGAAGGGTGTCAGTGATGCAACGTCAAAGAAAATCAAATGCAAAGTGGAAAAAAAAAAAAAAAAAGAGCAAAACGAGTATCTAATCATGAACGAAAAAAAAATATATATATAATTAAACATACAAATCGATCATATGAAACAAACTCAACATCAACTCCCGTCAGAGTCGCCAGCGCCTGTATCTCCGGGCGTCGGAAAGTCTCGTGCGTCTGTGCGAAGCGGATCAGATATTCCATCCTGAGTCCGACAGCGCCAGCCCGTATGTATTTTTGGTGATGTAAATTTTAGATTTCTGTTCTCACTTGATTATTTCGGATATGGTTGATTTCGTTGCTAAGGTCGAGACTGTGGGGTAACGTCTAGATTTGATTTGCAGATTTTTTGTCGGGTGGGATAATTATATTTTTTGCAAACCAAACCTTGATGAGGTTTCCGAACCAACGTTATCAACTTTTCTAACGACAGTGTTTATCGCAACATATGATAACTAAATGCTGCAACGCCCACAGTTTTAAACGAGGAATTTATGTGTTGTCTATGGATAGAGAAAGCCGTTAAAGGATAAAATGCTTGAAGATATGTCTTTAACTTGTATCAACCTACTGATCACCACCTAACGAAATGTTGATACATGAGATTCTATGATCTGCCATCATGCATTGTAGCACAGCGATTCCGAATTTGCAACCCGCAGCTTTAGCACAAACTGAAGTACGCCCTGTTCCCGTAAGACAAACCGACTCGATCAACTAATATGCCCCTAACTCCACTGCTATGCGCCTACAATCTTGAAAACATATCGTGAATCATAACCTTCCTCCTTGATGACTGCCACTTTTTCATCCTCGGGTATCATTTCATGCTTCAAATCCCATCCAGCCCGGCGGCAAAGTTCGGAGACGACAATGTCGCAATCTCCTAACAAGTCTATGTCGAAATCAATATGAGAGACAGGCTGGAGATAGTCAGTACCGACAGCTGAAAGAGTGTGACATGTACAATGGGACTCACAGTTCGTGATATGTACAGTTGAGGAACATCGCGCGGCAGAATACCCGGCACCTCTGCAACCGGAGCCACCTTGAGCGATGTTCCGATGACAATGACTAGATCTGCTTTATCGCGGTCCTGATGGATCAGCCGATGACCGAACTCATCTGGGAGATCCTCTCCGAAGAAAGTAATATCAGGCTGGTACCTATTAGCAAAAAGTACCTGAAGGGTGGGGCTAGAATGCGAGAACCAACCTTCATGACGCCTGGCGTGGGAATGTCATACTCCTCACCATCGTCGGAACTGCTCTCTGATGAACTCTTCTTACGTGGCTTCTGAGCAGCACCGTTCGAGCTTCGTTTTCGCTTCATGCCTTGCGGCTTCAACGTATCCTCTGCGAGCCGTTGCTTGCAAGCCACGCACCCGGGAATTTCACCCTTCTTGATCTCCTCGAAGATAGCCTCGCCTTGCACCTTGTGTCCACATTTCACACAGGTAGCGGTAGCGAATGAACCATGACATTGGACGATCTTATCTGGAAGAACACCAGCATTTGCTTCGATGTTGTCGATATTCTGAGTGTAATTGGTAAGCAACTTCCCCTTGTCTTGGAGAAGACGAATGAAGGCGTGGGTCGGAGAGAACTTCTTCTCCGTCGGGAGGATGTCCTTGGCAACAGAGAAGAAGATGCTAGGATCCTCGCGGAAAAGATGGATATCAAAAACTTCCTGAGGGTCACTGAGACCAAGATGCTCAAGTCTCGCGTATAAGCCAGTATCCTTGGAACGGAAATCAGGGATACCGAGACTGGTAGAAATCTAAGGTGCTCTGTTAGTGTAACGAGTTAGATATGAAAAGCTGTAAGGAGACCTACTCCAGCTCCGGTGATCACCACTATGTTCTTGGACTTCTTCAGCAACTCAACGGCGTCGTCAATACTATTGTACTGTGAAAGCTTCTGCCTCTTCGAGAATTCGCGCGATATAGCAATGGCAAGAAGTGGGTGATAGGCCTCGTCAGGAGCATCCTCGAGGAACGCTGGAGGTATTATTCCAAAGGCAGTGCAGAGCTTCTTGGCGGAGATAATCCCCTTTCCAAGTGTCTCTTCAACAAAGGTGACCTTTCCAACCTCATGCAGTCGTTTGCGATAAGCGATTGCTTCGTCGAGAGTACATGCATCAGGCACTGAGAGGGCAGTTAGCGCGACATACCATATAGTCACATATCAGGGGTTCCGTAACTACCTCCGGCACGGAGCTGCTCGTCACCCACGAACTGCAAAGAATCTTCGTAGAGGGACTCTGTCTCCCATTCTTCCCCAGATGCTTCGCTATCAGTGTCAGGTTCAGAATGTGACGCGATTTCGTCTTCTGGACGCGTCTCCTCCGGGTGAACAGCCCGTTCCTGCTCCTGATCGCCGGACACCATGACTGCGACGTCCGGCTCGACAACTGGCGTCTTCAACGATGAGCTCTCCCCACCTGGTGCTGGTACCAAGTCCATTGTAAAAAGGAAGAGCGGACGCCCCCAGCGAGCAAAATAACAGCGCTAGCTCACATTGGTCTTTGCCGCTTTTCTTTGACTTGTTCTCATGCTGGATGGCCTCTCCGGGTGGCCGCACGGATAATTACTTTACCCGACCGCGTTCCGGCCTGGCCAATAATGACTTGGAATCTATTCTACATCAAAGTCTTGTTGATGTACAGGCAATAGATACCTAATAATGGGAAGAGATTGTTGATACACCCTGTGAACGATGCTGTTACGTAGAAACCTGATTTGAAGCGAAGGACGCCTCCCGTTGATACTGGACGCGTTCTCATACTTCCTTTTCTGGTAGTATGTTGCGATGGATGTAAAATACAATAGACTTCTTTCACGACATTGACTTTTAATAGACAGAAACGACCTTCTAGTGGTATCATTAACAAGACCCATTCCCAAGTATAAAACAAACCAATGCATGCAATTCCTTTTTTTTTTTTTAAGAGTCCGCCATTTCGTGATCCTCATCATCGTCTGAGAAAACTTCGATCTCATCTTCCCAGTCCCCATCGTCCCCTGCAGCCAGAGGGTTCTCCGCATCGCTCTCATCATCCATATCCTCGCCTAGCTCCTTATTCAGTTCTTCAACTAGTTCAAGCGCATGCTCCTTAAGCCTCACGTCCTCGTAGTCAATGAGTTCATAGAGCTTCAAGCTCTGCTTCAGCCACTCGCGGCTTGCCACAAGGGAAGCGTGTCGCCTTTCAGCAGGGGATTCCTCCGACTCTGCAGGTTCTGGAGCTTGCCCCTTCTCTGCTAATAAATGGAGACACCATCCGCCAAGGTACCACGCCTCGACACTGTGGTCATCCTCGAGAATCAAACGTTCGAGAACTTCCAGCGCTTCAAGCTCCATTTGTACTTCCATCAGAAGTCGAGAAAGACTGATTTGGGTAGGGAAGTCTGGTACTTTGGGATCCTCAGGAGGAAGATCTTTCCAGAGTTCCAGACTTCTAGAGAGCGCTGCTTGAGCGTCATCCACTCGTAATTGAGATATTCTAACAGATGCAAGAGTCTGTAGACATTCCGGTGCTTCTGGAGCGACGAGGAGCGCTTCTGTTACAAGCGACTCACACCTGCCCTCTGCATCCTCTTCCCATCTGGTCACTGTCAGTAAGGGCTCAAGGCACGACGTGGGCGATGGGGACTTACGAAAGATCGGTCATGTAGATTTCCACAACAGCACATAGAGCATTTGCCAACTTCCGCTTCTTCTCTTCGGCCAGAGCAAGATCCTCCGGTTTCGTATTCTGCTCTAACGACTGGATAATCTGTCTGAGAGCTGAGACGCCTTTCTCATACCACTGAACACTGTCCTTTCCACCTTCTTCGCTCAGCTGAGCAAGCCATAAAAACTTCTCTGCACCGCCACCTTGTGACTCAGGTATCCTGCCCTCAGGGTCTATGTCCACAGCGCGCTTGAAGTATTCTCGTGCCGTATCAATCTCTCCTAGTTCGACATTCACCTCTGCGATCAAATTCAAAGCGCACAGCGCATTCGGCGAATTGGCGGGCACCAGGTTCAGCGCCCGCTCAACCAAAGGAAGAGCGGCTTCGGCCTGACCTGTCTGCAGGAGAACGGTCGCCTGATCGAGAAGAGTGGCAGGGTCTTCGTTCATTTTTTGTTTCGATTGTAGTGAAGCTCCGGCGCTGAGAACGGACTTTTCGCGGGTTTTGGGAGACTTTTTATTATTTGGTTTTGTCTTGCCCATGATGAATTTTTCACGGAGGAAATATGTACTACCTCTTCTGCGGTGAGAAGGTCCAAAAAGAAAAAGAAAAGAAAATTGAATGGGGTAAAGTGTGCCTTGTTATTTCATGATGCTTGTCGAAATTCCGACCGAAATGGGCGGGACTCCGCCAAATTTTGGATATGTTTGTGTAGTTTGCACGGTCGACAGCGATTAGCCATGCGACGCACCGCAGAACATGAATGACGCTCACGGACAGTATTGACTTCTAAAGACATATATTCTTCCTGGATTCCAAGAAAATTCGTTTCCCTTATAATTCTCGGACACCCAGTTCGCCTTGGACCCATACCGAGGCTAAACTCCACGTTAGAAAACAGACAACCCCTCCATTCCGCTGGCGGGGGATATGAAGGATGGGTCGCGATGATCAGGTCGAAGAGCGCGAAGTGCTCAGTTCTATATTTCCAGACGAAATAACAGGTATACATACCGTATAAGCTGTTGCTGACTAACTATTCGAACGTCTGCTAATACTTTGAAAATTAGACATATCCGACACATCATACCGGATATTGATCAATCTCGATCTGCCAGAGAACTATGATTCCGAAGCAGAACCACCAGTCATACTTCTACAAGTCTCATACCCAGAGGCGTATCCAGATGTAGCTCCAGATCTCGAAATATCTGCTCCGCCCAATGCTTCTAAACACCCTCTTCTGGATGTCCAAGAGGACCGCTCCCTCCTGCTCGAAACTCTACAGCCGACTATCGAAGAGAACCTAGGAATGGCTATGGTTTTTACTCTAGTCAGCACCCTCAAGGAGAGTGCTGAACAGCTGATGGCTGAGCGGGCAAATGCTGTTCAGGCACAGAAGGAGATGGAAATTGCCAAGGCGGAAGAGGAGGAGAACCGCAAGTTCCAGGGCACGCTCGTGACTAGAGAGAGGTTCTTGGAATGGAGAGAAAAGTTTAGACAGGAGATGGAGGAAGAGGAGCAGCGGCAACAGGAGGAGAAAGAAGCGGAGGAAAAGAAAAAGAAGCCGTCCGCACGAGAAGAGAAGAAACTTACAGGAAGGCAATTATGGGAAAGAGGTCTTGCTG
The DNA here is from genome assembly GCA_029606305.1 of Paecilomyces fulvus. Taxonomy (NCBI): domain Eukaryota; kingdom Fungi; phylum Ascomycota; class Eurotiomycetes; order Eurotiales; family Thermoascaceae; genus Paecilomyces; species Paecilomyces fulvus. The sequence continues at coordinate 310,177 of JAPVCG010000063.1, forward strand.
GAAAGGGCGATTATGATGAGGAAGGTGAAGAAGACCTTCCAGTGGCGGTGGAGAAGATGAAAGTAACAGCCTAATTGGAAGCTGTTGGGTAATCTCTATCCCTGTTTTCCTGAGCGAGTTCGCAAACCTGCTTATTCGAGAAGACGCAATACTTAAAACCGTTGATATTCTTGTGCGAAATTTATTGCCCATTTCACTATATACGAATGTGTATTTGATTTAGCCGAGATGCATGCGTATAGCAAGCAGGCTAAACCTGGAAATGTGAATACTAGACTTTGTAAAGAGACCATCAGCTTGTAGTGAGATCATCTTTAAGCGACAATCGGCTTGTCACGAACAACAGTCCTGGCTATGATAGCATTAGCCGTAGTAAGATATAGCTTTGGACTGACCCGCTTGTCAATAGTTGACTCCTTGTAGATAAAATGATTGGGCGCTGCCCACATCCCATATTGCAGTCTCGTACTCATGTTCCTCGTACGTCGTACCGTTGAATGCATGAAAGATATCGAGATAGAGGGCCATGGTTTCGATGTCTCGGGTGGACTCGTCAAGCCGGATTATAATGGCCTGTACTTGGTTTGTTCCAGCTTAAGACACGTCTTGACGAGCAAGAAACTGCATCCCTGGCTTCGAACAATCGTCGGCGTTTCGGAACACCATTGAGTGACAGTCTTCTCTTTGGAAGGTCAGCAGATCTTCCCCGAGGGATGACTGCACCGGACTAGCTCGCAGTTTCGCGCTCAAGCGCTAGGTGTGATCACTTCGAGTCTTGCGTGCAGCAGATGGATTAAGACTTCTGCGCCTCATCAGAAGACTTCGGCTGTTCGGCTAACCTAGCCTCTTTCTCGAGCTGTCTCTGCTTTTCTTCTTTTGCTGCCAACTCCCTCTCGGCAAGTACAATCTTCCACATTGCTTCTGCGAGCAATCTGTTTTTGTTGTCAGACTCTCTGATCTTTCGAACAACTTCCTTGTGTGCATTTCGGATCTCTGTCGTCCAAGACTCTGACTCTGTCTGCCCGGTCACAGAGTCCCAGTAGTCCTCATCCTTAGCCGTGAGCAATTCCACCTCTAGCCTGTCCCGACGGACGATCCTCTTCCATCGGTTGTCAAGTTTGCTTCTGATGACGCCACTGAGGTTCTTGGGCTGCGGTTTCTTGATTCGTAGGAATGGAACGTCACCCCGCGCACTCACAAGAACAGGTACTCGACGTCGACCGCTCACAACAGGTCTCGGACGCAACAGGATCGGCATAGTATTCGGATGTCGTAAGGCGGTAGCCTCTTGGTGTCGTCTATTTGCTTCCTTCTTTTTCTCCTGCTTGGATAGAGGCTTCACTGGCCGGGCTTCCGTTAATGCCCGTTGTTCGGAGCTGTTCTGTAGACGTAGAGCACGCCCCTCAGAAAGAAGAGCTGATAGTCGAGAGACGGCTTCATTTTTGCCCTGGGTAGCGGAATGTAATAAATCCAGTGCCTTCGTCCAATGCCAGTTCAGTTAGTCTATTACTGTTAACCACTTCTGTTGTAAAGGAGGATGCACCTCGTAGCCGGCCTTCAGCGCATTTGCTGTCTGAGATGGACTCTGGAGATTTTTATATCTATGGAATTTGTGTCGCACGAGATGGTTGACTGTGCGTGATTCAGCAAAGGTTGGAGGTAGTCTGGCGCTTTGTCGGAGCAGAGCCCGGTAGAGCGCGAGGCCTGCGAGAAAGCAATTCATAGGATTAGCCTCGGGACTTGACATTCTGCTAGAGGTAAGATCAAAGGGTGGAAACTTACACGCAAACCGGTGCACCCCCGAGCGCTTTGGGAGCACTACTTTATGCATTGAAGATTATGGGGCCAGGAACAGAGCCGTTGGCGGACGCGATAGAACTCCGAAGCTTCCTCCGCATATCCTAGCTGTGCTCACGTGATGATACCGTTACTGAATTGATATCTAGTACCATCTTGTCTATTCGTCGGTGACACATAGCCAAATATAGGATAGTTTACGTTGTAGCAATGTAAGATATATTTATGAAGCCACCGGAAATAGTACGCTTCAAAAGCAACAAAAACCAACGCCAATACTTCCCAGTGATGCAGACTTATACATGCTCTTCAATATCAACAAGAAATTCACTAACAGCCGAGCGAATACTCCGGCCGTTCATCGTATGAGTCATATATTCGATAAACGAGTCTAGAAAGTCGTTCCTTCCGGGGGCTGCGGGAGCTTCTTGTGCTGCGGGAGAGCCATGTATCTAGGAAAATTCAACATTAGTTAGAGCGCAGCGGGAGTGACAATTATCTAGTCATACCGTCTAAGTTCGAGAAGGATAGTCTCCATGGTATATTCTCTTTTCCACTGAGTAAGGCAGGGCAATTTTGAGGGGTCGACCTGTTACAGGTCAGACATATTCTCCGTACACCAATGATGTCGTGGACACAAGTACCTTTCCAGTTCGCGGATCAACGCACGGAAGGTTCACCTTCGAAACGAACTGTATCGTAGGAGGGTTATCAGGGTAGTCATCTCCGCAGTGGATGTTGACACTGTATATCCGGTTTTCGTGTACACTCTGCTCGTTCTCAGTATTCTGTTTCCAAGAATGAAGAAATGGTTAGGCAGCTGACGTGCGGAGGTCCCAGAATCGTGCCGTTCCAATTTGTCATCATCAGATCATCACCATCAGCAAGACCGTATGAACATGCCTCTAAAGAAATTCAACATTGTAAATCAGTCATTAATGTCCCCGCGGCGGAAGATAACGTATACTAACCCGCTCCTTGACCTTTCTCTCCCTTTTCTAGCTCCTCAAGGAGCCTGAAATTGCGAGGAACCTTCGCCGCCATAGTGATTGAGGTAAGAAATGGATTGAAAAAAGAGTTGGCGTGGTAAGTTGTTGTGGAAGTGGTTTAGAATCGGAGGATATGAAAGAGGGGCAGCGTATCCCACTTGGCAGGCGGTCATTATCACGTGATCGAAGCTACACCCCTGCAAAAAATGCCCAGGTGGTCTCTTGGCGGTCCCGAAAGACCACGCAGGACTGTGTAGACATGCCCATTCTTAGAATTAACCGACCGCCTGTGCTGAAGCATCTAGATCGCTGCAGTATATCAAAATTGATGATACCTTCGTGAAACTCTAATTGAACCTGCTGTGACCTGGTTATATTGAGTATTTCATGATCCACTATCTGCGGTCATCAGACACGCAGGACTGGATTCAAGCTACTCCGCTGTAGTAGCCTGGGATATGCTATCATGAACCACGCCGGTTGAGATGACCTCCCAGATTTTACAGGCAGAGCTATCAAACTTGATACATGAGTCAAAAAGGAAGAACTCTGATCTGCGCAATGTATGGATCCTGCCTCATTAGCCTATCATATCCATTGCGTCTCCGGGCTAACTGGGGAGGTAGGCGGCCGAGCAATCTATCAGTGATTTGAAGGCATTGCCTTCTACCTCTGAAGCTCAACTAGCAGCTGGTTCGTCTCATGCATTGCCATTGTTTGTAGCATGTTACTGAGAAGCTATGAGATCTGATCCGGAAACCAAACTTTGTTAATCCGTTCATTCTTTCCTGTCACACTCGGAATGCAAGACTCGCGGCTATTGGTGTCTCCTGCCTGCAGCGGCTGGCGACATCGCGAGCATTTCCTGCAGAGCGACTGAAAGATGTTCTAGATGGTTTACGGGAGTCGACAAGTTTGAGTAAGTGAGCTTGGTTTATAGTTCTGACCCTTCTAACTTCAGCAGATTTGGATGTCCAACTTAAGATACTTCAGACGCTGCCGTCTCTTCTGCAGAACTATTCTGAAGAGTTGAGCGGAGAGCTTCTTGCAAGTACACTGGAAATATGTGCGATTTTGCAAGCGAGTAAAACAGCTGCGGTCTCCAACACTGCAGCTGCTACGTTGCAGCAGTTAGTGATTTCGGCGTTTGATAAGGTCGCAGATGAAGACAGTTAGTATTCAACTGGGCCAAGGCTATCTTGAATACCCTTTGCTAATGTCATCAGAAAAACCTCATGGCTCGATACCTACGCTAATCGTCACGGTCGAGGGAGAGCAGTTGAACATAGGGCTTGCTGCCTATGATGCATTACGGGTAAGTACCGCATACGGCAGTGCATGGTCTGATCACTAACGATATACTCTCCAGATTCTGGATGATCTTTGCCGGTTGGTGGAAGGAGAGAGACCGGAGTTTCTCCAAGTCAAATCTCTTCCGTCGACTTTTCTTCTTGAGCTCATTGAAGGTATCTTGACAAATAGCGGTCGTCTCTTCGATACCCATCCAGAACAAACACAGGTGCTACGAAACCGGTTAATGCCCTTGACTGTGAGATGTTTCTCAGAGAGACAGACTTTCGCTCAAACTGTCAGGGTTGCACGAATCCTACTTATTCTTCTGAAGCGCCACATGGCCCTTTTAGTCGCTGAATGTGAGATGGCTTTGGGCCTCTTGATTCATCTTCTCGAACCGGACGGCTCTGCACCTTGGAAGAGGGTCCTTTGCATGGAAATATTTCGTGGACTGCATGCAGAACCAGGGCTTATCCGACTGATTTACTCACTATACGACGCGGATGACAAACGAAAGAATATATTGAAAGAGCATATGGCCTCATTCGTTCGACTGGCTTCTGAAAAGCCTTCGCTGATCGGCGTCAGTCACCAGTCTACTATTCCATCCGGGATCCAACATTCGAGATCAAAGACAGAGGATCAAATAACACTCGAAGCGGGTGGTGTGGCGGGCGTTATCGGAACTGCCGTGAGCTCAGCGGATGAAAGTGTTTCAGGAATCAGTAACCAGTGGAGTATTGTTCGCACACCGTATATTGAGCTTCTCGACAAGACGGACGCGCCATTCCCTCCAGAAACGTACATCTATAGCCTTGTGCTTAATTGTATCAGCTTCTTCTCCGAAGGCCTGGCAAAGTTTATTCTCCCACTAACGGTTCCCGATTTAAAGGGAAAGAAGAAGCACCGCGTGATAACGCCTGACAGCGAAGGCGTTTCCGATGGTAGACCGGGGGAACCCCAAAGGTCAGATTCAAAGAAAAGAGCTCGTGGTTCTTTATCGAAAAAGAACTCTGTTCCGGTAAATCCTCTGGAGCTAGATGCACATCCTCAGCTAGCAGCCATCCGGGCCTGTGCTGGAATCGTCGACTCATCCTGGCCTGCAGTACTTGCGACCTGCTCGACCTTCCTATACGCGGCACTAGACCCAGATTTCTACCATAATCTAGTTCGGTCTTTTCAGAAATTAACACATGTCGCTGGATTACTTCGGCAATCTACCCCTCGGGATGCTTTCCTCACGACACTCGGAAAGGCAGCCATGCCTTCCGACGCTACCAGCTTGAAAATTCCCGGAGCTGTCGGTCTGACTGGGACTGAATCTTCCGCTGGAGGAAAGAAGCAGCCCGACAGCGAATCCTCAGAAGGGGCTTCTACGCCTGTCGCGACTTCTACAGGGTCCTTAGATAGCACCGCCATATCTCTAAGCACCAGAAATCTCCTATGTTTGCGTGCGTTGCTGAACCTGGGGATTGCTCTAGGGCCAACGCTGGATCGAGCTGCGTGGTCTATCGTCCTTGAGACGCTTCAGCGGGCAGACTTAGTAATGAGTGTGTCCGCTGTCGTTGCTACAAAGCAAATTGCAGCTGCCAACAATAATGGTGAAAATACTCTTGGTTCTGGAGCTGACGTCCCAAAAGCTAACCTCGGTGCTGAGATTATCGCCGTGCAAACAGCTGCTGCGAAGCTGTTTGAGAGTACTGGAGACTACCCGGACAGCTCATTTGAGGATATTCTTACTGCTCTTCTGAACCTGTCTTCTGATAGCGACGATGGAATACCCGAAACGGTCTCCGGTAGACCGTCTTCGCCACGGTCGCCTCCTCGTGTTCGGCGTACGGGATGGATCCATCAGAAGACACGTAGTATCTCACTGACTCTCGGAAAGACGAAGGTACAGGACGATGAACTGAGGTTTGTCCTTGAGAAGGCGGAAGAGTTGACACTCGCAAACCTGGACCGCCTTTCATCAGATGGCGATAAAGGAGGGCGCTCCTGGCGCATCTTGGTTGATTACCTCAATTCGGTCCTCGTGAACGGGGATATCAGCCCTGCTTTGAGGCTAAGGGCAAGTCGAGTGCTCAACAATGCTATCTTCCAGACAATGAAACCGGAGAACCAAGATGATATCTCTGTGAGGAACCAGATACAACTAAGGAACCTGGAAGCCCTGAAATCACAGATCACTGCTCTGTATGCATCGAGAGCACACCTTTCAGGCTCTTCTCAGACAGCCGATATAGACGTCCACGAGCAGGCTCTGGAAACGCTGAAGTCTATTCTTGAACAGTATGGGGAGACTTTTGTTGGTGGATGGAATTTCGTCTTTGATCTGATATCTAGCGTTTTCGATAAACCGCCACTCCCTGAAGAGGATGGAGGAGCTGTCTCGAATAAACTGAAATCTGGACCACTGAAGACCAAATCGCCGCGACTAGTCCGCACTGCATATAAGTCGCTCCAGCTTGTCGCTTCAGATTTTCTGTCTCTTCTGCCGGCATCGTGCTTCTTGGAGCTTGTCGAATCCTTCTCAAACTTTGCTTCCCAGGATGAGGATTTTAATATCTCGCTTACCACGACATCATTCTTTTGGAACGTCTCCGACTTCTTACAGGGTCAAATTGAGCGATTCTCCGTTGAAACACATGTCGACTCTTCAGCCAGTGACGACACACTCATGAAACTGGCTAAGGATAGTGATGCACTTGTTTCTCGGAATTCGCTGTGGCTCCTACTACTGTTACGGATAGTTGACCTTGCTACTGATTCTAGGTCAGAAATCCGTAATAGTGCCATTCGTACCCTTTTACGGATATTCGATGCATATGGCCAGCAGCTTTCTCCTAAGGCTTGGCATCTATGCTTGAACAGAGTACTTTTTGTGATGTTCAAAGACATTCAATCTAAGGTCCTGGAGGTGATCAATGAATCCAACCCGGCCCATACCGAGAGAAACCAGTGGATAGAAACTGCTGTGGTCATGATTAAGGGTTCGTCAAATTTGATTGCAGGCTTTTTCGATCCCATCGTCAAAGATGATAATTTCGACCAGTCGTGGGAACGTCTGCTCCAACATTTCGAAGTCTTGCTCAAGATAAACTTACTAGAATTGAGTGAAGCAATTTTCTCGAGTCTTTCGGAGATCCTTGCCCGAGCGCAGACTTCGGAGGCGCTTAGCAAGGCAGCCGTGCAACGTGCATGGACTTTGTGGGTTGTCGGTCATCCTGCTGCTGATAACGGCTCATTGGACCTCCATAACCCCAATCAAGATGCCCTGTTAGCATATCTACGATCGTTCCAGCAGATATACCGCCTCTTCAAAGATGAACTATCCGATGAGTGCATTGAACAGGTTCTCAAACATATACGAACTAGCGTGTGGAACTCTGTATGCTCACGGTATTCTGTCGACGTGGACCACCAGTCAACGCTCCAGGCTCACGTCATAGATTGTCTCAAGGCCATTTGTCAGGATAAGGAAAGCTCTCAGCCAGCTGTCCTTCAGTACCTGGCGGACTTCGCTGATTCTGCGCTGTCCCAATGGGCCCCGGATAGGGACAAGAGCAGACCAAGGTTCGTTGCATTTTCGAAGAATGCCATAGAACTTCTCAGCTGGTATATTGCAGATTTTGGCATAAAGAGGGACATATTCGGGAATGGTTCTTTGAGCACAGTGCTGGAGCATTTGGCCAATCCGATAGTTCAAAAGTATGAATGGCAGGGCAGAGACCGTGAACCGACTCTGTGGCAGAAAGCAACGACAGCAGCGTTGAATATATTGCCGGTTGCTATACCTTACGTCGAGAAGCAATATGAAGCTGCTAGCCCGCCTGAAATCGCGCGTTTCTGGGGATATGTAGTCGATATTGCTCAGGGGATTGTATCCGGTGGAAGCGACATGGGACCCGATCTCCCTATTGAAAGGATCCTTTCTGATGAAGCCTTTGATATCGCCGCTTTCAATCGCCTCAAATCATTTGTGGTCCCATCGCTGGGAGCCTCGATTATCCAGGACAAATACCGTCGAGATTTTGCGCGGGCAATCTTCCGCCCCTCGCTCATCCATCCACCCCAGCGGCTTGATCTTCCTCGAGGTTCAGCGGATGAACCACTGCGCGACCTATACAAAGTCCGTCCCGGACGTACGTTCGACCCGCCACCTACACCCCGCTCTAAAATGGGCTACCTCCTCATCGACACGCTCTTTGACCTCGCATCGGCCTTTCCCGCTGGGCATGTGCAAGACGGCGACAACCTTACAGCCCAGGACACAGACCCTCGTCGCGTCTCCATCGCTCGCTCCATTTCCCCTTTCCTAATCCTCCGCTGTGCCATCTCCCTCAAATCCTACATTGCCGACCAGCCGTTGCGGGGCCTGATGCCTCAGCCTACATCGGCACGGCGAGAGCTCCTCCATCTCCTACACCATATGGTTGAGCTGAACAGCGAACCGGCCGCGATTCCCGACGCACCCGCGTTCCCTTCATCATCATCATCCACTTCTACTCGTGCCAGCCACAAGAAACACCTTGGTTGGATGTACCCACTTGTCGTGAAAGCCGTCCAGGTTGCAGGCAAGGAGAGAGAAGACGGGAAAGTCCTCGTAGCGCTGGGAAAAGTTCTGCAGGAAGTCAGCTCGGTGGAAGAGGAGTCAGCAGACTCGGAATGAAGAGTGGCATGTTGTAAACAGAAGATATAAAGGAGGATTGTTTCTCTGTGTATGTATGTATGTATATATCTACCTGAATATAACTAAGGCGTATTCGAAAATTAGATAGCTCTGTTTCAGGTCTCCAAGTATTGTTGGATTATCGTAAGATATGTGCACGTGCTCAAGGAACAGATCGAAGGTGCATTACATATACCTACTCCCGTACGCTCGTATGCAGCGCTGTCGATCTTTTTATAGTATATTACTCTCCTTTTTACTCTTGAATCAATTTCCTTCTCTTTCCTCTAGTAGTAGTAGTAGTAGTAGTAGTAGTAGTAGTAGTAGTAGTAGTAGTAGTAGTAGTAGTAGTAGTAGTAGTAGTAGGCGCAATGGTCGATCTACACTTATACAAGAGTTCGCTTTTCTTCTTTTCTTAACTCGGATAACTACATAGCGTAATAAGACTAATGCCCACCCGGAAGCAGGAAGCATATTATGAAGGATGAAAAAAAAAGATCAGATAATGCTATGTACATGGACATGTCTGTTGCAAGTCGTTTCGGGAAGCGTCAGGGATAAAGAGTAGGTGGCTGAGACATGACAGTGATGTGGGGTATAGTCCGAACAACAGAGCAAGAGGAATTTCCCTGAATGAGGGAAAACGGAGGGATCCTTTTTTACTTGACTGGGAGGAAGGTAACTATGCAGCAGCTACTGGGGCACGTTGATGGTTGTTGGCATCCCTCCCGGGGCCTGCGGTCGCGGCACCAGGTAGTGGGGGTTGTTGGGCCTGTTGTTGCATATGAGCCTGTTGGATCTGTTGTTGTTGGGCGACTTGAGGGGTGGTCGCGATCTCGGGTGCTTGACGGTATAGGGTGATTTCGCTCTGTTTGAAGTAACGACGAGCGTCTGCAGAAGAAGATGCTTGTGTTAGTATATTTTTCGGCGAAAGATTTCATGGATGTTTCAGTTGAATGCACGTGGGAACGTGGCTGCAGCAGGCCAGAACAGGAAGGAGTTTGAAGAAAGTGGGATAACCTGGTACGTGGGGGAAGATGTGGGGAGGTAGCGTGGGGGTCTTTCGGTCAGCCTCGAAGGTTCCGTTGCCGATCAAAACCCGTCGGTTATTGACAACGGCTAAGATGCCAGAACGTAATGTGACTATGTCCAAGGATGTAAAAAGAGAGAAAATACCGCAAAGCACTGACCTTCATCTATCAAAACCAAGCTGAGATAGTACCGAGTCGAGTACTTCTTGTTCACATCGCGGAATGTCGGAGTGAGATCGAATCCGCCAAGGAACAATCTGATCGGGATCGTTTCACCTAGACTCGGTTCAGCAAGGCACTTTTGGAGCGTGACAAACTTCGGATCGCCGTTTAGGGACCCCTGGGAACTAAACTTACCTCGTGAGGGAGAACCGTCCATGATCTGCCAAAGTCAATATCAGCAAATGCCCGAACGATAACAAACGAATAGAAAGGGTAGGACGAAAACCAACCTCAAACCGCACCAGTGTCTCGCTCTCATTATACTGATTGGGCGGAGTACCCGTCGTCTCTCTCCGAATGATAGACAGCTCCATATGTTTGATCTTCAACCGCACTAGCAGGAAATATATCCTCCCGACAATCACATCTTTCAGATGGTATTTGGACTTGGAATATTCGAATTCAATATGTAGACAGTCTTCAATGCCGACGTCCATCTTGATGGGAGTGTTATTCTCCGGTGGCATGCGGTACGAGTAGACCCAGATGTCCTTCTCGCGGATGACGTCCGCCATGCGCCGCGAAACCGTCACGCGGATGAAGTAGCGCAGCTTGACATTGATTCCGTTATATGACTCGTATTGCTTCTCGACGTTCTTGAAGTTGAAAGGGAAGGTCTGCGGGTGCTGAAGCTCCCCGGGCGCAGCGAGTTCCTGGACCAGGGACAGAAACTCGTAGTGATTGCCGCGATCGAAGAACATCTCTGTAAAAAAAAAAAGCATAGGAAGTTAGTTCGGTGTTCCTTCAGTGATCACTGCGAAACCTCAAGTACGGTCTGCGCGCCCCCAGAAAAAAAAAGAAAGAGCATGGATAGTATATGCATACCAATCGACCCAATGAACTGCACCTTGATTCCCGTATGCTCCAGACGCTTTCCATCCTTCGGTCGGACCGTCACAGCGCCCCTGACCGATTCGCCATCCATGTACAGAGGGGCCTTCTCCCTGCGCCCCTTGTCGAGCTTGACATCGACCGTCTGACGCTCATCGCTATCCTCGAGGACGATGTCGATATCGACCGGTGTAGAGAAGAACAAGGACGCCATGCCTCGAATTCACTCGCTCTTGAAAAGAGACTCGATAAAAAAATCAATCCGGTTTAATTCGTTAATTTCATTAAACAGTGGAAATCAGAGCATGGGTCATGTCGCGAGGAAGCTTCATTGATCGCAAGATTCACTGGTTCACGACTGCCTGGAAGTAGCTCCGCGCAAGCTGGCGTTGGTCCGCGATGGATTATGTAATCAACATCATACCGCTGATCCACGGCATTGGCGGGCAATATCAAACAACAGCTTAATTTACAGTATATTGCAAGCTGCCTCCTACTATTGTAACATGTTCATTAGATAGTTTCTGCTGATCTCATAAGCAGTGCATCAGGACTCAAGGAAGATCTTGACTTGTTCAGCATACAAGGACGTTGTTGCCCCGCTCATGAAGATAACGTGCTTGACTCGACATCCAAACTTTCAACAGTATTAACCATTGGCCTGGCGCTATGGCGTGAGACCTAGATATCAATCTAGAAAGGACAGATTTCATCCTGTCTGCAAAGCAGCCTCTATTATGGCAAGAACAAATAAATCAGGTCAGATTTGTGTCCCCGTTGCAATGGTTCCCCCCTGGTAATTTTGTTAGTAGAGTGGCTCGGATCACGGGATATTAATTATATTCTGCCCGGATATACAGTAGAAGCAAGAAATAGGGTAGGTCTGAATGGCTTCAAGATTCTAGGGGGTTCCCTGGAATAGCAGGCTGTCACCCCAATGCCATATGTGGACCATACTCACGTACTAACAAGATTACTGGGGGGTGGTGGAGGGGACGAGTACGTTGTCCTCGCCGATATTCAGGATAAGTATCGAATTCCCTCGGTTCGGCCGTTAGAATGTCAGGAAGATGCGTGACCTAGTGTACGAAATTATATATTCCTATTAGGCATACTCCGTGCTATGTAACGCATGCAACGTGCGCCTCATCGAATACGGAAGAAGTTGCATCACTAGGAACTTGTGCAGCACGTCAAGAATGGTGGTCAAGCTAGGTATGCATCTGAGGATAGATAGCATATCCCTTCCGCTCAATGACCCTGTGCGATAGCTGTATTTCCGCCCTGAATAGAAGCAGCCCTCTGGAGGCACGACTCTTCCCATACCCATCCAACTTCACATTATCCTTTCTAACCATCTATACGAATCGCACGGCCTGGACGAGATAATCATAGCATTATGGTGCGAGGCATGATGAACCCTGGTTCCCTTAGCCAAGACCATATCAATGTTTGGGCCTTGTTATGAAATCTTGTCGGACGAGTTGCAAGCCCTCAAGAAATATTAACTGTGAAAAAGGCGATATAGGGTACACATGGTTGCTTGTGCAGTAGTGCTGATCATAGGCACACAGAAGTATGAGTGTTTGTACCTGTAGCGCGCATAAAGTCAGGAATCACTAGCCATAGCCCATGTCCTTCAATTGTTGACACAGAACTAAGCTTCAAGGATGGCCGCTGAAGCTCTGATCCTGGCTCTCTTCCTGATCGAGGATAATTGTGCGGAGTGTTGTCAGCAGTAACTTGCAATTTGCTAGAGGGAATATCATGCTTATCTCTGTTTGCCTTTCCTAGGTCTAGTGATCATGACAATTATCGGAACAGGGACATGTACAGTGGAGCAATAAGCTGTGGATCCAACTGAAAACCCCTGCAAAACCGTCACCGTGGAAATTCAGGATTATGGCCGCAGACAGGAAGAAATATCCATCTAGTCGCACTGCATCAATTTTCCTATTTGGTATGCGGGGTGAAGATCAGTGACGCACCTGCAGTACAAAGTCTTCAATCTCCCTAAGCGAACGCGCACTATACAATAGCAGCTGGGGGGGCAGAACACTCCTGTTCGTATCCTCATGTGGATATGGATCATATGAGTCAACAAAAGGACATGGAGCTGCATCTGTTACCAAATTGATAAAGACTGCATGAGGAAGATGATTTTCCTAGCCATCAGTCAAGCATAGTGTAATAGATTAAGAGCCGAAGGATCACTAGCTGCATGTACTACTTTGTTTTCCAACCAATGAGAAATTTGTCTGCAGCATATGAAGAATAGGCAAACGAGACATGAAAAAGGCAGCCCTTGGACCTTGTCCATAGTCCTTTTTTTGTCCAAGTTGAGTTGCGTCATTAATCGGTCCTGCTGCGATGTGTCACGTACTTCTGGAGAAGCACATACAGCGCGCATCCCATCTTCAACAGCTGGCTACCGTCTGCATCTAAAGCAGGAAATAGATTCTGCAACACACTCTGCACAAGCATCTACAGGGCTTCCTGAGGATGCGACTATGTGGGGTGATCTGGTGAAGCCTGATTCCGAGATTGCCGTCGTGCACATGTGCCTATGTGTACAGAGTTTGCAGCCGAAATATCAAAGGCACCGAGAATATCCTAGCCGATTAGAATAATCAGAGTTGTGCATGCTCACCTTTCCTTGCCACGTGGGTTAAATGGTCCAGTCGCAATGATCGACTCGGAGTGGCTGGTTTAGCCGTAGTAGGCGGGCAACCGTTCAAGGTCACTGCTGTACGATAAGTGACCTGCGCCACTGCGAAGTAAAGTTTTGAGTGATTAACCTCTGCTAGGTTCGCTTCGGACCGTCTGACCATGATATTCAGCGGTGCATGCGAGGATTGTTAATGCAGGTCAGCTCCCGTCTAGTACTTCTGTTACTCTATGTTCTGTCCTGTCTGCAGATTGGACCCGTCACATTGCCCAAACCCCGTGAATGACCACTAGTTTTAGCGCCTGCATCATGCCGATATTGATCTAACTTGGGGGTCTGGTATAGAATAGTTCCTCATAGAAGCGGTCGCAGCCTAGTCTGGTATGAGATGTCAAGTGGATGCTGCGAGTATTGACCATATGCGCGATAGTTCCCCGCGAATTCTAGCGGACATTTCCACCACTGACAGGTTTCCAGCTGCGTTGTGACATGGCTGCACTGACTGCAGGACATAGTTACTATCAATTACCGGGCTGCCAAGTGTGGGGCGTTCACCGTGTTCCTTGTGTATATCTGAAGGGTGGAATGCTGATTTTCATCTTTAAGGCACATTCAGTTGGGCATCGAGCGGCAAGATGAGTAAGAGGAGCCAAATAACTAACTACTCTAGTTAGGACCAATTATTTAGTCAAGTTCTAGAATCCCATCTTTACAAAATCATCGTCAGAAGGCTACCGGCTTCCCCGGACTGCACCATGCCGCTTTGGGCCTGCCACAGGGTCAGGCGGTCCCTTACCCTTGTCGGGTTTCTTACTGAGCATTATTATCATATCCCTGACTTGTTTGTTCAGCAATTATTATTTGCCATATCGGATAAAATGACCACCTGTGCTTCTGCATCTTACTGGTCCATTGATCCAGGTGCGCTTCCATATATGCTTCCCTCCAGCATCCAGCACTTGCCGATCCTGCAGAACGACTATTGATTCGGTGTTCTACGGGGGCAATCATGCAAGTTTGCCTGGTCAATAATTGCCAGCTCTATACTCCGTAGTAGGCATAACACTTCCACGCCCCATTGAGAGGCAGGTCAGGTGAACCCCCCCTGATAGAAATTCCTGGTGCAGAAAGAGAGGATGACGGCGTTGGGCTGGACTAACAAGACTAGTTAGTTATCATTCGGGGGAGCAATCCCGATGGTTGGCTTAGCGTGGGGGGGAAAGCAAGCATGGGGTGTTGTCACCGTACGGTATCATCGATACGGTCCCGTCACCATCGCCAGACCCAGAAAGGTCCTCGATTCGTCAATTTCGGAAATCTGCACCGTGGTCGATGACTTCATGCCGCGTGGGACGGTGAAAATTACTTGTACGGCGGGTGTAACGAGGCCGACGGTCGTCTGTGATCTTCCACCAGGCTTCCACGGTCCGCTGCTGAAACCAGGTCCTGCACTTATCCTGGTGACAGCAATCGGAAGATGCTCAACTTAAATATACGAGTTGCGTCCTCTCCTGATACTCCTGATTGAGAGATATCAATCGTTGTCTATTGTTGTTCCCTTCAAGGCTGAAAAAAGTCATCTTCACACCGCCTCCGGATCTTGATCTTGTCCAGCCCAGAGCAATTTAGCCTGGATACTTTCTACGCCATAACCAGACGGCCGGACTCGTCCCTTGCACTTCCCCCCACTCGGGCCCGGCTTTCTTTGCCCGTTCTCCTGTCGGCCCACCCAATAATCACAGTCATATTTAATCCGTAGTAGAGCCGGGGCAACCAGAGTTGTTCGTTCGATTTCCCTCATTTGACTTTGTTTGCGCCGTTGGATCGATCTCTCTGTCCTCCTTTTTTCAATTCTCAGCCATATACTTCGGCCCGTGTCTTTGTAACAGTATATCCACGGCGCAACATTTCATACAAGCTCAGCGTCGCACACCCGCAATTCTCACGGCAACCGTGATTTACGGACGTGTCCTCCGACAACCTTGATTAGACTTTCGTCCTGAAATCTTCCAAATCCGTCCATCATGTTGACCGCCGATGGCCGGCCCCAGCCTTCACTAGGCCTTCCGCGGGCTCAACCTGCCAGGCCCATCAAATCCTACGACGTGACAGTGCAGGAGTCAGACATGCCGGCGGACAAGCTGCAGCATATCTGGGTAGTGACAGGTGCTGCAGGCTCCGGCAAGAGCACGGTTGCAAGAGATCTACAGGCCCAGCTGGGCTTGCCTTTTCTTGAGGGAGATGACGTAAGTATACCGTTTTTCATAGATCCCGCGCTCTCCACAGATCGCTTGGGAGAGCTCAGTGGAGAGATCGATTTGATATCCTGGACTGGCAGGCTGACATGTGTATCGGGGAACAGTTCCACCCTCCGTCGAACAAGGAGAAGATGGCCAACGGCATTCCACTCACCGATGCGGACCGCTGGGACTGGCTCATCTCCTTGCGGGAGGCCGCAATTCAGGTTCACACCGGCACGGAGACTGACCCAAACCCTCCATCGGGAGTTATCGTCGCCTGCTCTGCACTGAAAAAGAAATACCGGGACGTGATGCGCGTGGCCGCCTACGGCCACCCTTCTGTTCGGATCCACTTCATCTACCTCAAGGCCGACGAGAGCGTTTTGATGGATCGGGTGGCTAAACGACAAAACCACTACATGAAGAGTGCCATGGTGCACTCCCAGATGGAGAATCTGGAAGAGCCGGTCGACGAGTGGGACGCTGTCGCCATCGATGTCGCAGCACCTCCGGAGGAGGTATCGAAGCGAGTCATCACTGCAGTGACTGCAACACTGGCGAAGTATAAGTGATGGCAGTTGGTGATCTTCCGGTTTATCAATCGGGCCCGCCTCACTAGGGAGCCCTTTGAACATGTACGGCGTCAGTTTCGGTTCGGTATCATGGAGACCGACAAGTCTCGTATGCTTATTTCGGGTCATTTTCAGGTGTTTCATTGTTATTCCGCTGGCATGCGAAAAACGCAGGGAGGTGTTGTTCTCGGGCTTTCTGTTAATACCAGTGTCGGGTCTCTTTTTCACGATGTCACGTATTTCATGTTGTAATTGCAGGATATGCAAGACAACTGTATCCTTAGCTCTTTTTCCTTTATTTCGGGATCAGTATTGTTTGCATTGAGATGCTAGCATACAGAACAGGTATGATACATTGCCATGCTACTTTACTCCGCGTTCCATACAGCCATCTGACAGCGCTTGTTGAATTTTGATACCACAAGAAATCAGACTAGCAGTTGACAGTTTGGGCAGAGGGATCGAATCCATGGACTAGAGCAATGTTTGAATGCTATTGGTAAGGGGTTGATAGCTTCTAGTGCTAATTGGTGAACAGTCTGGAGAAGAGTTGATTTAAGCTTTGTATTGATACTGTAATTTAACCTGGGGAAATGATGGAGTACATGGGTTGGATAATTTAGAAGATGGGAGATATGAAATGAATGAGGAGGTTGTCAGAGAGAGTTGGATATTATCAAGTGTATAGACTCATTCTTTCATATAAATAGATTGATTCATTGTATGTTAATTAGAGAACATGTAACTAACAATAATGTGGAGTAGAGCGATATCGGTGGCTAAAATGCATGTACTGTATAGTAAGTACTGTGTATACTCCGGACTTCTACAGTCACATGACAGCCCCACCGCAACCTGTGAGGATCGAGCAATACCGATAAATTCTGTCCCACTTGAGTCACCCTCGCAGACTGCGATGCTCCATCGCCTGAGTATACGAGGCAGTCATCTCTCTCCCGCCCTTTCAGTCGCAGCCGTTCTTCGATCTCGAGGTCTCTATATCACGCACCGACCGAAAATGACCGAGGCAAAGCCCGACCGGGACCGTGAGTTCTCTTTCTCCTTGGATCCTCTACCTTACCCCTCTATTTGATGGTTGGAGCCCCGCTAACTTGGATTTTTTTTCTTTATAATAGAGGCGAAGGAAAAGGCCAAGGCAGAGAAGGCTGCCAAGTTCGCTGCGAAGCAGGCGAAGCTGAAGCAGCAGCAGCAGAGCTCGAACAAGACGCAAGCACAGGCGCAACCCAAGAAAGTTGTCGAAGCTCTCCCTCCCTTCCAGGATCCGACCCCGCCTGGTGAAAAGAAGCAGATCCAGTCCTTCGAGAGTCCGCATTTCTCAGCCTACAATCCCGGAGCGGTCGAGTCTTCCTGGTACACATGGTGGGAGAAGAGCGGATACTTCCGTCCCGAGACCGGCAGGAATGATGTCGATGGGAAATTCGTCATTCCCCTTCCTCCACCAAATGTCACCGGTGCTCTGCACTGCGGTCATGCTCTGGCCAACTCGTTGCAAGATACACTCATCAGATGGCACCGTATGAGGGGCTACACGACGTTATGGGTTCCGGGTTGTGACCACGCCGGTATCTCGACTCAGTCCGTTGTGGAGAAGATGCTCTGGAGGAAGGAGAAGAAGACTCGTCACGAACTTGGCCGTGAGAAGTTCACTCGCCTTGTCTGGGACTGGAAGGATGAATACCACCAGCGCATCAACAATGCGCAGAGACGTATGGGAGGTTCCATGGACTGGTCGCGTGAGGCCTTTACGATGGATGAGAACCTTACCGCTGCGACCATGGAGGCTTTCTGCCGCCTCTTCGAGGAGGGATACATCTACCGATCGGACCGCTTGGTGAACTGGTGTACTCAGCTGAACACTGCGCTGAGTACTCTGGAAGTTGAGAACAAGGATATCCCTGGCCGGACCCTGCTCTCCGTCCCTGGTTACGAGAAGAAGGTCGAGTTCGGAGTGTTGACCCACTTCAAGTATCAAATTGAGGGATCCAACGAGACCATCGAAGTCGCTACGACCCGTCCTGAGACCATGCTGGGTGACTCCGGTATTGCCGTGCACCCGGATGACAAGAGATACACCCACCTTGTCGGCAAGTCCGCGCGTCATCCCTTCACGAACCGTCTTCTGAAGATTGTTGCGGACACCTATGTTGACCCTGAGTTCGGTACTGGTGCCGTGAAGTTGACCCCTGCTCACGATTTCAACGATTACCAATTGGGCCAGCGCCACAACCTTGAGTTCATCAACATCCTGAATGAGGATGGTACCCTCAATGAGAACGCAGCCCAGTTCAAGGGACAGAAGCGTTTCGATGCTCGTTACACCGTCGTCGAAGAGTTGACGAAGCTGGGTCTCTTTGTGAAGAAGGAGTCCCACGCCATGAAGATCCCGCTGTGCGAGAAGTCCAAGGATGTTATTGAGCCCTTGATCAAGCCCCAGTGGTGGATGCGTATGAACGAGATGGCTGAGATGGCCATCGATGCCGTCGAGAAGGGCAAGATCACTATCGCCCCTGAGACTGCTACCAAGTCATACAAGCGTTGGCTGTCTTCCATTAACGACTGGTGTCTGTCCAGACAACTCTGGTGTGTAAAGTTTCTGAATAGTCCATACTATTGCTTTTGCTAACAGCTCGTCTCAGGTGGGGCCACCGTATCCCTGCTTACCGCGTCATCTTCGATGGCGAGTCGTCTTCTGAGAATGCGCAGTCTCGCTGGGTCGTTGGAAAGACGGCAGAGGAGGCTCATGCGAAGGCAAAGGCCAAGTATGGAGACAAGGAATTCCGCTTGGAGCAGGACCCTGACTGCTTGGATACGTGGTTCAGCAGTGGACTTTGGCCCATGGCCACTCTCGGCTGGCCGAACACTGAGAAGCCTGACTTCAAGAACTTCTTCCCTACGAGTCTGCTGGAGACTGGATGGTATGGCACTCCTCCTGGGTTGTCTTGATAACGCTAACAGTTGTGCTAGGGATATCCTGTTCTTCTGGGTTTCTCGTATGATCATGCTGTCGCTTAAGCTTACTGGAGAGGTTCCCTTCAGTGAGGTTTACTGCCACAGCTTGATCCGTGATTCTGAGGGTAGGAAGATGAGCAAGTCCCTAGGCAATGTCATCGATCCTCTGGATATCATCCACGGTATCGAACTTGAAGCACTTCATGCCAAACTCCGTGTTGGCAACCTTCAGGAGAGTGAGATCGAGAGGGCAACCAAGTACCAGAAGACCGCTTTCCCTCAGGGTATTCCGGAGTGCGGAGCTGACGCACTGCGATTCACCCTCCTCTCCTACACCACCGGTGGAGGAGACATCAACTTCGACATCAAGGTCATGCATGCTTACCGCCGCTTCTGTAACAAGATCTGGCAGGCTAGCAAGTATGTCCTGGGTCGCCTTCCCCAGGGCTTTGTCCCAGTTACTAAGCTGGATACCTCGAAACTCTCTCTGCCCGAGAAGTGGATCCTCCACCGCATGAATGTAGCTGTGAAGGGTGTCAACGAGGCCCTCGCCGCCCGCGAGTTCTCAAGAAGCACCAAGATTATCTACCAGTACTTCTACGATGAACTCTGCGACGTTTTCATTGAGAACAGCAAGGCTATCCTCTCCGACGGTACCCCCGAAGAGCAGGCTAGTGTCCAGCAGACGCTGTACCGCGCATTGGATGTCGCTCTCCGCTTGGTCCACCCCATCATGCCTTTCATCACCGAGGAGCTGTGGCAGCGTCTTCCCCGCAAGCAGGGAGACTCGACTGAGACCATTATGCTTGCCCCGTACCCAGAATTCGATACCAGCCTCGAGTTTGAGCAGGAAGCCGCCAGCTACGAACTTGGACTGAAGTGTGTCCTGGGTATTCGTTCTTTGATTGCCGAATTCAACGTCCGCAGCAACGGACGCGCCTTCATCAAGGCCTCGACCGCTGCCAGCTACGCCAGCGTTGAGCCTCAGGCGCCTGGCATCAAGGCCCTGTCCGGCAAGGCAATCAGCGAGCTCAAGGTCCTCGGCCCTGATGCTCCCGAGGATGCCATCCCGCGCGGTTGCGCTATCTTCGTCATCTCCGCGGACATCGTCGCCATGGTCGACGTGGCTGCCGGCCTCACCGACATCAACGCTGAGATCAGCAAGCTCCGCAAGAAGCTCCAGAAGAGCCAGACCACGATCGAGAAGCAGCGTGAGGTTCTGACCCGCGAGGGCTTCGAAGAGAAGGTCAGCGAGGTCGTGCGCAGTGCGGAGAAGCAGAAGCTGGCTGATGCCGAGGCCGCAACGGAGAACTACAAGAGAACCATTGAAGAGTTCGAGAAGATGAGCCTGGGAAGTGCTTAAATAAAGTACTACTCTAAGGCAATGATAATTCCCGCTAGAAGAAATAAAATTCCAGCGCTTTCTTTTTCCGGGTCTGCGTGTGTGAGTAGATCTATTAAATAGGCCGTACAATTTATTAAAAAATTTAAATCACATCTCTTTTCATTGAAGCGTTCTTACTCTATGATTTTAAATGAGGTTGAAATCATGTATCCTTGAATATGACTACGATGTATTGAACATTGCCACACCCTAGACTGTTTCTCACGTCTGTCATGCAATATCTATATATGAAACTCATACAGAAGAGCCTTTTTGCGTGTGCTGATTTCAGATTCCAGAAACCAGCCGTTTTCCGCTGATCTATTTATTTCATCTTAGGTTCAAGAGCATCAGTTCTGGCGTCTCCACGAACTGGCGGACGAGACTGGCCATTCTTGCCATTGTAGCGCCGTCGATGACCCTATGGTCTGCACTCCAGCTGAAATTCACCAGTTCGCCCTTCGTGACCTGGCCCGCTTTATCGAAGACGGGAACCTGTCTTGACCTGCCGATTCCCAGAATGGCCACTTCGGTGTCGACGATGACTGGCGAGACGTACGTTCCACCAATGTTTCCGATATTGGAGACGGTAATGGTACCGCCGGTGAGATCTGCGGGGGTGAGCTTACCGGCCTTTGCTAGCGCACTGAGGCGTGATATCTCGGAGGCGATGTCGAGGATAGATCGAGCTTGTACGTTCTTGACGTTCGGGACAATCAGTCCCTGAGGTGTATCCATTGCGACACCGATGTTGTGTAGAGATCTCATCACGAGCTTTGGTTTGTTTGGGTCGGTCGTATCAACTTTAGCGTTGAGCTGGGGGTACTGCTCAAGGGCCAGGGAGACGGCTTTGATAACGAATGGGAGGAAGGTGAGTTTCTGGGGATTGTTCACATCACTCGCGAGTCTCTTTCGAAGAGCAGAGAGCCGACCGACGCTCAGCTCATCCGCAAAGAGGAAGTGTGGGATGTTCAAGGATCGGGTCATCGTCTTGAACATCTGTGATTGAATCGGGGTCAGAGGGACGAGGGTTTCTGTCTGCTTTGCAGCCAGCGTTGGTGCTTGTCTGGTATCTTTTGAAGAAGGGAGTGATGTTTCTGCTGCGGAGTCCCTCCTAGCAGCAAATTTGAGGACGTCCTCCTTCATCACCCTTCCATCTTTGCCCGTCCCTGTAACATCCAGGATGTTGACGTTTAGTTGTTTTAGAAGTCCGCGGACAGCAGGAGTGGCTAGTGTTGCATATTTTGATCTTTGAGGAGGACTGCTTTCCTGTGGGACTGGGACTGCTGTATCAGGAGTCGTGGTGAGGGTTGTCGTTTCCACCTGAGCATGGGAGGGGATGAGTGTGGCAGGTTCCTCCGCAGGGACAGGGGGAGGATTGTCATCAGGATATTTCACATCGTCGACCTCGATGTCACAAAGTGCCTGTTGGGTCTGTTAGCATGTATGATGGGCTGTCACTTGAGATTTTCATTCACCTTTCCGGTTGGCACGGTGTCGTCTGCTTGAAAATGAAGCTTCTTGATGACGCCTTCGTATCTCGAAGTAATCTGTGACCACACGTTACTATAGAAGAAACAGATAAGTCAAATAAAAAGCGCAAGCATACATCATCAACAGCTTTATCGGACTGATACTGGCAGAGTGGCTTCCACTCCTCGACATGAGCCCCTTCCTCCACATACCACTGGATGATCTGGACCTCCGTGATGCCTGTAAATCAAAATATTAATATTTGATAGGATTGTTAAAAAGCACCATGTTTGACTACTCACCTTCACCCACATCTTTCAAAACCTGCGACCTGACACCAGACCATACCGGGGAACTATGGAATCTCCGACGGGTCCCAAGCACTGATGTAGGAACAATTGGCATGACATGCCTAGAGCAGCCGAATCTCAGCACTCTGGGAAGGCTCCCACTGCATCGCAAGATCCCCATGGTCACTTTGCTCGGATGATAGACCAGAACAGGACGACATGAGAATTTTGAGACTCTTCACCCCGCGGCAACCCCCAGACTATCTAATATGGCCGACGATAGCCGCGCCCAGTAGATCTCACGTGACTTACT
Organism: Paecilomyces fulvus; assembly: GCA_029606305.1. Classification (NCBI taxonomy): domain Eukaryota; kingdom Fungi; phylum Ascomycota; class Eurotiomycetes; order Eurotiales; family Thermoascaceae; genus Paecilomyces; species Paecilomyces fulvus. The sequence goes on from JAPVCG010000063.1 coordinate 332,919, forward strand.
CCGCACTTTCCCCAGCTTTTGGTGAACAGAGTGAGATTCTGCTTTGACTGTTCACTTTCGACAGAATGTGGCCGTATTCAGGGTCATGATGCGATCAGCGTGGGACGATGACCCAGTGAAAGCTCCGCAGTTCTTGAACTGAATACCAGGGGAGAAATCCTTAATTCTGTTCTCTGATCTCTCTTTAGTGTCAGTTGAGCCATCCTGAGATGCTTTGGAGGCTCCTTGACACGCTCAGGGATCGGGTTATTCTGTCTCCACTAACTGTTTCATTCCTACTGACAATTACAGTTTTCGGAATGATCAACCATTTTTAGTTGTCAAGAATGCAACAATTCGACGACCCTTGGGACAGCTCTGGGGCGCGGCTGAGAATTGACGGGCGGGAGAGTTTGCGCGTTCCCGGGTCCCTAAGGGGGCCGAACCCCTCCATCCGCAGCCCTGAATGGACACCCAAGTTACAAGGCATGAGAGCAATCTAAGAAACAGAGCAGAACCTTATTTTCTTGGCTCTGATCCATATATATGAGCTGTGCCAGCCATCATGGCACTGTTTCGTTCTTTTCTTGCACTTCCCTTCGGGACTGATGGTACAGCGACAGGAACAAAGAAGTCCGCAATGGTTGCCGAACATCTTACCATCAGAAACCTCACTCCGACTCCGATTGAGTTGAAACTCGTGGAGCGGTTTCCCGCGCCGCAGAAACGAGTTGATGATGTGGGAACCCTTGCGAAGAACTTCACCAGGCTGCTGACCAATGTAACACGCACCAACAACCCTATCGATCCCATTGCGGATGATGCAAAGCCCTTTGCGCATCAGGATGTGAACGTCCGTGTGGAACCGTTCACGACGGCAAAGACAGACATCCGAGCATTCGAACATTCCGACAAGGAGAGACTGCGTCTGACCATTGAAGCGGAAGGAGAGCGGCACCAGGTGCAGACGCCAGTGCCGACCACCGAGTCCGCGACAATGCGCGCGTTGACGGACAACCCTCGTTTTAAGTTCACTGGCATCTATATCACCCCAGAGTCACACCTGACAGTCTTCTCCTCGGCCAACCTCCAGGCGTGGATGCGCGAGCTGAAGGATGATACTCTGCTGTCTGCTCTGTCGATTCCTGGAACCCACAACTCTCCGACCTGCTATGTTGCTGCGCCGTCGGTTCGCTGTCAAGCAGTCAGCCCACGGGAGCAGCTTGAGAATGGTGTCCGCTTCTTTGATATCCGGGTTCAGCCTCAGTACCCGGAGAACCCAGCCAAGGACCAGCTTCTCCTGGTCCACAGTGTGTTTCCTATTTCCCTAACAGGAAACAGGTACTTCCGCAATCTGATGCAAGAGGTGAATAAGTTTCTGGACCGTAACCCGTCCGAGACGCTCATCATATCCCTGAAGAGAGAGGGACCGGGTAATCACACCGATGAACAGCTGAGTCGGATCCTGCGTGACCACTACGCTCTCCCGGACAGCCGTTGGTATACGAACCCAAAGATTCCGACGCTGGGTGAAGTCCGCGGCAAGGTTGTCCTCATCCGCCGCTTCAACATCGAGGAGCGGTTGAAGCACGAGCACGATGGAAGGGGCTGGGGCCTGGACGCGGCTGCATGGGCAGACAACACGCCCAACGCTATGTGCCCCAGCGGAGAGATCTGTATCCAAGATTTCTACGAGGTCCTCGTGGCGCAGAACATCGACAAGAAGATCGAATACGTGACTGAACAGATCTGCCGATCTGGCGAGCAATGCTATCCGTTCGGCATCCTCCAGAATCCCGATGACGGCAAAAATCATCCTTTCTATCTCAACTTCCTCAGCGCGAGCAACTTCTGGAAAGTAGGAACGTGGCCTGAGAAGATTGCCGCGAAAGTCAACCCAGCCACGGTGGATTATCTCTGCCGAAAGCACGGCGAGAAGCAGGACGGGGACTGGTCTACGGGTATCCTGGTGACCGACTGGGTTGGTCTGGATGGAGACTGGGATCTAGTCAGGTGTATCGTGGGTATGAACTCCAAGTTGATGTTGAAGAAATGATTCTTCACCTTTCCCCCTTCCCCCTTATTTTACCTTCGACCTTTTCAGCTTCTCAGCGTTAGCTTCTCTTCCGGGCTCTAGAACACGGTTCTTACTGTCTTCTACATGATAGCTGTTCTTGAGATGTGACAATGATTTGACCTATGAATGAAACGCATTTGCTTTAGATCATGGTTGAGATAGAGATCATAGAGAAAATTGTATCTATTGTCTTCATAGTTTGCGATATACATATCGATCGATCATCCTTTACCAATTCAAATTCGCAACGAAATAAAATAGGTATTGTACAGATTGAGGAGCCATTTCTCTTTTACGACTCGCTCTTTCCCTCGCCCTTCTGTTCCTCTTCGAGCACACTCCGCCTGCTTTCCAGCGCGAGGTAGAGACTCTTGCCATGACCATCCAGAGCATTCGTGATGCTGGCACCCATGCTCTGGAGCATGGTGATGAGCTGAGCGCGCAATCCATCGATACCGCCTTGGATGCTTCCGACCCATTTGGTCTCGTCGACGTCGAACACCTTTCCGTCTACTCGGGCCGCGAGCAGCATCAGCTTCTGCAGTCCATCCTGCACGGTCAATTCGTGGTAGCCCGGGTTGGCTCGTCGAGTCGGGGCCGGGAAGCCGGTAGCCTTCGGAGCGAGGATCGAGAGGGCCGCCTTGAGATGCTCGGGGGAGACGTGCGGAAAAGAGAGCACGGCCAGAGGTCCGGCCAGGAGAGTCGACAGCTCGTGCTTACCCTTCATCTTTATCACGGCATCATGCGCGGCGCGGGACAGATCGTGGGTCAGGGCCGGGTCGACCGCTTTTGATGGTTTTCCTGCCTCCAGAGCCGTCTTTTCGGGATGGTAATACTCAACGATACGTAGAGCGGTTTCGAAAAGGCTGTTCTGGATAATCTGCAGCTTGACAGAAGAGGCGATCGGAGGAAGACTCCGTCCTGCCGCTGCCTGCTCCTCGTCCACCTTCTGTAATGCCTTGGTGAGCTCTCGACGAATACCAGCCCACTCGGTCGACTGAAGATTGTTGTGCTGGAACAGAACCATGAGAGGTGATGTCCGAATAAGGGAGGTGTATTGTCGAAGAAGCTGTGACCTGCGATCTTCGGGATTGCGATGTGATGGAGGCTGGGAGGGAGGGTATCGGGCAATTGGGCGAACAGAGGATGTCGTCTGTTCTATTGATGCTGCTGGAGCAACAGCAGAGGCAGCAGCAGCACTGGCATATCTGCTTGGAATGAGGACCTCATGTTGATAGACCCTGTGTCGGCACAGCGACTGGGAGATGCGCGAGCGCGGAAGTCGTAGCCTGGGCGGCATCGGGGGAAAGTGAATCGCGAAACTGGTTGGAATACAAATGGAGAATTCATAAAAGGGCCATTAGCCCGAATTGACGACCCGTCCGAAGGCAGCGGAGATTGAAGATGCAGTTGATGCTCTGGAGAAACGGAATTTTTGGCGATAAATCGCTCCGGACTTTTGGACCCCAAAGAGGAAAGGTCGGATGGGAAGGCGGTCTGATTCTGCCCGTTGCAGGGATGACTCGCTCCATCTAGATTGTAACACAGGACTAAAGATACAGAGGAGTTGCCAATTGTCGACGTGGCATGTTCTTCAATTGAAAAGACATTGTACATGTCCCTTTCATCGCATCTAGGTCTTATCTAGGTCCATTTGTGTCAACGCCATGGCTACCACCGCCGAAGAAAAGTCCGAGCCCGTCTCGATCTCACCCCTCCTTAAGAGACTGGCATACCCCGCAGCAGCGGATATTCAGGTTTCTGCAGAGGAGATTGCCAGTGCATTTGCATTGATTTTCGAAGATCGAATCTCAGTCATTCAGACAGCTGCTCTGCTCACCCTCCTCCATTCGACTGGTAAAGACCGAGAGTCGGATGTGATCGCAAAATGTTCGCATCGCATGAGGGAGGCAGCGAGCCAGATCGAAAAGCAGCCATTGAAGAAAGCAGTCAAGAGTAGAGGTCGCAAGGAGGGAAATTATAGAGGTGGTTTGGTGAGCGAAGATTCCGCCAATTCCCTACCTGCGAGATACTAACTTTTTCCAGTGCGACATCGTTGGTACTGGCGGCGACTCACATTCGACCTTCAACATCTCCACAACCTCCTCAATCATCGCATCCCCTCTCTTGATGATGGCGAAGCATGGCAACCGGGCGCAGACTTCATTCTCCGGTTCAGCTGATGTCCTCAATGCCATCGAGCCTGTACCTCCCAAGATCTCCGCGGTCAATGCTGGCAATATCGCGAAGGTGTATGAGCAGACGAACTACTCCTTCCTCTTCGCGCCGAACTTCCACCCTGGTATGATGTACGCGAACCCCGTCCGTCGGGGTCTCGGTATCAGGACTATATTCAACCTGATGGGGCCGTTGGCGAACCCGGTTGACTGGGCTTTGGAAGCTCGTGTGGTTGGTGTCGCATACCAGAGTCTGGGCCCTGTTTTCGCAGAGGCTCTGAGACTGGGCGGGGCAAAGAAGGCGATGGTCGTCTGTGGTGAAGAAGACATGGACGAAATCAGCTGTGCGGGAAAGACCAACTGCTGGAGACTGTCAGAATACCCGAACCCAGCTTACAAAGGTTCGTCCAACGATGACGACGTCAGCACAAGCGATGAAGAAGCCCCTCCTCGGACGCTCGTTAAGCTTGAGACATTCCAACTTCACCCGTCTGACTTCGGACTTCCCACCCACCCGTTGTCCGATGTCTACGGAAGAAAGATGCCAAAGGATAACGCGGCTAAGTTGATGAGCATCTTACGAAACGAACTTCCTCGCGCTGACCCGATTCTGGATTTCGTTCTGATGAACGTCGCTGCGCTCCTTGTTATCTCCGGTATTTGCGAGGCTGACACCAGTAACATGGGTCCTGGAGATGACGGAAAGGTCATCACTGAACGGGGCCCCGGTGGTGGACGCTGGAAGGAAGGCGTCCGGCGAGCAAGATGGGCTGTGGAGAGTGGCGAAGCCCTCAAGACCTTTGAGAAGTTCATCGAAGTTACGAATAATCTGTGAAACGAGAGAAATTATAGTTTTTTTTAGGATATAGAGTGGATCGGATGGATATTGGAGGCTTGAGGAAAACAGCCCTTGTTTTATTTATGTGGCATATATCAAGGAAAGAGCAGTCTGTTCAGCAGGGTGCTACTGATTTGAGAATCGAAACCTATGGAAGAAACACCATGCTATTTCTCCCGCAGGAGTCACATCTCCGCATCGCTGCCTTTAACTGTAAATTCCTCTCAACCTTTGATCACATATTGTCCCTCATATGGACGAAAACCCTCCAGAGACTCCCTTAGCGCCATGTAAATGCGTAGCAAACGTAACAAATCGACCAATATCTCCACCGCCACCATCTCCGCAATATCAGCCAGAGCGACAACTCGGAAGCAGATCATCGAGCCTCGAACTGAACCATTCTATTCATCAAAATAAAAAGTCAGCCATCCAGGAACAAACCAAGCAGTCAGTCAAGAACTCACCTCTTCGTCCTCTCCTTATACAACACACGATGACCACACTCCTTGCAACGGATCTGATCGCCGCGCTTCAGCGACACCTTCGAGTTGCAATCACCGCAGAGATAAGTCACGGCCGGACCGTCCATGGAGGCGCCGCTGAGCCCGTCGGCACCGAAGGCGTTCTGGGCGCCCAGAGAAGGGACCTGGTAGGCTTCGCGAGACATGTTGGGATGAGAGTGGTTGGGTTTTTGGTAGTCGTAGTTGGGGAGAAAGGAGGATGTAGTGGGAGAAAGCAAGGTTGGATGAAGTGAAGAGGTATTATTAATTATTGTCTGGACTTTCTAGAGTAAGAAAAACTGGAGAATACGGCGGCGAAGGCGGCGGCATCGATGATTCGACAGCCTTTCATGGCATTGGGGCTTGAGCTAACCGTATTAGGACTAGTGTTTCATGGCCATGTTACTGAAAGGAGTAATTATTATCTCGAAGTCTCATTTTATAGAGGACTTGTTTTACCCATCTGTTCTAGAGTAATAATTTGATCTAGCTCCATGATATATTAATTTGATGCTCTATAGAGCCTCATAGGAAGGCCGCCTTAGTCCGAACGCCCAGTATAAATGACTCGAAATAATGCCGAGAATTCCATCCATATGATATGCATCTCAACAGAATGAACCACATGCGAAACAATAAAACTTCATAATGGATGTAAATGCTCAGCAGATGAAAACTAAGCAAGAAGATCATCAGGTCTATACAGTTCATGCAAAATAGGGTATAATTAACAGTATGCGACAGTTCACCAGCCTCCGCCGATTTTACTGGCTAGTTCAACCACCCGGGCTGTCTCACCAGCTTCGTTCTTATCCTTACCCACGTCACTCTCGACCTTACGGTACGTCGTATAAAGCAGTTTTGGTAGTGGAACTTCCGTCACTGTAGACCAGTATTTCAGAACCTCACGGACTTTCGAGTCTCTATCAGCGATCGGCGTTTGCTGTGGCATCTCCGTTGACTCGGAATCGGACTCAGAATCCAGGGAGTAATAAGCTTCGTCCACACGCGCAAGCCAGGATCGTTGCTCGTTAGGTGTTGGTTTTGAAGTTGGGCTGGATCCATCTTCGGGGAAGGTACCCTGGACATTGGAGTTCGCTTCTCTTGCGTCTTCGATCCGGACCTGTCCTCCACCGTTCGTGCAACCTCCAGGACAGGCCATCACTTCTACATACGCATAATCAATCGTTGAGCCTCCAGTACCAGCAGAACGTGAGGCTGGTATTCGCCGTGCACCTCCAGCTGCGGTCTTGGCCCCTGGCATCCGAGAGACCTTCACTGGCTTCAGTTTCCTGACAAGGTTCTGGATGTTTCTGAACCCGTAGTATCGTGCAGCCTTAATGATTGGCTGGCCCGATGCAGATACAAGGGTGTATTCGACGACATCGGCATTCCGTCCTCTCTGGGTCACAATTTGACTGTTTGGATTTCGTCCCTGAAACGTAGTGAGAACTTGATAAAGGTAGCCTCCTGACGTTCCGGCCGCCGAGTCTTGCTTGTGAAGGGATTTTGAAAGGATGAAAGGTTCGACAGTCTTGTCTGGAAACTCGGGCACGTATGACTTCGACAAAGGTTTCAGAGGAAGGTTTGGAAGAGAGATACCCCTAGACGATGCTAACATAAGCAACTCCCGGGTAGTGATAACGCAGTCGACGTCGCGCACAGGCGATTGGGATTCCGGAGTAGAGGTCTGCCATGAAGCATCGGTTAATTCTTCCCGGCTGGCTTCCAACTTCTTGTCAAAGCAAGGCATGATCGCCAAGTGCCAAATCCGCGACGGCGGAACACCGAGAGATTTGCTCAACATTGTTTTGAGGAAAGTACCCGTCAAGGCTTGTGGAGATTTGAGACGCGATAGATGGGGAAGAACGTGAGGATGCGTCTTCTCAGCATAGCATATCCAACCCGGACATGCAGATGACAATATCGGTCGCTTGGGGATTGGGAAACCAGACGCGTCCTGGGCGGAGGAGTCGCCTTTGTCCAGCGATTCTGCAACCTCATCTGCAGTGAGAGTCAAGACAGCTTCTCTCATCACATTTGTATCAACCACCCAAGAGAAACCATTCCCATGCTTGCCACCAGCACGTAACCCTTGGGGTCCACTGAGGAATTGGTCGATCATGTATGCAGCCTTTCTCTCCGTAATCCCATACGTAGCAGCTAGACTTGCCCTTACCTGAGGGCTGACGCTCGCGACAAATATTCTTCCATCATTATGCGAATCGACTTGGCTCGCAGACAATGAGATCTCAGGATATGCATCGAGGGTGTTTAGTACTTCGGCATGCGACTGCAGCGAGATCAACACTGCCTCAGCGGACGTCACGCAACCAGAACATGCTAGGCAGTCTGTTAACGATATCTGTGCCGGTGGAAGGTTCTCTGGCTGGACTTTATCTTCGGTCGTTACTTCGTAGGGGTTCTAATCAGATTAGAAATCAGTTTTCCGCCATTGGATGTGGGGTAACAGGACCGAATTGCGAAGAGTTCGAATTGACCTACCTCGGGATTCTGTGGCCCCTTCTTGGGCAATGTCTCGACAGGTTTGATACAGGCCACACCGGGGGTAATAAAATCGTTAAGGTCGTCCGCAGATAGGATTGCGCTCATTGTGACAAATGCACTTCGACCTCCGCCGTGGCGTGGCCAACGCCAGGTCTAAAATTCCGTGACGTTATGAACGGGATGACTCAATCAGAATATACTGATAGATGATTAATCCGATCTCAAGCATGAAGACCTGTTGGAGAAGATGCGGTGAAATGCAAGAAGACCAGGAGATTGACTGAGTAGAGAAGAAGAAGTTCCTTTTTGGGTTTGGAGACCTCCGCGGAGATCATCTCAGAGTGGCGATGCTTAGAAAGCTGCCAGGGACCCCGCGCTAATCACTGATAAGTAATTCCACCGCCTTCCTCTCCAGGGAATATCTTGTTTTTCTGCCGGATATCGTTGCCTACCGGCGATCGATAAGGCAATTGTCGCGTGTAAGCGCGACTCCTCAAGTAGCTAAAATGAATGAAACAGAGACTTCATCAGATCATTGCTCTTTTCCTGGGACTATTTACAATGTCTAGTCCAAAGGGAAATAAACTCACTCAGACAAAACTCTCCGCATTCTATCTGTTTCCTGAAAGAAGAAAGAGACCGGCAGATGAGAGCTTATCCACCCTCACAAGAACAGGCTCTCCGCCCCGGTTCCAGCAGGAGAGTCGTGACGTGAGCGACCAACCATCAGAAAGTCCGACAGAGATAGCCTCTTCAGAAGAATGGCCTGATTCAGAACCATCTCAATCTCAAAACATAACGAGAACGCAACGACCACCAGATGTGGTACGAAGGCGCAACATGCTCTCACGAACAGCGCAAGAGACAAAGAAACTTCTTCCCAACCTTCTTCAGACAATTCCTCAGGCACCACCGAAAGGCTACTTATATACCCCTCCATTACCCCCTGTTCTCAGCAAGAAGTACTGTCCAGGGTTTCTTCCTGCTGAGACCAAAGTTGTAGATGCAGATTCATTTGACACTGCTATCAACCTGGCCAACTGCGGCCAGTACGTGACGGTTCGAGACAGACGGCCTGTGTGTGTGCTAAACATGGCAAATGCATACAGTGCGGGAGGAGGCTGGCTCAATGGAGCTCTCGCCCAAGAAGAAGCACTTTGCTACCGCAGCAGTCTCAGTTTTACATTGAAATTGAGATATTATCCTCTCGAGGACAATCAAGCAATCTACTCACCAACTGTTGTCATCATTCGCGAGAGTCTTCAGGATGGTCATAAGCTTTTGGATTTGACGAAGCCCGATGAGCTCCCCGTTGTGAGCGTCATCAGCATTGCGGCGTTATGCCAACCGGCATTGACAACAGAGGGTTCATTACCCAAGTATAAGGATGCCAAAGATAGGGATCTGATGAAGGAAAAGATGCGCATCATCCTCCGGATTGCGGCCTTCAACGGTCACCGAAGGCTGGTCCTGGGTGCTTTTGGTTGTGGTGCCTTTCTGAACCCGAGGGATGAAGTTGCAGATTGTTGGGCAGAAATACTGAGCGAAAGCGAGTTCCAAGGGGGGTGGTGGGAAAGCATTGTCTTTGCAGTAATGGACGATTTGGGAAAAGGTAAGGATGGTGATGGTAATTTTGGAGTGTTCTATCGGAAATTGCACGGGGTCATGGTATAGATATTGGATAGATCATACGATCGAATCGATAAATTCACACTGTGATTATATACGACTGTACATCTCTCAAAAATACTCGGGTATTCATTCCAAACCGGTCCACATACCTATATATGCAGCACTCCCAAACGCCAAGCTTCTCAATGTCGAACGATAGTCTATGTGTTACGACGCGTAGACCGTCTCCTTCCAACAGTTTGTTCCTTAGCCTTGTTGGCCCCTTTGCTCGTTGGTTTCTCTTCTTCCATTTCTTCCTTTTTCACATTATTTTTACTTCGGCCGCTTGCAGCCCTTTTCTTTGGGGGAGCACCGTCCTCGACTGCTTCAGGATCACTCTCTTCCTTCAATGCTGCTGGTCGTTTCCTGTCTTCATCGCCGACATCTTTTGCAACCGGGCCAGTCTTCTTTTGGACTGATGGAACAACTGCACTTGTTCTGCCTCCTACCGTAAGATAAACTATCTTGTCTCCGTTGGGCAAGACGGCAGGCTTGTTCTTCTTTCCTTTGCCCCAGCGATGCCTGAACAGCCAGTCTTCAGGAAAATTTTCCGAGTCAGCCAGCAGTTCCACAGAGGTGTCGCAGACATAATGAATAGAAGAATGCAGTTGTTTAATTTGATTATCAGTCAGCGTGTTGCTGTATTGCTCTGGATGTATCTTTGCGTTGTAAAGAATCTCATCACTAGGGTAATGTCAGCACATACGACGTCTTAGCTATTAAGCAGGGACACTAAAGACGGTCTTACCCCATCCAGTTGCCAATACCACTGATATTGGCCTGATCAAGCAGAAGAGCCTTTATCGGAACCTTCTTGCTTTTGACTTTCTCCTTGAGCCAGTCCTCAGTCACTATGTCCTTGTCTGCAACGGGGTCCGGCCCGTTCTCCTTCAAAGGACTGAACTTCCGAATCTCATCTGCTGGGCAATCGACCAGCCTGATCCTTGCCAATCTCCGGAAGTCAACAAATGCAGCCTCCGTCTTCGGGTCCTCGTCAGTTTCCAGGAGAAACTTCCAATACTTAGGTGGCCAGTCTTTATCCTCCGGTTTGTCTGTCCGGTAATAGTACGTATCCGCATCCCTGATCTTCAACCACCCAGCCATACCAAAATGCATCAACGCATGCGGTGGCGAGGACATGGTGATCCAGAAATATTTGCCCTGTTGGCCAGCACCAGCGATAGTCTTTCCCTGCATGGCCTTCTGGAACTCAGCCGCGCTCGTGCCAGCCTTACCGAAGACAATATCATCGTGTTGTGTCTCGACGCTTGCTAACTTCTTGCCGACAAGATGCTTGCGGATAAAGTGCACAATGCGCGATACCTCAGCTAATTCAGGCATGGTGAAGATTGGATAGTTGGTGATTCAATTAGGAGGCCGCGGGAACAGAAATACATACAACGCAAAGACGTCTACCAAGCACTCTGGCGGTAGCTCCCTTTTTGAGAAGATGAAAGTTATGATAGCTAGGGAAGAAACGAGCCCCGTAGCGCTCTGATTTGGGCTTATGGCTAGGTCTACAATGTGTAATGATGGTGCCGTGTTTGTAGCGCGCGTCGAGGCGCGTTGTCCCGTGACCATGAGATTTATCCATATTCGGATGATGAGCTCAGACTCGCCGCAGGATGTACTCTCTCACACCATATGCTTCCAGCAGCTTTCTTCTGACTGGACAACTCCTTGCATGATTATCCTAGAAACATCAGGGGACTTTATAGCGGGATCCTGCTAGTAATATGTTCTGAATCAGAGCAGGCCAAACCGCTCCCGCCACCTGTATAAACCTCTTATTCTTAGGCCCCACTCAATCTTTCTAACTGCACAATCTGGAGTGGTTCTGGGCAAGAAGATTACAATCTTCTGGACAGGTGGAGGAGCCGACGGGTTGGAAGATGTCACAGCAATCATCAACCGCAGCTCCGGAATTGAGCCCTCAATTCTGCTTCAATGAGAGAGTACTACGAGGTGCGCGGAATCCCACCGGAGTAATCGGCTCTTGCCACGGTGCTAATATTTATATGAATGTGTAGATTTCTTGCGACTCTCACGGTCTACAATAGACGATTCGATCACGCAAAACCTCAATGCCTTGGTGACACCGGCTCGCTTGGGCTTCGACCCTTCCTCTACCGCCGTGCGCCAGACAGGTGCACGCATCCAAAAGACAATAGATCCCGCAGCTTGCCAATCATTCAAGGACAATGTCTTATTCCCTTCATGGCAGACACGATCGGATGTCCTGAACTATTGTGCCGGTGTAGCTACGAGTCCTGATCCTGACGATCCCGACCTTATTCTGCGAGAAACGGAATCCGCAAAAGATCGCGAACGCGTGGTGGACGAACGATTGGACCCTTACTCAGCTCGTTTCTTCCCCCGAGAACCCCGCACCGAATCTTTGGCTTTCTTGATCCGCAATGAACGCAGCGTTGAGCAGATCATTCGTGCTCGGACGTGGGGTTTGGTGACGGAGAGGTGCGGCGATGCTGCGGGCGATTGGGAGGAAGCACTGAATCGATGGCGAGAAAGCAAAGGACAACGATCATCATGAAAGAAAATGGAATTGCGTGGTACATGGGCACCTTGCCTCCAAAGCATGATCGGATGGTGTAAGGTCAATTCTCGGCTCTATGGCGCAAGGTTTTAGGCGGAATATGAAGTTATTGCATTTTCAAAGCGTGCCGAAAAAGCAATATGTTATATATCATGTGTACATGTACTCGAAATATGTAAATGGACATAGTGTGGAATGCGGCAGTCGAATCTAAGACGAGAGTTTAGGTTGAAGATCCGGCATCGGAGATACGATCAATGGTTGCCTCCTGAAAGGATGAAAAAAGAGAAATAAAAGGTAATCTAGTTAATACACATTTTAGCTCAGTCTCAAATGTATTGTTGCTGAATTTGGGAGTGTAAGAATGATATGCACATGCACATGGAAATGAGGTTCGGATAATTATTTGTCGACCGCCGGACAAGTCGCAGCTTCAGGGTTTCCCTCCAGCATCGTCGCATTAGACTCCGTGCAGCCCCCCAAGAAGCGACCGTGAACAGCTATGGAACTGTTGGTCAGGTCACAGTGACACACTCTCCCTATCTCATTTCTGTACTATACTGTTAGCAATTTATTCTCTTTGGGCAGTTGTTCCGACGCACATCATCAGTCCTTCTCACACACAGTCACAACTTGACGACCACCGCAGTTCCTCAGCTTCCTCAGTGTCATCAGCACTGACCCACAGTTGCCATGCCTCAACAATTGAGCTCTAAGGACTCATCACTGTTCCGCCAGGTGGTCCGCCACTATGAGAACAAACAATACAAGAAGGGTATGTCTTATGCGGTACTGGGGGCACTCCCCAAAGCGGGGCCAATATTGACTGCGTGTTTGCTTCCCAGGTCTCAAAGCCGCAGACCAGATCCTGCGCAAGACCCCCAACCATGGCGACACTCAAGCGATGAAAGCTTTAATCATGAGCAACCAGGGTCAACAAGAAGAAGCCTTCGCGCTCGCGAAGGAGGCGCTCAAGAACGACATGAAGTCACACGTCTGCTGGCACGTCTACGGTCTGCTTTATAGAGCAGAGAAGAACTTCGAGGAGGCAATCAAAGCGTACAAGTTCGCTTTGAGATTGGAGCCGGACTCCCAGCCTATTCAGCGCGATTTAGCTCTGCTCCAGATCCAGATGCGGGATTACCAAGGATATGTCCAGAGCAGAAGCTCTATGCTCCAGGCACGACCGGCCTTCCGACAGAACTGGACCGCGTTGGCGATTGCGCATCACCTGGCTGGCAATCTCACAGAGGCAGAGAATGTGTTGACCACGTACGAGGAGACACTCAAGACTCCCCCGCCAAGATCCGATATGGAGCATTCCGAGGCGGTCCTCTATAAGAACATGATCATCGCTGAATCAGGCAACCTAGAGAAGGCACTGGAGCATCTGGATGCTGTTGGCAAGAGATGCTCAGATGTGCTCGCAGTTATGGAAATGAGAGCCGATTATCTCCTGCGCCTTGACCGAAAGGCGGAAGCCGAGGCTGCTTATGCTGCTCTCCTAGACCGCAATCCTGAGAACTCGAACTACTATGAAGGGTTGATAAAGGCTAAGGGAATCCCCGAGACTGATCACAGTGCATTGAAAGCTGTGTACGATCAGTGGGTCGAGAAATACCCCAAGGGAGACGCCCCGCGTCGGATGCCTCTGGATTTCTTGGAAGGCGATGAGTTCAAGGCTGCTGCAGACTCTTATCTTCAGCGGATGCTCCGAAGAGGTGTCCCATCGCTTTTCGCAAATATCAAGACTCTCTACACCAACCCGGCCAAGCGTGACACCGTTCAAGAGCTTGTTGAAGGTTATGCTGCAGGCAAGGCTGACAGCCAGTCGAACGGCTCTGCAGAGAACAAGGTCAACAGTGATGGCACAGATTTCAAGTCTTCTGTTTTTTATTTCCTCGCCCAGCATTACAACTACCATCTAAGCCGTGATATTGCCAAGGCTATGGAATACGTGGACAAGGCTATCGAACTGGCTCCTAAATCGGTTGATTATCAAATGACCAAGGCACGGATATGGAAGCACTATGGCAATTTCCTGAAAGCTGCAGAGGCCATGGAGCAGGCCAGGCAGCTGGATGAGAAGGATCGCTACATCAACTCGAAAGCTGCTAAGTATCATCTTCGAAATGACGACAATGAGAAGGCCCTTGATGATATGAGCAAATTCACGCGCAATGAGACTGTTGGTGGTGCGCTCGGTGACCTACACGAAATGCAATGTGTGTGGTATCTTACCGAGGATGGAGAGTCCTACTTGCGCCAGAGGAAGCTTGGACTCGCTCTGAAGCGGTTCCATGCTGTTCAGACTATCTTTGATGTTTGGCAGGAAGACCAGTTCGACTTCCATAGCTTTTCTCTGAGGAAGGGCATGATCCGGGCCTACGTTGACATGGTTCGCTGGGAGGATCACCTGCGAGATCATCCCTTCTACAGACGGATGGCTATTTCCGCAGTCAAAGCTTATCTCCTCCTGCATGATGAGCCTGATCTCGTTCATGGTCCTTTGCCTGCTGGTCTGAACGGCAGTGAGGAGGATAGTGCCGAAAGGAGGAAGGCCCTGAAGAAGGCAAAGAAGGAGCAGCAGAGGCTTGAGAGGGCAGAGGCTGAGAAGAGAGACGCGAAGAGGGCCGCGAGCGCCACCGCAAAGAGTCTTGATGGTGATAATAAAAAGGAGGACACAGATCCTTTCGGAACGAAGCTCGTGCAGACCCAAGAACCCTTGAAGGATGCGCTTAAGTTCCTGACGCCTTTGCTGGAGTTCAGCCCCGGTAGCATTGAGGCGCAGACCGTTGGATTCGAGGTCCACTTGAGAAGAAGTAAGTTTCATGACCAGCTATTCAACTCACATTTACTGATTGATTTCCTCCAGAGAAGTACCTCCTGGCGCTGAAGTGCCTTCTTGCGGCCCATTCCATCGATGCTTCGAATCCGACACTTCACGTTCAACTCCTTCGCTTCCGCCAAGCACTTGATTCTCTCTCGGAACCTCTCCCTCCCAACGTTGCGGAAGTCATCACCAGTGAATTTGAGCCTCTCCTCTCGAAGTCTACCAACCTCGCCGAGTTCAATAACTCGTTCCTCGCTGCTCACAAGACCAGCACAGATCACGTGCAAGCTGCGCTGACTGCTCGGTTGTTGCTCAACCCTGATTCCAAGTCACAGTGTGAGCAGGATCTCCTATCCACTCTTGATCTGGAGGATGCCACGATACAGAAGGCTGTGGCGGGTCTGGATCTGCTCAATGAGTGGGGTAGTAACCAGGCTGCAAAGGCCGCCTACATTGAAAAGGCCCACAACAAGTGGAATGAAGCCTCTGCGTTCAAGACGAATTAGATTATCTCAGTTACGGCGGGAAAAGGGATAGAGGATGTTCTCTTCGTACTCCCCTCGAAAAGTGCCGGGGCCACAGAACCATTCGGTATGCTAGATGAATGTGGAGGAAAAGAGGAGCCATCCTATGGATCATGGCAGTCCGGATCCGTTCTGGAAAAGGTTCCCGAGCCTTGCTGATGAAGTCAAAAAGAAAAGAAAAGCAAAGAGAAAGGGGGGAATGCGTAGTAGTTGTGACTGTTATCTGACTGACCACATGTACTGTACGATATGTAGGTAGTGGGGCTCAGCCATTTATCAGAAAAGCCAATTGGGCAGAGTACATGCCTTTGCTAACTGTTCCTTGTGTAGCCTGC
>JAPVCG010000063.1:348986-384602 GCA_029606305.1 Paecilomyces fulvus
CCATGTAGCATAGGCTGCCATCCTGTTGTCTAGACCGGAGATATACTTGGCTTCTTCTCATTTCCACCGGGACGGCTTATGAACCATTTGGTGCCGGTGAGAAACAGAAGTCGGTTAATTAGAACATCGTACATAGAATCTATGCCCTCTATGCGCAGACTAATATACAGAATCGAGATTATTGCAGATTAATTTGTTCCCTCATCCAACACCGGAATCATACAAGATGCCGTGCTTTCACTCCTCATCGACATTTGGAAGGATTGGTTTCCTCCTCAGAGTAGCTTCATCTTCTCCATACCCATACTCTATCCACAGCTTCTTCCACAAGGGGACGTGCTTGGGCTTCTCCTCTCCCTTGACCCATTCCTTGTCTTCGGTGATGCGTTCGGCCCGGGCCTCTTCCTCGGGGCTCACTACGAAGCGGCGCATCCGGGAGGTGATACGTGGATCGAGGACCATGTCATCGAGCCATTCGCGCTCCTCATCGGGGATGGTCTCTGAGCGTTTGTGGACGGATTTGTGCCATTCTTTCTCTTCCTCTTCGAGAACGATTTGTTGTTCGTGAGAGGCAGGGGATGGGCGGGAGTCATCGGAGATCGTGGATTGGGGATCGGATAAGTTGTCGGTGCCAGTGGAGGGCGTGAGGGTTGGAGAGGTGCTGTAGGAACCGTCCGAGTATGGTCGGGTAGATGAGGCGAGAACAATAGCGGCTACTTCCCGTCCAATGTCATCTGCGAGATACCGCTTGGTGAGGAAACGATAGATGCGGACGGGGGTGTTCAAGAAGCCGAGGATGTGAGGGAATGGGACGGGAATGGATCCTTCCAAGGTGGATGGCATGGTGGGAGGGAGGCTCCGGGACGGGTAGTCTGTCGGCGAGATATATGCCGGCGCCTGCCCAGGAGGTGTAGCTGGCTTCTCAGGTTTCTGCTCTTCCTTCTTCTCATCGGTCTTTTTCTGTTCTTCAGAGCCGGTAGTTGGAGATGCATCGTCCGAGCTTGAAGTCTCAGGCTCGGGGGCCGGGGGAGCTGGCGGCGGAGGAGGAGGAGGCGGAGGGTCAAGCGGACCAAGCCAGCCCTCATGGAGACCCCGGATGTATTCTTTCCAAGTATGCCGTCCAATAACAATGTCACCCTTTGGTCCCGGTTCTTCCTTACTACCCTTCAGCCTCCGGAATTCCTCAAGAACATTCTCTTTGTTTGGTTCTTCCACCACGCTGCTGGGTTCGCCTGCCCTCCGTCTGAATTTCCGAATCTCCTCTGCAAGGCCCGCCCTGACATCTCCTTCTCTTCTGCCCTCAATAACATCGTAGTCCAAAGCAGCAGCAACTAGGATGGGCTTGACATATTCTTGGAAGTGCTCTCGGGCAACTCTCAGACCGTCACCAGGCGGTGCAGCAAGGAAAATTGTGACCTTCCTCCTCAATTCATCAACTGGTAGAGGCTCGTTGGCAAGATGGGCAACCAGGTTGCACCACTTCTGCTGTGCACGCTTCTTCTCTCTCCGGTCATAGATCAGGGCGCCGGTGAAAGAGCCCGTTATTGTGAGAAAGATCATCCAATTGCGGGAGGGCAATTTGAAGCGGAAGTTAGGCAGACCTGTTTATTCCGTCAGTACATGCTTAAATAGATGAGTATAGAGCAACCCATACCTAGCATCCTCAGGGCAGGGTTCTGCGGCTTCGGAGGCGGCTTCGGCGCAGCATTCTGGGGCTGGCCAGATGCAGCACTTGGGTTCGAAGATTCCGCCATATTGTTCGAGATTCAAAGCACCCTTTCTAGCAAGAATGATTCTGGAACAAGGGCTTCCTCTCGACGGAGACAGGCCGTTTTCCTGGAATCGAGGTCGTGGAGCTCGCGTCCTCGAACTGTTGTCTACTGCGGCCAAAAAAGTTGATGTCCGCGGAAGCTCTGGCCGGAGTTTAAGTTGTTCCGTGATGGTTGACGGAAGCCAAACTTTATTTCGGATGTTGAAATCTGATAAAAGAGGATGATGATGCCCTGATTTACATGTCCTGGATAGGGAACCATTGTCTAAGTGTATGCTGATAATAGTAGATGTTTATCTACTCTGCTGGATGTGCTGTTTACTAGGTGGTAAGACATGTTCAGTGCTGCAATTGTATTGCAAGGTACCATCCCTTTTAGACGCCCAAGACCAGCTATCAGACATTGAGGATCAATGTCAAGAGCGCACAAAACACCAACTAAGCTGTTCCTACTGTATAAAAATTAACACTATTCTGATCTCATCCCTTTATGCTTTCATCAAAAGGATAGTTTGATTCACCCTTTCTCTGGGATCAAATGACCAGTCCAGGAATAGAATGTTCCCTATAGCAACAGTAAACATTTCCCCCATTGTTCAGTCAATCAATCCACGTAATCCGGCTAGAATCGACCCCCTCGACCTCGCTTATTGGGCCATGTTCCTGGGGCGTTTCATGGGTAACGTTATGGCTGGCCCCGATAGTCTGCGGCGGCGGTCATCGTCACGCTAAACGGAGCCAAGTAACTTATCGACTCCAGACAACTCTTTGCTGTCTCTGCTTCTCCTTAACCATCTGCTTCTTCATTTACCCTCCCATCTCCCTTCATTGATCGTTTCGCAGTAAATTCAGGTCCTGTGTCCGTCTGTGGGCTCGTACGGTCTGACTCGCGCTTCTGGTCTGGCCGACGAGATCCCCTCGTACTCGTCTCACCAGTCGGTCCCCTGAGTCCTGTGCCACCTGCTCACTTCCCCACCCCCTTTGTCCTCTTGTCATTTCGTTTCCTCCAACTTCACGCTCACCGTTTCGAAGGGCACATCCCTCACGATGGCGGGAAACAACAATCCTCTACACCTGAATTTCGGGTACAACGATCGTAACTTTAACCAGGCCAACAACCGCGCCTATCCTACGACCCCCTCCACCTTCCCGCAGCCGATCTACGCCAACGGCAGTCAGGATTATGCCGACCAGAACGCTGCCCATAATCAGGGATACTTCGTGAACCACCCATACCAGACTCAGCAGGCCATGTATGCGCAGCAGCAGTACGCTCAGCAGAACCTCCAGACTCCGCAGGGGGCATACCAGTCTCGTATGGGCTACAACGCCAACGATGGCACCAGTGGCCTGATTCAGCAGTTTTCGAATCAAGATCTGAGTGCCTCTCCTCGTGCAGGCCTCTACGCTCGCGGGGGCTCTCCCGGCCAGCGTCCTCGCACGTCTGGCTCCCAAGGACAGCAGGGTGGTCTTCCCAACACGCGTAGCCCCAAGCCTCAGGGTGAGGAAGAGGAACTTCAGAGATACCCTGATCGGTATTCGGAGAATGTTCACAAGCGTGGAAAGGCGCTGAAGGAATTGGTCACGGTCTTCTTCCAGGAGAACATCGAGCGTGCTCGCGATCGCAACATGCGGTGAGTGTTTATAGGGCCCATTTCTACACGCTACTGGCGCTGACGCAGATACCGGGACAGTGCTGCGAACCTTGACCATATGCTCCGTGACCCGAATATCTCAGCCGATAAGAAGCGGCAGGAGGCCGATACAATGGCCAAGAAGGAGTCAACCTTCCTTCGGTTCCTGCGCACCAAGGAGACCCCGGCCAACTTCCAGACCATTAAGGTTATCGGAAAGGGTGCTTTCGGAGAGGTGAAGCTTGTCCAGAGGAAGAGCGATGGAAAGATCTACGCCCTGAAGTCGTTGATTAAGACAGAGATGTTTAAGAAGGATCAGTTGGCACATGTCCGCGCTGAGCGTGATATCCTGGCTGACTCCAAGGACAACCCATGGCTAGTGAAGCTGCACGCTTCCTTCCAAGACAACGCTTACCTCTATTTGCTCATGGAGTTCCTTCCCGGTGGTGACTTGATGACCATGCTTATCAAATACGAGATTTTCTCAGAGGATATCACGAGGTTCTACATGGCAGAAATCGTGATGGCCATTGAGGCTGTCCATCAATTGGGCTTCCTCCATCGGTAAGTCTCAGCCCATTAAATACACCGAATATTTGTCTCTGGTATCCATGATTATGGGGGGACTGACGGGCTATGGTCTCGTATAGTGATATCAAGCCGGACAACATTCTTCTTGACCGTGGTGGTCACATCAAGCTCACTGACTTCGGTCTCTCCACCGGAGGAAAGAAGACTCACGACAATGCTTACTACCAGAACCTCCTCAAGAACTCAACCTCGAAGGACAAGAATCGCAACTCTGGCTACTTCTCAGATTCGATCAATCTGACAGTCTCCAACCGTGGACAGATCAATACTTGGAGGAAGTCTCGTCGTGCGATGGCGTATTCCACCGTCGGTACTCCGGACTACATTGCCCCGGAGATCTTCAATGGCCAAGGTTACACCTACCTGTGCGACTGGTGGTCCGTTGGTGCCATCATGTTCGAATGTCTTGTGGGCTGGCCACCATTCTGTGCTGAGGAAACTACCGACACCTACCGGAAGATCGTAAACTGGAGGGAGTGTCTCTACTTCCCAGAGGAACTCACTCTGTCGCGGGAGTCAGAATCGCTTATTAGAAGGTATTTTAGCCCCCATTTTGAGCGTCATAAATTTCATTTCTAACGGCTCTCAACAGCTTCCTTTGCGATGCCGAGCACCGTATTGGCAACGAGGGTGGTGCTCACGGAGGTGCCACCCAGATCAAGAACCACCCATTCTTCCGGGGTGTGGTCTGGGATCAGTTGCGCAGCATTCGTGCTCCTTTCGAACCCAAGCTGAGCTCTAATGTCGATGTTTCCTACTTCCCTGTCGACGAGATTCCCCAAGAGGACAACAGCGCTGCTCACCGTGCACAGGCTCGTGCTATGCCGGAGGAGCAGGAGGCGGAGATGAGCCTTCCTTTCATTGGTTACACCTACAAGGCTTTCAATGCCTTCCAGGCGAGCTAGAGAACTCGCTGACGACCCGAGATTGGGAGTGACGGTTGAACCTGGCTGGGAAGTCTCTGGCGGGCGGGCTTGTATCCACGTCTTTTCAGCGGTTCACCTGCGTCCTAATTCGGTTTATGTGGATACTCCTTGTCGTTCAACATGCAGCGAAAGTTTTCCCCCAGTGGTAATGACCCTGCGCATCTGCTTTTCTGAACGTTATTTGTGATTTATATTGTGAGGCAACGACTACCTCCACTGAAAGCCGTCTGTTGGCGATGATTGTATCCAGTCTCTGTGGTCTATGTATGCATGTGCATGTCCTCTGACGTGGCGTCGAGGATCGATTTCCATGAAGTACTATTTGATCGGAAATATGTCACAATGAACTGGCTTGTCTAGCTAGATCCTGCATATGGACAAATCTTTGAAATAAAAAAAAAAGAAATACAGAAAGAGAAGATTATCAAGGTGGCCTACAGATTGCATCCTTCTGGCTGTTAAGGTACTCTGTAGATGATCTAATTGTAACGTCCTGCATCAGATGGTGATACAATGTAAACAGGGAAGAAATACCGTAGGATTGCAGACTTGGTTATGTTGAAAGATGCATCCACTGAGTTGATTCTGGGCCTCAACACTCAGCAAGAAGTCAAGCTTATCCTTAGACATCACCAATGCTATCAGATATTTTGTTATAAGGTGACGATTTACCATTTCGGCCATAGAAATACTTTCTATCTTCACCTCACGAAGTATAGTATAATAATGGCATGCTGCAGTGGATAATTGAACGCCTTTCGTTGGCTATTAACATTGAAATTGAAACTCTGATCCCAACAGCCCTAGAACGCCTAACCGTAACCCACTTAAGATACATGCTCCTTGCTCTGATATCGATCGAAGAAATTTCTTTTCCACAAAACATACCGGCGCCATAGAGATCTCTCACTGAGGGTTTGCCGGCGCCAGGCCAGGGACACCACTGAACCTCTCTTCACGTTCCGTCTTGAACATGATCTGGATCCAGAACTCCTTGCTATCCTCATCGAACCACGTCCAATACCGACCCTCTCTCCGATCGATTTCTCTCGCTTGCAGCTTAAAGCCACACGACTGGTACGGCTCTGCGGCCACAACGAGGTACTGGAAGTTCTTGTCCGGCGGCTCGTCCACCTTCTGCTCGAAAGCGGACATGAATCGTACTCGCGGCTTCACTCCAGGCGTAATCTGATCGTATTGCAACTGGAACAGCAATCCCAGCTGTCTCGTCAGGGGATCTC
Organism: Paecilomyces fulvus; assembly: GCA_029606305.1. Lineage (NCBI taxonomy): Eukaryota > Fungi > Ascomycota > Eurotiomycetes > Eurotiales > Thermoascaceae > Paecilomyces > Paecilomyces fulvus. The sequence continues at coordinate 355,150 of JAPVCG010000063.1, forward strand.
GAATCTTCGTGATCTTGTAACCCGGTCGTCCAATCTTCAACGTCTGCTTCTTCACCTGCACGCCCATCGCCCCGGGAAGTAGCGCATCTTGATTCTTTCCTTCCTTCTGCTCTCTGGCCGCGCGACGCGCCAGGTTCGTCTGGTGCTTACGACCCTGGGTGTGGGCGAGATACGAGCCATCGTTCTGGTGGACGGTCAAGCAGAGACGACATTCAAAGCTTCCGACGTGGTTCTTGAAGAAGTAGGGGTCTTTATCGAGGTCGATAGTCTCGAGGGCGAGCTTTCGTAGACGCTCGCGACGGTCGGCATTCGTTGCAGAGTGCGATGCGACACCACCGCCACCGAATTTGGAACCTGCGCGGTTCTAAGAGAGAGAGTTAGAGATTTGATTGACATTAAACTGAGAATCATGAAGGTACTTACCTGGTAATCCATGTTGAGGTATGCACCCTACTGCGTTCCTTCGTACAAATCAGATATCCGGGGTATCACAGCTCGAGATCGAAGGTCACAATTCTGGAAGTTCCGCAAAGCTTCGCTTATGTAATCAACCTTAGTCTGGTCAATGTCTAATATGTTATGCTCCTAATGAACTAGAGACACCGCGACTATGTTCAAAACTACGAGATATGAGTAACGAATTTCATGAAGGCCAACGGCTATCGTTTGATGGTGCGTTGTGCACCGTTCGCTATATCGGAAAGGTCGAGGGCACGTCTGGCGAATGGCTCGGAGTGGAATGGGACGATCCCACGCGCGGGAAGCATTCAGGAGAACATAAGGGAGTGAGATATTTCAAGTGTAATGATTGTCTTCCCATCCCCAAACGAATTACACATTTTCCCTGCCTCATGCTTATACTTAGTACGCAGGCAAAAGTAAACACCCCACAACGGGCTCGTTCGTTCGTCCCTCCCGGCCAGCGGAGAAGCCACGAGGATTCCTCGAAGCTGTGCATGAAAAGTATGCATCGGAATTCGAGGAAGAGTTAGCCAAGCGCGAGCAGCAAGGAGACGTGGGATCTGCTGCACAGCTTCATGATCTCATCCGATTCAACGGGAAGGTCGTAGAAGAAGTCGGGTTTGAGAAGATCCGAAAACAGCTCGCTGAACTGCACGAGCTGAAGATCGTCATCCTGGATGGTCTCCGTATTGCTGGGTTGCTGGCAGGTGATGATTCCCCAGAACAACGAGACAAGGCCATCGGAGATATCGAGAAGACATCTCCCAAGATCGTTGAGCTTGACCTCAGTCGTAACCTACTAGAAAGATGGGTGGATGTTAGAGATATATGCAAGCCATTGAAGAATATCAAGCTTTTGAAGCTGAAGTAAGTTCTTGTGCAGAATTACAGAAAGAGGACTTGTCATTGCTGATGCCTCTATAGCGGAAACCGATTCGACGCTATCAATACTGAATTGACATTTGACCGGATTTTCGAATTACATCTGGATGATACCCTATTGACTTCGGATGAGGTATGAGACTTTTATTACCTTCTGGCAGTTATCAATCTAGAGGCTGTCCTAACATGTCAACTGCAGATTGCCCTTCTGAGCCATCAGTTTGCATCTCTCACGTCTTTATCCGCATCCGCCAACCAGATATCCTCTATCTCAGCACCGCTGTCCCACACCATCAAGAACCTAACATTAGAGAATAATGAGATCGAATCTCTTTCCGCAGTCCGGCATCTGGCCTCACTTCCAAACTTAGAACGGCTATCTTTAAGAGGCAATGATATCCGCAGCGTCCTCCCCTCAGATACGACCCCAGAAGACCCATCATTTCAATTCTCATCCACCGTCCGATCTCTTGATATCTCTCGCAACAAGATCAACTCTTGGGGCCTTGTCAATGCTCTTCCACGACTATTTCCCGGTCTGAAATCTCTACGGATTTCTGATAACCCTCTTTATGACCAACCGGTGGCCGCCTCAAATATCACGAATCTACCTGAGAAACCAATGACAGTTGAAGAGGCATACATGCTGACACTCTCCCGTCTGCGGAACCTCGAGTCGCTGAATTACAGCAAGATTACCCCGCAAGAGAGGACTAACGGAGAGCTGTACTATTTGTCCTTGATTGGAAAGGAACTCTCAGCTTATCCCGAAAGTGCAGAGAAGGGCATTCTCGCAAGCCATCCTCGGTATAGCGAGCTGTGTGAGCTTTATGGGGAGCCAGTCATCAGGAGAACATTAGATTCATCTAGAGGGGACGTTAATCCTCGTTCTGTTGCCGCGAGACTGGTCAAGTTTGCATTCTATATACCTGCCACCTCGTCTTCACAGTCTCCTGCTCCTGAATCCGACACCAGCCGAAAGAGAGAACAGACTCAAGAAATTCCACGCACCTTCGATGTCTACAGCGTGAAAGCCATCGTTTCACGGCTCTTCGGGCTGACTCCTCTTGGTTTCCGACTAATCTGGGAGACAGATGAATGGGACCCCGTCGATGAAGCAGATACTGGCCTAGACGAGTGGGACAGTAGCGATGATGAAGCAGATACCACTGAAAGCGAAAAGCAGAAGATAGACAAAGAGGGAATTGCATCAGATAGAGTCATGACACGGGAGGATGGGAATAAATTCGTCAAGAGAGAGGTAGAACTAGTGGATTCGACAAGGCAGGTCGGATACTGGTTCAATGATGATCTCAGGGAGGCGACTGTGAGAGTGGAAGTCTTCTAGATTATGATCATACAGTTAGATAATAGGCATGGAGATTTCTCTTACTATACTAGTAATGTGGAATAATCTGATCTTCAGCACTGGTTGCAATATTTTCATACTATCTGCAGGAGCCCAAAATAGATGGCTAGTTCCATGGAAGGAATGAGTTAGCAGGCAGGTGTTTGTCTTTCCTTCTGTCAGAGTCGTCATCCTCATACCTAGAGCATAGTTTCTCCTTGTTTTATCTTTCCCTGCGTGTCCCGATAGGCTGCGGGCAAAACACCCTCGAGCGCTGCTTTGATCTGCAATGCCAGGATGCGTGAATACCACCGGTGCTTCTGCATATCACCGCCCATGACCCAGTAGTTATCGATGCGTAAATGACGTTTCCATACACCACGGATTTCACCTTCTCCATCTATACCCCATGTGGCATCGAGACGGGCCGCAACGTCATGAGGGCCCAGCAAGTTCTTATCACTAAAAAAACCCTCACTTACGCAAATATGGCAACTCGCAGAATGACGTTGGAAGGTGAAACCGCATACAATCGTAACGCAGAGCCCAGCTATCTCCGGGGTGGGCATTTCGCTCAGCCATAACGCTCTCAACGCCTAGGGCTTTGAGGCGCGCGGAAAGAGCGATAGCACTGTATGAATGAAATGGTAAGAAATCAGCCACGGTCAACCTTGGAGCAATTTGGTTGTCTAGTTGTTCTCAGCTTACGCATTTCCGCCTACGATGATGAAGACATCCGTTTCAATCGTTTCCAAGCCATCTAATTGTCTACCAGGAGATTGGAGCAAAGCCTCATCTTCTAGTTGCATATCTAGGTTCTCAAGTCTAGTGCTCAGGATCCAAATCTTCCATTCTATAGTCTCATCGTCAAGAGCATTTCTCACAGGTAAGAGTAGCATCCTGCCGCTACATGTGGCCCCTGGCACGCTAGTCTTGAAGGAAAGTGCACAATCAATGAATTGCTATATTCATCAACAGAAGAAGATGTTAGCTGCATCTCCTCTTCTGTCACCATCTTCGAAGGTTCGGGTCATTTGTTGTCGAACGATAGTCTCTCTCTTTGGAGATATTAAGTTGTAGCACCTCTTACACTGTTACACAGAACACGGATCGTTATCTAGGACCATGGCTCCTGTCAGCTGCTGGACGCCTAACTTTTAGTCTCTGGGGAGATTCCCCAAATCGCTCAGCAGTGGTTTTACCTCCGGCACCTCCACCATCTTTTTCGAAAAGCCTGAGCGTCCAATGATCTTGGATCATAACACGTTGAGTCAAGAAGATGCCAAGAAAAAATAAGCAATTGTGGGTCTTGAGAATGACGCCATTATGCCCAAAACGGAAGGAGTGGAGAACGGCAGAAAAAGCTTGGATGATGATCGCGCCGAGAAATGCCGTGTCTATGGAGAAGTGTAAGATCAGCAGTATTCGAATTACATCCTTATCATTATCATTGTCAGCTTTCTTTTTAAAAGCTCTTTGCATATGAGGAATAATATCCAGAATATAATAGATCTCTAAAGGATGGATTCATTCCATATATGATTTGGAAGATAGAATTCATCATAAATACTTCATTTTTTAATAAAATAATAGATAAAATAGCAGTCAAAAACAATCAGTAGCAGTCAGGGGCTCTAGGGTGGAGGGTGTAATTCGAATACTGCTGATCTTACTAGCGCAGGCAGGGATTTTCAACACACTTCTCTCTACTCCGTGGGGTCTTTAGCAACCGAGGATAACTGATAACTAAGGATGTCCGCTTACTATCCGAGACAGCATTCTCTTCATTGGTTGTTTTGAGGCCCATCTGGCCTATTAGCGAATGTCGCCGTTCGTCGATGGGCACACGATCCAAGGTTGTCGTTACATCGTATCACTCATTATTCAGCAGGGACCTTTCCCCATAGAAAAAATTTCGTATAACAGTGTCCATCGCGAGCGGAAACTCCGGAGGCACCCGAGAACAATTTTTGTTCCCTTTTTGCTCATAGACAAGGCCGCTCGACGCTTGTCGAATTGGACTTTTGCCTATTCATCCCATCATGTCTTTAAACAAAACTCCAGTGGCGCCATCCTCGGCATCTGAGACTGAAAAGCACCCGGAACAGGAAGACTTCAACGAGAGTCTTCCGCGTACAGGCACCATCATCAAGCCACAGCATCGACGCCTTCATGATCCAGATGTGACCTTCGAAGAGTACCATTACTATGCATTGAAGACACGCGAGGAGGAGAAGAACCTCCCGCCCGATGCCCCGACGACCAGTATATGGAAAGTGCTTTTCAAGGGTGGTGGTCAACCGGAAGAGGATGAGGCCTTGCCTTCCGAGGATCGTCAGCCGTCAAGGGCGAGCAGCATAAACTTGGCGAATCGAGCGAACCGGCTTGAGATCACAGACGAAGAATGGACGAATGCCTCGCGCATGATGAGGACGGCCACTTGGGGCGCGTGCTTTTATTTGATCACGACGGATGTCCTGGGCCCATATGGGGTTGGTTTCGCGCTCGGTACCTTGGGCTGGGGTCCCGGTATAGTAAGTCAGCATCTATTCGCGTGGTTTTCCTTCGCTTGGGTCTAATGGAAAACACCAGGCACTTTATACGGTCTTTGGCTTTATGGCCGGTTATTCGGGATATCTGCTGTGGAAAACATTCCTCGGTTTGGATTCGTACCAGTATCCCCTCAAAAACTATGGAGATCTCGCGTTTCGCATATACGGCCCTTTCGCTCGCCATTTCGTTAATATCTTGCAGGGACTCCTCCTCTTGCTGGTTCTAGGACAAGTCATCATCCAGAACGGCCAAGCCATCTCCCAGGTGTCCCGATTCCGTCTGTGTTACTCCGTCTGCTGTGTGATATTTGTGGCGGTAGGATTTGCCATCGGTCAAGTGCGCACACTTCGCAAGTACGGTTGGCTGGCAAACTCGGCCGTCTGGCTGAACCTGATGGTCATGTTCATAACCATGGGTGTTATGGCCCATAGTCCGCCGAATTATGCCATCTCGGTGCTCGGGTCTGCAGGGTCTGCAGTCGACATGTCGACCATTACACCCGATCCGAAGACGGGAGTATATCCCCCAATCAGGCACTACGGCGGTCTTCCCAACTCTAAAAGTCTCATCGGATCAATCAATGGACTCCTGCAGGGAGTCTTCGCCTACGGTGGTGCACAGCTGTTCATCGAATTCATGGCCGAGATGAGACGGCCGTTTGACTTCTTCAAGGCCATGTGGGGGGCGCAGTTCTTTATCTACAGCGTCTACTTGATCTACGGTTGCTATGTGTATCATTTCCAGGGTCAATATGCCTATCAGATCTCTTACCAGGGGGTCTCCCGCTACGGATGGCAGGTCGTGGGAGACATGCTCGCCTGCGTCAGTGGCCTTATCGCAGCAGGATTATACGGCAACATCGGGATTAAGGTCTTTTACAACAATGTTCTTATGTAAGTCCTTTTTGTTCTCGTTGGATACTACCTGATCAATTTCGATCCTGACATTCGATCCCAGGGACCTCTTCCGAGCACCGCCGCTGACCCACAAAGGAGGAAAGATCCTCTGGGCCATCATTGTGCCCATCTGGTGGTCTATCGCCTATATCGTCGCCGCCGCCATTCCCGACTACTTTGGTTTCGTCTCCGTGATTTCTGCCGCGGCCGTCATTCAATTCACTTACTCCTTCCCACCCATCCTGGCTCTAGGCTACAACATCAAACTATATGCTCTGAAAACTAGCGCCGGAGACGGCTTTGACCCAATTACCGGCACTGCGATTCGTCAGGATACGGGTCTCAAGCGCTGGTGGAGGGGTCTGGTGAATGGACCATGGCATTGGAATATTCTCCATGTCCTGTATGCGGGTGGTGCCCTGGCGACGGCTGGATTGGGCATGTATGCCGCCATCGAGGGTATGATTGATGCGTTTGAGAACCCGCAGATTAACGCCTTTACGTGTGTGTCGCCGCTTGATCTGTCGGCAACCTCATGATATACGCATGGAGCTCTGTTGGTGGAAATTTATGAATCATTAGATCTCTAGTCAAAGAAGACACTGCAAGATTTTCCTTGCATGGTCAACTTTGGTTAGAAGATCTCTTATCTGGGTATATAGAGTTCTTTCATTGGGCGCGTGGCTAGCATATTTATATATACTTGTAAATTATAGTTGTTGTTGTTTAAATAGGTCAATGTATATGAACCTTATGAGACACCTTCAATCTTCAATCCACCTCTAGTGAGATGAGGTTTTAACTTGATGTGGTGGTGAGGAGGATCGCGATCACCTCTTATATTGCTTTAGACTAGTATTGACAATCAGGGACTACTTTGAAGATGGGAAACGAATGGTGTGATAGTCTAAAGATCCAGGAATCAGTCGATGGGTGGTGTTCATACGGTGGAAAACGGCAGAATACTTAAACAAAGAAAAAAAAAACACAAAATTAGGCAATCATGTCCCTCAGTACCTATCATGCGATAGAAAAAATCTATTAGCGAGATCAACTGCATTCCAGCCCTGGGCCGGTGCCCTGTTCCTGCTAGTCAGCCATGGCCACCAATCATGAAGACACACCTGAACAGATGGTCGCTAGCTTTTTCAACGAGAGCAGTACATCTCTGAGCAATGTTCCATCTGAATTCATTGAACAGGAGGCTGAAGCCAGGATTTCTGATTATGAACCTCTGGACACTAATGATCTTACAAAAGGGGTTCTGTCAAGCTTTCTCCAGTTTCTGCCAACTGATGGAAAGCAGGTTTTGGCTGAGGCTATAACTGTCTTTAATGACCCTACACTTCATGCTCTATCAAATCACCTTGTGATAGCTGTTCTTCTCCCAAGTGAGTTCAGTCAATCTGCCTCACTTATATATATATCCCCTGCTTCCCTGAGCTTATCAACTAACTTTACTACTTATAGTGAAGGTGAGAGCTTTAACTCCAACAATCACACCATCACCCTTTGATGGTAATGATGAGGCGGTGGAAGCAGTTGCTGCATCAATGGTCCCCTCTCCAAACAGAAACATGCAACAGTGGCTTCAAAAACGTTGCTTGCGGCGAGACAACAACCGGTGTATGATCACTGGTATAATTGACAACAATGCAGCAGAAGATGTAACATCATCTGGGTATACTGCTGACACAGAGCTATGTCACATCATCCCCCTGTCAATAGGGCATTGGGAAGATAACAGGACAGTAAGTTGATCATTTCCTAGTTCTACCTATAACTTGTAGATTATTTGCTAACTACTTTCAGGACCACAAGGTAGCTCAAATATGGGCCACCCTGAAAAAATGTTTCCCAAGAATCAACATGGAACCAGGCGATGTGAACAATGACAACAATCTTATGACATTGGTTGGGTTGGCTCACAATGACTTTGGGAGCTTTACACTTGCCTTGGAACCAACTGTATGTTTAATAGCTTTGATATGTCAACATTGCCAACTAACTCTTTATAGGGGGCCCCTGACGAGTACAAGATCCTCAGGTTTGGGAAGCACTCCACTATGCTGAATGTGTTCCTCCCTCCCCCAAATTCTCAGGGTGACCGCATTGTGAGATTTCAAAAACATGCAAATGTTGATCTTCCAAACCCTGTATTTCTTGAAATTCATGCAGCGCTTGCCAAGATTCTACATGCCTCTGGAATGGCGGAACACATTAACCATGTCCTAAGAGAGCGAGAAGAGATTCGGTGTCTCGCCAGTGATGGCACTACAGACGTTGAAAGGCTTCTTTTTGCATTTTAGTTCATGGAATCTGCCATTACAGGTTTTGTGATGCGGCAATCAATGACCTTCATATTTATGAGGTAAGGAATCCAGATAGTGAAGCGCTACTGCGTCTTATGTTGCGATGGAGGACTGTTTGACTGTGGCTTATCTTCATGCACTAATTAATAACGAGCGAGGCGTTTGATGGGATACGGTAGTGGATGGTGTGATGGATCAGCGTGTAACCAATGCCCATAATGAATATTATTAGTCTTACCTAGCATAACTAGTATGTTGCGATTCCGCTGTAAGCCATGCCTGCAGACTCGGAGCGACATTTTTCTATAATAAGTAGACAGTTGTGAAAAGTCAGGAGACATTATTGCAAACCCTTGAGGACTTGATGCTACTCATCTTATCTCCTCGTGGGCGGACGCTGGCTCCGCGCTAGCTCCGATCCCGATGACATCTTCACCGTCGTCGCCTTTTGGAACCAGACATCAGAATCAACGCTTGAATAACCCCATTTTGACTCTGCCACGAGTAGCCAAGTGTCACTGCCTGTAGTGATGGCAGAATATTGGAAGTCAGCAGTAAGTGCGATCCCGTCGCATTTGCCGATACGAGGCTACTAACAATTGCGACAGCCCCGATACTGGTGCAAACACTGCAAGGTCTTTATTCGCGACACCACATTCGAAAAGACCCAGCATGAAGCAACGGCAAAGCACCAATCGAATCTAAAGCGCTTCCTACGAGACATCCACAAAAACCAAGAGCGTCAGGAGCGGGAGTCGCAGAAGGCAAAAGATGAAGTACAGAGACTCACAAGCCTAGTCTCGGGCTCTGCATCGGGCAAGGACAAATCCGATGCTCCTTGGAAACGTAACAAAACGGTATCCGCGCCTTCGTCGCGTCCGGCTACACTGGAGGAGAGGAAGAAACAGATGACGCAACTGGCTGAGATGGGCGTGGCTATTCCGGACGAATTCCGTCGCGAGATGGCTATGGCAGGAGAGTGGCAGACGATTTCTGAGCGGAGGATCGATCCTCAGGAGGATGAGAAGCCGGGATATTCTGCTTTGAACGTTGGAGTGCGCAAGAGGAAGCTTGAAGGACAGGAAGACGAAGAAGAAGAAGATGTGCAAAGGGTTGTTAAGAAGAGCTGGGGTTCCGCGACGCGGCAGTACCCTGGAGGAGAAGATGATGAAGATTTGGATGCTCTTCTAGAGTCTACGAAAAGTTTGAAAGGCAAAGGCCCGGCATCGGTAGCTGTGAAGGAGACGAAGACAGAAGAACTAGAAGAGCCCATCAAACAAGAGAGCAGCCCGCCTCCGCCCGCTCTTGCTGCTGAAGATAACAAGCCTCCTGCGATTAAGAAGGAGGAGTCTTTTCCAGGAGTCCCGGAATCGATTCCGGAAGCTGGAAATGAAGCTCAAGAGACTGCTCCTGGGGTTGTGTTCAAGAAACGAAAGCCAAAGTTTGCGAAGAAATAAGAGGTGCTCCGTCCTTTGAGTTCTTTGCCTCAGCTTCGAGCTCGCAGCTTTTTTGCAGCCACAAACGCTACTTGCGATATTGCCAACGAAGCCGGTAAGGACGGTGACCATGGAGGATCGCCCTTCCAGCCATGTCTGGATACCAATATTCTTCTATATTACTGCAGAGTTGGCTTCGGTCCTCGATTGGATGACCATTTCATAGGCAGTCGGGCAACTGTGCGACGGAACGCATGAGTCCTCCGCCGTCTACAATTACCGAGCATGTTGTGGTTAGGAAACCCGTCACCAGATACGCGTAAAGCTTGCGACAAGATAGTCGATGCGATATTTGCGTTCCAGGAACATTCGTGGCTGCTCTGAGATCCGCCAGAGAATCGTATCTAGATCGATTTCCCGATCGGAATATCCTTCCCACAACGGCGGCTTGCAAGACATTCAATTCTATCTCCTGGAAAAAATACTCCTAGGCATAGGATAGTGGAAAGGAGGGTAATTTTCTACCTGTTCTCCATAGAATAGCCATCTACTGCAGTCGCTGCACAGTGAGTGACAATGCAGGTAGACTGAATGCAATGACACAATGCAAGGTATTCTTAGAGAAAGAATAATGAGGATGAATTATTGCACCAATGAGCAATTGCACTTTTCAATAATCCTCAGTGCTTGAGCCTTGCGATAACTAGTTAACAATTGGCAAGTATGCACATGCGGAGCTCAATAGGAAAACATTTACTGTAGCATTATCAAGATGAACTCCAGAGTCATTCAATATCCTATACTTATTAGGGTAAAAATTTTCACTACTTTGTGAGGCTGCTGTACCAAAAAAAAAAAAAAAAAGAAAGAAAAAAAATTATAGTCTTTGCCAGTTTGCGTCGGAAGTGTGTGTGGCCCTTGGCATAAAAAGCCTGGCTAGTTAATTGCCACTTTTTTGTTCCCGTTCGCGACCCTTTCTCACGTCGTCACGGTCCGGACTTTCTTCAGGTTGTTCCGGAGCTCAAACTTCAAGCACTCTTTGTTCGCCCAGCATCGTTGATCGTTAAATGCGGAGACCGCCTCGCTTCCAAGAGAAACAGGCTCTGGTGGACTAAGCTGCTCGGTTCGCTTCTTTTCGCTTATCTAGCCCAGGTACGTGATCAATAAACGAGAGCTTCGACTCTCGGCTCCTGCCATCGTTTCCCCCTTCGCCTTTTCGCTGCCTCTCTGATCGAAGACCCAACACGCTTCCCCTGCCGTCAACTTTCGAGTTCTTCGCGCTGTTATGCCTTATGTTTTCCCGGGAGGTCTATGCAGCATTCATGGCACGTCTATCACCCGGATGGCTGGAGAGTTTGCAACCCAGATGAGCTCCATCGGGGTTCGAGTCGAACAATCGCGATCATGACGGTCGCATTCGCCGCTCGTCTAGGATCTGGACCTGGAGTCCCTCAGGCATCCAGAGACTCTGCAGCTAGTTCAGGCCATGGTGTGTGTTGGTAATGCATTGGTAGACATGTCTGCTGGCTCCGATGCAAACTCGGCCAAGGAAGCTACGGGCCTACGAACTAGCATGACTCCGGTTCAGCGTCCGCAGAGAGCCAGAGAGCTGCTTCTTTGCGCCTTCAGCTGCTGGGGATAGACATGCGATTATGATGAATGTCTTCTCGCAATCTACAATTGCCCTATACGGAGCCTTCTATCTTGAATAGAGGACTAACCTGGTTTGATCATAGTAGCCGCGCATCATACATGGGCCTCCAGCTATCTCGTCTCTCGTCGAAATCGATTAATCTTAGTTAGCTTCGTCTCTCGCAAATTCGCCGTCATAACGGTCCCGCCTATATAGACTTGCGCACCCTCTCTGGCTCTGCTTGACGGGACATTAAGAGATTTGGGGTTTCCACAATAGATCGCTACCCTCAGATAGGGAAGATGTCAGAAGCAGAGTCGACAAAGCCGCCGACTGCAGAGGCACCTCAGGGGACGGAGGTACCGGCCTCGGCTCCTGCGCCTTCAGCAGCTCCAGAGACTCCAGCAGCTACAACAGCAGCTCCTTCAGCGCCTCCTGCCTCTTCCGCATTGCCCGGAAATGACCAGACAAGACAGGCCGAGTATCAGGCTGTACCTCAAGCTGTACCTCAAGCTGTACCTCAGGCCGCTCCCCAGACAACTCCTCAGACCGCGTCCCAGACAACTCCTCAGACAATGCCTCAGACAACGCCCCAGGCATCGCCTGCACAGTCGAATGGATCATATTCATACCCACCGCAACCTGTTCCTCAACAACCCCAGCAACATGCAGAAGGTTTTCATAACGTACCGCCTACTCCACAGCAGTCAGCGCCAATGAACCTACCGCCAATCCATTCGGTGGATGGTCGACAACTGCCACCGCAACCTGCCCCTGCTCCTCAAACCACGCAAGCGCCAATCGGTTCTCCGCTGCCTTCGAATATGCCTCCCATGCCGCCCATGGGCCAATACATGGCAGGTTATGTGCCAGGAATGCCTCAAATGGGGGTACCGCCGAACGCGCAGATGAGATACCAGATCCCAGGCGATCCCAGTAAAATGCTCTCAGGTGCCCGTCATAAGAAGGAAGTAAAGCGCAGGACGAAGACGGGCTGTTTGACATGCAGGAAACGAAGAATCAAGGTATGCCGTAATCTAAGCGGTTGGTGGGTGCGGAGATGGCGGGCTGTTCCACGCGAGCTTGTCGCTTAACAACACGCCGGAGCTCCCCAATTACCCATCTCACCCCGCTATTCATTTTTCCCACCTTGCGCGCCCCAACGTCGCAACGTTACTTTGGAGCTGACCACCAATTGCTTTACCTTTAGTGTGACGAAGGCCATCCGGTTTGCCGAAATTGTGTCAAAAGTAAGCGTGAATGCTTGGGTTATGATCCTGTCTTCCGGCCTCAATCCTCGCCATCTGCCATCCAACCAGCTCCGAACCCCCCTCCGTCTCTCGTCGTTGCCCCTCAGGAACCTCCCCAATACCCTGGAGCACCTCCTGGATACGTTCCTGCTTCCAGCCAACCTTTTGCTCCCTCACTTCAGTCAGATTCGCCAACCCCGTCCTTGGAGCAGCTCGAATACGGGTCCACTGCCATAGATCCTGCACTGGAAAGCAACACCATGTCGGCCATGGCAAACGTCCGAAATGCTGTGGAAGGGAATCTGCAGGCGCCCGGGAACGCTTCATCAGCTGGTGCTACTCCCATATCTGAGGGTCCCGCATTTAAAGGTTGGTATTCACTGACTGCTCTAGTTATGAATCACTGTCCTTGTTCTAACTGGTTCTTTCCTAGCGAAACAAGTCAAGATAACGGATCTCCTCGCTCTCAGGGGTGTCCCGCCGCCTTCGCCCCATCCTATTGTCCCCATTCAGCAAGCTCGTTTGGACGAGATACAAGCAGTGTTTCTGGCGACGTACGCGCCGGCCATCGACAAGTTTTTGGAGACTCGCTGGTTCCAAGAAAAGGCGTTGTCTCAGTTACTGACGAATGCTCAGCTGATGGCTGAATACTCTGCCCTGATCGACGCCTTCAACGATCGAAATCTGAGCGATCCGGCTGTTCTCTCAAGGGTTGAAAGTTTCGAGGCTTCTGTTGTCTGGCAGTCCATGAGCCTGTGCCGCAACTTGGCTAACAGGATGAACGGGAGTGCAACGCAGGACCCGGAACTGATAACAGCTGCTAAGCGACTGGATGTCTTCGAGGCACTGGTAACGGGAGAGTACCTTGAGACGAATCCTCTAGCGCACCCGATGGTACAGCAGCCTCTATCGAATGCTACAAGTCTCGCTCAGCAACTCCACCAGAGAGCGATCGATTTTTGGAACTCAATTGGCCACTTCCTAACGTTGCATGATGATGAGGCGAGCTCTGCGAAGGAGATCGATGATACCTTGGCCCGCTGCCGCACACTTCTGGACACTTACGAGAATCGGGATGTGATCTACTCCATTGCTATTGCGCGCCATCTTGGACAGCGCTGGATAGATTTCCCTCGCAGTGTCCCACAACCCACCACCACTGATGAGAAGGATGCGGGAGCGAAGCTTTTCGTCGCGCAAAAATTCCTGGAGCAGGAGGCCGCTGGTAAAGGTACCACGCAGGTCATTAAGCGGATATGTGGTATGGTTGTCAGATCTTGGACTGTCTCCCGTCAATAGTTGACCAGTGATCTGTCTCCTTTCACCTCTTGTAAAAATGTGTCTCTTTTCCTTCCATCTACTTGGGCGCTCAGCTGAAGGTTCTTGTTCTCCTGCTTGGATTTTCAATCCCTCTTGCTGTTTGCTCTTTCTTCCTCTCGTCTTACGAAGCCACATGGCCACTGGAGTTGATGAAATTTCATATTACCTACGGGACTGGAATATGGCAGGAGAGATGGCGTTCCCCTTGCTTTCCCCTTTGTTTGATACATATTACCCTTTATCCTTTCAGGCTTTGGCTCTAGCCCTGCTATTTCTTGCGCTGTGTACATGATGCCACGGCGGGGTTATCCTGGTTCCTCTTATTGCGAGGGGCATTACTCAAATATCTCTTGACCTATTTCCTGTCTGTCTTGGTGTTAATTCAGCCGAAACCGAGCGATAGGGGGTCACACTTTCTATCTATCGTTGACAGATACAACGGTTCGGGGGATTATCAGCCCAAACATATGAACTATTTTTGTTTTAGATAGCCCGGTTGTCTCGATGAACTTGAAATTAACAAAAATAGGAATATCTACTTGGTACGCGACTGAATAAATATGAGTAATACCGAGCACCCTTATATCAATGTAATTGGTTTCATTCTGTTCGTAGTGCTTGGAAGGGCCATACAGCTGGCTTGATCATTTGATAGGCCGGAAAAGCTTCACTAGCAGGCTACCTTCCAGATAAAACTCCCGCAGTTATGATACCTAGTAAGACGAACCCCAAGCAGGCTCCAGCGTTACTTTAATGGATCATGCTGCCTGGGCCATATTTTCATTGATCATACAGAGATAACACAATTGAGTGAAGGCAGAAGCATTCTCCTAGAAGCCTAGGAGGAAAAGTTTAATCTACGTTTCTACCTAGCTACATACCAGGTACTGTACACAACGTACACCCATAGCAAGGGTATAAATATCCCTTTAATCCCGTTTTTTTTCTCTTCTTTTGTTCCTTACTGCGGAAGCACTACAAGCCGGTGAGTGAGTGCATGAGCACCAATTTTTCAAACCCACTTCTCTTTATCACAGAATAGTCGGAAGTATATCTCTGATAAAGTAGGGCTTCGGTCAAGATAGAGAAATATCTTATTACCTTTTGTGTACTTATGTTCAAACAAAACAACTATTGGTAGGTAGGTAGTAGGAATACAAAGCGATCAGTATAGTATTCCTTGTCTTGGGTAGAGATGTAGTATTGTCGAGTGATGGGCTTGTAGGACCTTTTCACGCAATCTTTAACTCCTCCTCATATTTAGCCCAAATGAGAAGAGCTAGAGTTATAGGTATAGGTTGAAATAGTATACATCTGTGGTTTATGTAGAATGTTTTTTCCCGAAAATATAAATGTGTAGAAGAAAATGAGTGGGAGGCGACCTGGGGTAGTTAGACTTGTAGAATCCGCACCCGCTGTGTAGCTGAAGCAGAAGGAACAAAAACTCCCTTCCCTCATTGAGCTGTTGGTGCTGGCAAGTCTTGTCATCCTGCTGAGTAGCATGTAAATCATGGAAATATTCTAGGGTATAGCTCGTTTCATTCTTGAGAACAGGTTATCTGAAAACTATCTGATTCAAGTATTGACAATGTACGAGCGCAAGATCCTTGTGACCATTCGTGATGTAAGGCTAATTGTTGGTCTAATACTCAGGGGGACCGCCCATCCAATCTCGGCACTAGCTTTATTTGGTACTATGTCACTCTGGCGAGTTATTGGAAGTTGATTCGAATTAGACATGCAAATAGGACAGGGAAGTCTATCATCAGCTCTTCGAAGAATTCTACTCTCGTCTCAACACACAGTATGTTCTAAGGTTCGTAAGGAGCTCTATGTCCATTTCCCTGTGTGTGCCAGCCTTCATTTCTGAATGTACGCTTAATGAAAATTTCTCAGGAACTGAGATCACAGATCTACCTGCTCCGGGACGGGGCTCTTCAGGTTTCCGGTTTCGAGGGCAAGACGAACGTTTTCTATGGCCCATTCTTCCATGGCAGTCTGCGTCTGCAGGTGAGTCAGCAAAGCATGTTTTATCATCGAAATCCCCCTTCCTCTTCTTCCAAGGAATGGGGTCCGTTTCAGCGAAGGAAAGCAGTTTCAACCCACCTCCACAGTCCATGTGCCCATGTGCGGTACGAGCAGCACGTTCGGATTCCTCAGCAGACCGGGATGGATCTTGGGCTCCTCTTCGAAGACGTCGAGACCGGCGGAGAACACCTTTCCGCTGTCGAGTGCGTCGACCAAGGCAGCTTCATCCATTACAGCGCCGCGAGCAGTGTTCACTACGACAACTCCATCCTTCATCTTGGCGAACTCCTCTTTGCTGATGATATGATGGGTGTTTTTCTGCGGAGAAGTGTGTCAATATCAGGGCAGTGTGTGGCTTGTTAATATGAATGGGTAGCACGTACATTCAATGGCAGGTTCAAGCTGATCACGTCGCTTGTAGAGAGCAGCTCGTCAAACGAGACGTACTTGGCTCCATCGGCCAACTCTTCGCTCAACTGTCTGCGATTATGATAGATAACCTTCATACCGAACGCCTCTGCTTTTCTCTTCAGGTTGCGTCCAATTCCACCCATGCCTAGAATCCCCAGCACCTTGCCCTCGGGGTCATGGCCTAGCGTGGGAGGCGGATTGCCGCGCCACTTGCCCTCGCGGAGGGCCAGCATACTGGTGTTGAAGTTGCGCAGAGCACCAATGATGAGGAACATATTCACGTCCGCCGTGGCGTCGTCCACGGCCGTAGGGACGTTGGACACCCTGATCGGGGGATCCCGCGCGCTGCATGCATGCACGTCGACTTGGTCATAACCAGCTCCTGGAAGGTTGTATGAGAAGACTGAAAGTAGAAAAAAGATGAAACATCTAGAAGACTTACCACAATGAGCAAGAAACCTCAACGACTTCGGCAGTACCGCGACCAGTTCCTCATCGACGAGACCCGTGATGGCCACGGAAGAGAATGTACGATACGCCGCCACGACACCATCAAACTTGCCATCCTTGCACTCCTGAATGAATTCGGTCCGATTGGTAGCAGCCGGTTTGGTCAAGTCGGCGATCTCGCCCAGGGACGACCATGACTCATGCGCACTGCAAGAGAGTTAGTTCGTCGGTCAATGGGACTGAATGGAAGCAAAGGGACAACGTACTGGTCGATAACGCCCAGGAGAAGAACCTTTGGCATAGTGACCATGATTATGAAGTCTGTGACACACCAACTGTTGTCAGTCCTGCTCGAATATCTTCAATTCGGGACCAATTCAGTTCGGACAGAACAATACAGAAAATCAATAAGAATGAATTTGCAGGAGAGAATGGACCCCCTGAACCAAATAACCAGTTCTATGATCTCCACGAGATAAGTTATACAAGGGAACGATATGCGGGGTCCAACTTCACGATGCTCACCTCTGATATGAAATAAGAGAAAAGCGACCGATCGACTTCGAATGAAGGACTCGAATCTCTACGCAAGATTTATCTATATACAAGACGACGAGATGCGTAGCTACAGCGAAAGAAGAAACAGAGTCATAAGATTAATTTCCCCCCATTTTCGATTTCCCGCGGGGAAGACCCCACCTTGACCGAGGAAGTTGTTTTAGTCCGCCTGTTCCTCTTATAGTATAACTATCTCGTTCACTAGAGACTAGTTACCCTAATGCCCTAGGTTCTTCACATCTTCCTATCAAGTAAGTAGACTGTCCAGTCTTCCTTCCCATATCCCGCACACCCCACCAGTTCGTCCCTGGAGGGGTAACGGGATATGCAAGTTGGAATTGTTTCACTAGATTCGATATTGATTTCGTGTCGTTTCTAGTCGCTATTTTCTACTTGGCAATATAGATAGATAGGGACGAAAGGCGTGCATATTCAGTATCATATTTCGAGTATGTATATGATTACTTTTGAAGTTGAAGCTGCATGGATTTATGTAGTTGACTATACTAAGATCATATACCATATCCAGATACAAGTCCCTTTATAAAAGAAAGGATAGATAATACATATTTTCTCTCATTTCTCAAGCCCTCCTCCACACTAGTTAGACAGTAATACTATATACTATCTTCAAAACATCCAAATCAAAACGCCCTCCTAAACCTCTCCAACAACCCTCCCGCCTCACTCGTCCTCCTCTCACCCGCATCAACACCACTACTCGCTGCGGCGGCCGCCCTACTCTCGTCCTCCAACCTCCTTCTCAGATCCTCATATCGTTCCGCACCCGCATCCGGTCCGGACACATTCGCCATCCTCCCTCTCCGGACCTCCTTCTCACCGACCATCCACGCGGGGACTCTCCACCCCTTGCCGCCGAAGGGGAGCATCTCCGCGCGCCATGCGACGCCGACGCACCAGCCCACCAGGGCGGGGAGGATGGAGGCGGGGAATTGAGAAAGGGCAAGTTGGGCCGCGAGGAGGTAGGTTGTTGATTTGTCGGAGAGGAGGATGGTGAGGGAGTTTTTGCCCGTGGATGTCGTGGTTGGTGTTGAGGAAGGAGAGGAGGTGGTGGAAATGCGATATTTGAAAGTATGTGGAATGACGGCGTGGAATTGGGCCAGGAGGGCGAATATCGTGGCTGTCGGGCCGGAGGGGAGGTAGTTGATTGTTCCTAGTGAAAGAGGACGGACGATGAGCGAGAGAATGAGTGGTGTGAGGATGGTGGTGTAGGGAAGCGTCGTAAGTATGAACGTCTATCTCATCCAAAAAAGCAATTAGCTATCCAATCCATGGCATGCATTTTCCAAAAGAAAGAAACAAAAACATACAGCAACCTTCCTCCTCCCCCACACCCTCTCCACCACTCGTAAATGATACACCAACATCGCCGCAAACAGCGCCTCCGTCGAGTTCGCATACCCCGCTACCTGCCACACGAAGATGCGCCAAAGCTGTCCATAGCCCCAGAGATGCGGGACGACTTGAATGTGCGCGAGGTGTTTGGCATCGAAGAGAGAGAGGGCGATGGAAGACACCACAACGTAGACCAGGAGGAATTTGGAGACGGGGGCGTTGGTGAAGCCGGATGAGAGCATGGTGGTGGTGAGATTTCAAGATTCGAATCTTGTTTGTATCGGTGTTGTTTGAGCTGAGAGCCCTCGTCGGGTGGTTGTTTATTGCTGCATTCGAGGGTCTGGGATGCGCGGTGTTGGAATGATGACGGAACTTGGCGGGTTGGAGCGGTCAGATCTGGTGCGTCCAGATGAATGTATTGTCGCGAAGGCTGATAGATATATTTCACTGATGAGCTGAATCAGGTACAATTGCAGCAGGTGGAAGCCGTGAGGATATCTCAATGTCACGGTATAGTTTGTTGTACTTTAGCAGCAGACCATTGAGGGGAAAACGTCAGTGGCCAAGTTGGAGTTCAACACGTTGCGCTAGTGATGCGGGCCGACGCGACGACTCGGCATGCCGAGAATATCTATGCAGAATGATCGACGGTGCAGAGGTTAGTTGATAGTCGATAGAATTATTGGACTACATCTGCAGGGTAGAGATAAGTGGTATCTGAATGATATTTTGTTTCTTTATTAGTTCATGTTCATATGGATTCTATGGTACAGTACATGAGTTGAAACAACATAAGCGGAAGGATAGAAGATCCCAAGACTCCTTCAGATGCATCAAGGCTTTTGTCACACGGTCATTAAACAGAAATGTCGACTTCATTGAGTGGGCACAGGCGTAGCCTGCGCTTCTTTCATCTCCTCCGCCAACGCCTCCTTGTATTTGGTGATTGCTAGATCCAGCGCTTTGATGGTCGGGCCTAGCAGCTGGTGGACAACCTTCTCGCCGCCGGGGACACCAGCCAGATTGACACGGATCTTCTTCCCTGTAGTGGCCAGGACGTCGCGAGCGTGCTGCTTCAGCCGTTCCACTTCAACCTGGCGCTCAGCCTCAGCATCAGCCGCCACCGACTTGATCCGCTCCATCGCCCGGTTGAGTGACTCGACGAGGGAGGCAAGCTCCCCCGCACGGTCAGGGTTGCCGGACAGAAAAGCCTGCCAGAACTGATGCAGGAACTCTGTGGTCGTCGCATGCGTCAGTGTCAGCCGATCGAACAGATTACTCGGCAAGCCGCAGGTATCTGAAGAGGAAGTAACCTCTGTCTGCGCTCGCCGTTCCCGGATATTCTTCAGGATGTGCGCTGATGCACGTTGCAGGTTAGCCTTCGAACCAACTTGTTGACTCTGTGGGCCCTCTTCGTTGTCACTATCCTCCTCGGGTTCCACGAGCTTGCTCAGGGGAATCGAGCCGTCGTGCGGGAGGTCCTGTTGAACTTCGCTACGTAGCGTGCTCAGGATCTGCTCGGGGTCCTGCTGAGCAAATAATTTGCTCTGTTCATCTTCTACGCCCTTGGCTTGGGAGAAAAATCGACTCTGGTCACGGATGTTGAGGAGGAGACGGTTCTGTTCCTCGTCGCCCCGCAGGTCGCGCAATTGGAGTTCGTTATATGTCTCCTCATCCATCCCAACCGGCGCCGACGGATCCCGATCAGCAGGAGCAACACCCGCCATGATCTTCTCACTCAGGCTATTCAACGTCCTGATGATTGGCACCTTATCCAACGCCGTCGGTCTCATGTCGACATCGGGACGGTTTCCCTGTCTCTGACTGTGGTTCACCTCGTTTCCTGCCAGGTCGATAATATGAGGCACATGCGCCTCGATAGTGCGCCCAGCATTCTCATCCACCTTCAAATATTTATCCAGAATCGCATCCGTCGGATCAGTTTCCGAGATACGTTCTCCACGTAGCTTCTTAAACAGTCGACTCTGGAAAAATCGCGACCAGAACTGCTGCTCACTCAGCTTCGGCACATTCTCGTCATACACGCGCTTGACGAGCGGATGTTGATTGAAAATGAGCTGGATCTGCTCCTTGCTGATATTGAGCTTCGTGACATTATCCTCCACACGAGGTTTCAACGTCGATAGGACATTGTAGGAACCACGGGTCTGGGCCCTCTCGATCGCATGCGCCCGGAGCAAATGCAACCTCGTCGACCAGAACTGCGACATGAATTGTGCTCCCGTCATTGTATCCGGCTTGGTGCGCAACGACTCCATGAACATCCGCTGCAGGTTCGCGTCGGACTTGAGCAGCGACTGCTGTAGCTCCGCATCCGTCTTGAGCTTGTTATCGTCATCCCAGGTATTCTTCCCCGTCCCAACTGACGAAACCGCGCTCGCGATCGCCATCGCGGGCGAAACTCCCTCGATAGCCGGCGTCGTGGCCGCCTTCGCAGCCTGGATGGCGGCACTGAGAGCATCCTTGATCGCATCCGCCTCCGGACGAGCGTTGGCTCCGTTCGTAAAGGAAAAGACATATTGCTCGGGCGCAGCAGCTGTGGGCAACTGAGCGAAAATCCTCAGCATCACCTTCGGATTACTCGCCGGGGTCTGCTGCAGATCTCCACCTTCAGTCAGCTCTCATTCGGTATAGATTCGTAGCTCATAAAAAAATCGACTTCACAAACCACGCCGCAAAGAAATCGATCAAAACATACTGGTGATATTCCCGACAGCAATCGTCACCATTCCCGCTGCATCTCCCGTTGCCGGCGTCCATGTGATCGTCTTGCTATCTTTCGACATGGCTAGGACGCCATCCTTCTTCTTGTATGCCGCCAACCCGCGCGGAGGAGACGCCATCGTGATCGAAATCGACAGCTGTCACTGTCCCGGACTTTGTTTACAGCTCCGCCCATCTGGAGATGGGGATCCTCGAGAGGCAGACGTCGTGTGGGTTCTTTTGAATGGTGGATGGCAATGCGGCGAAGACAAAAGCTCCGAGCTCATCTTCCACTCCAAAGCTTGACCGCGGTCCATACGTGTCACGTGATCGACCGGGCTCGATACGAGGAGAATTGAATCAGGCGACAAATCGGATTACGACTGGAACATGCATGTGCAGTTGTTTATATTTATATATATATATATATATATACTAGACAAGGATATTAAGACCACATTATGATAGTCATGGCTGTCATAATCATCCCAACATTCGAACGCCTCAACGTCTCAAAACTAAAGTCCGCCTCCCATAAGACACAACAAAAAGATGAAAGCAAAAGCAATATACACGGAATGTACAGGTGATAGCAGATGGTAAGGTGCACGCTTGCTATGCAACTTCCACGTGATGACGCTGGAAACAAAACAAACGTCCCATCAACCCCGAATCCTGAGTAACCATAAATTTGCTCGCTCCATCGTGAACGCAGAGAAATGATGCAGATGCATTTCGTCCGTAACATGAAAATGGTATCATGACAAGAGTTGGTCCCTCCGGAAATGCATAGACCGACTGAAAGAATCGCTGAGTGGAGTAATGCAGAAGATCAATCATTAAGAGTCGTTGTCAGACTCACTTTTTAAACATGTAATGTCCGTATATGCCGCCCACGTCGCCGACAGCGACAGGAATTTTCCTCATACCCCACCAACGGGCACCCATTTTCCACCAGCGAGACCCGTCATCCGCAGGACGAGGAGACTGTGGCTCCCGCACAAACCATCCTCTACGTCCCAGCTCCCGTACGGCCCATCCAATCTTGGCTTTGGTGCTCGTACGCTCCCGCAGCGGCGCGATGATCTTGTCGCTGAACTCCAGCACCTCGAGAGGTTGCGTCTGGGAAGCGATAAGAACACATGCATTGGTATTGAAAATCACAGAAAGGGTCACTGAAAGAACCTTCGTCAGATCGAGATAGTGCAGAGCCGGTGGAGTCCAAGGCGCCTGAGGGACTGGGGTCGAGCTTGCTGCGGCTTCCTCTTTGGCTGGTGGCCTGGGAGGGATAAAGAATGAGTTGATATCGGCGAGAGATAGGTCCGCAGAGGCCAGACCGAGTTCCTCCAGATGCTTGGTCAGTGGGATGAGGGCCGGGACGTGGTCAGATGAGATTCTCGCGCCTCCCAAGTTTAGTGAACGAAGGGTGGATGGAAGCTTGGGAAGCAGTGCGGTGACATCGTCACCATCCAAGAGTCTGTAGCGGGAGATGTCCACCTGCAGGTTTAAATAGACCAGAGACTCAGAGACTGCCGGATGAGTCGTGAGAAATTCCACGACCTTCCTTCCCGAGAGACGTGAGCAGCGGGAGAGGTTCAGATGGGTGATGCGAGCCGTTTCCGGAATAGAAAACAGTGCCGCCTCCGTGATCTGAGTGTGAGCCAGGTCCAGGTGAGTGAGATTGACCAGTCGTGGCAGCAAGACTTCGAAGGCCACTGCCGGTAAACTGCTACATTCGTGAAGAGAAACACGCTTCAACAGCGGGAGAGCGGGTGGCAGGCCGGCTCCTTCTGTCAGCGCCTCCACGAAGTTCGCCGCGAAGGCCTGAGTGGAGCAACCGCAGAAGTCTACAGCCTGCAGATTCGGCAGACCAGTAAACAATTTCCGCAACACTGGCACATCGATATCAGTCTCGACGTGCTCCTGCAGGAGGCATTCCTTCAAGTAAGGCAGCAGGTTCAAACACTGCAGCAAAGTCCTCGCGGTGAGATTCTGGATCTCCACGTTCATCTGCTTGGTACGTCCCAAGCCCACCGAGGTGAAATGAGAAAAGTCCAAGCGACGAACCAGGGTTCCCAGCGCGGGATACTGCGAGATGTGATTGAGTGCCTTGGAGAAGATGACCGAGTGAGGGATGGTGATGTTCCGGTACAGTACGCCCAGAGTCGCCGCGTGCAGGGTCTTGGAGGTCAGCAAGCATGAAATGAGATCAACGTTGCGAGGAGTATAGCCATTGGGTGGCACATCCAGGGCGAGGTTCGAGATGATCTGATCTACCGGACGGTCAGTACAGCCCATCACACACGTAGGCATAGATCGTACCCAAAACTTCCGCGGGCAATCTCTCCAGAGAGGAACGTGTAACTCTGGAGACCTCTTTCTCCTCCTCCTCCTCCTCCTCCGTCTTCTGGGGTTCGCGTGGTTTGGTGACCTCCCACGCCCAGCCCTTAGATTGGCTACTGCCCAGGAAGCGCAAGTCACTGTAACTCCGGCTCAGGCTCCTCCCACCGAGCCGGATCTGCTTCCAGCCCAGGAATCCTCCGCATGGACAGCAAAAATCCGGAGCCTGCATATCCACCTCAGGGGCGGTTGGTGAAGCTTTCCCCTCTGACGGCTGCGGCGGCTCCGTATCCACGAAAGACTGAGCGATGCCTAGCAACAACCGTTAACATCTGATACCCAATCCATTCCCCGAATTTCTGCAGGAATCTTTCGCAGTCGTCTCTTCCGGTGGGGTCCTACCTGTGACGTCTTCTTTGATCGAACCAAATGATGGGCGGCGACTGCTCTCTCTCGACTGAGAGGCCGGGGAAGTCACAGAATGCGGCGACGAGTCCCTCGAGTGATCCTGGGAGCAGCAATCGCCCGCGACCGCGGTGGTGAATCGTGAGAGGGATGGATTCGGTCGTGACGCAGCGGGGGGCGCGGTGGTGTCCATGATGGCGACTGAGGCGAGTTCGCCTTTAAGCACCGCACCGACAGACAAAAGATTCAGAGACGCTTGATTCCCCGGATGTCAGGCGTCCGTGAAACGATCTTCCGCCGTGTTACAGGCGCCAGAGATGGCGCAAAAATGGGGGGGAGGAGGAGACAGTTGAGGGGGGTGGAATAGCTGTTAGTCACAGAAAGTCAAACGGGTGGATGAAGGACTTTGGGGCTCTGCAGCCTCACGACAAGAGCAGTCGAACGGGACAACCGTTGGGATCGCGGAGAGGAGACGGTGAAAGACCGCGGTCACACGATCCAGGGACTATTGGAATGTTTTGCGAAAGGAAAGAAAAAAAAGATCAGAGGAGGAGAAGAGAAACGAAGGCGGCCATGAATTTTCCTGACGGCACTGGACCCAACCCAGCGGGCGCTGGATCCGTCGGGGACAGCGCCATGGCTCGTGGCCACATGGGGGCAAACTACGACCGTGGAAGAAACGGACTGTGGAGAGAGGAACAAGTAGTAGTTAGTTAGATGTTCTGTTGACGATGTTGCGAATCGATGAATGCGGCGATGATGTTGTTCTACTACTAACTAGTAGTAAGCGCCATCTCGACCCCTGTCGGTTGTTTTTCCTCACTTTGTCTGTTAAGATCCTATCCTCATGGAACAAAATCGATTGATTCCCTTCGGGATCTGGTGGTCTTGGCCGGTCCTTCGATTCCTTACTATATGCTCCATATCTAGTTATTCTATCTACGATCGTGCGGAATTCCTCCCTCTATCGCGATAACTCTATCTGCCTCGCCTCCTCCGGACCGGTCACCACCCTCTTGCCTGCCACCATCCCCGTGAGAAATCCAATCCCATCCGGGCGAAAAATGGTGTAATGGACCAGCTATAGTAGTGTGACTTCTGGTCGGTTGGTCAAATCTCCCGTAGGGGCTTTTTAGCATTCTGTGACCTAATCGAAAACCCGTCGTCCCGCCAGCTGTCCCATGGCACAATTGGCCGTCCCTCTTGACGGCTCCAGCGGTCTTTGCTTTTTTTTCCCTTCCTCTCCAACACGATTTGGCCAGTCATCAATTGCAGATCCCGGTCTGTGAGTTTAAGTTCCTACTCGATGCTGGATGTTCACAGCGATTGTTTCCGCAACAGACCGCTTTGTCAATCGGTTCAGTGCCGAGTCTAGCCCGTTGATCGCCACACTAGACTAAGCTTTAGTTTCGCCCACTGGAGCTACCCCGGACATAACCACGTTTCTCGTTGGATTTTTTTTCTTTCCAACTCTACGCAGCTCATTCGGCTTACCTAACAGCTACTACTACTTCTAAGAGAACACCTGACATGGCTGAAATTGAATACTTCCGTACATAACCCCAGTATTGCATTTTCCCCGACTGCCGAAATTGCGGGGAACTTGCGTCTTCCCTTGTTCTCCAACAGTTCAAACTAGAGAAGAGCATTCTAGCACGGACTAGTAGCTACCACGAATGGAGCAGAGCTCAATTCCTCCCATTTCCGTGATCTACTCATCAATGTCTGGATCGAAAAAAAGCCAAGAAGCCAAGTCAATAACCCGTGATGGGTCAAGTCATTTGAGCAGTGCCTGTCCAAGTGTCCCTTGCAGCGCCGTTCCGGGCATCGCAGTGCACCAGTATACAGTAGAGAAAGCAGACCAGCAGTTGAATCTTCTCGATTGGGACATCGATCCAATCAATTCAGATCCAGAAACAATTGAGTTTATGGCCATCAACCACAGTGTCAACAGCTGGTCTGCTAATATGATGCCCGGCCTCCTGCGTTCTGGAACAATGCTGCAAGGGACATTTGGACAGGCACCTGCTTGATTGTATTGACTTGGCTTCTTGGCTTTTTTTCAATCTAGATGTTGATCTAGATCATGGAAATGGGAGAGACTACGCTCTGTTCCATTTGTGGTAGCTAAGAGGTGCTAGTCTGTGCTAGAATGCTCTTCTCCAGTTTCAAGTATTATTCTATTAGTACTACATACTACACCGCAGTCCGTCTGCTGTCAGGCGTTCGGTTGTCGGCGTTGCAGAACCTTATTATAAGTAATATATGGTAGAGTAAGTAAGAGCATAGTTGGCTGTTCTCATCGTCTTAGACCTAGTCTTTTAAGAACTTCAAGCGGCTAGATAGAGAGTCAGCGCTGAGGGTTCGTAGAAAGTGCTCCGTGGGATTCAGAAAGGAATGCGGATGAGGTCAATTGAACTGACGACTATACACTGGCGGTCGAATGCCTGGAGACTACGCTAGGAATACTCCAACATGATCTAGGGGTAAACTTGTCAAGTGGAACTGGAAAATAATGGGTAGATATACTAGATGACATCGGATTGGACTCCACCGCGACATACTTACCGCCGATCTATTCCTGTAATATCTGCTGATTTTCAGGAACAGCGGTGGCTGGAACCACGGAGAAACTTGTCTCTGGCACAGCTTACTTTTTTAAACAGAGCGTGGTAGTCTTGGTCCTTGTGGTCAGGTTGACTCTATTCTGTGGAGAGTAATGGTTTTATTCTTCTCGATCGAGGCAAAGTTCAATCAAGTCATATCCAGAAATGGTCTAGTCTACGGCCATTCAAAACTACTATTCTCAACAGAGTACAACCAACGCTGATCAAAAGAACTATTTAATTCACTGGGTGACGACAAGTTTCTCCGTACAGTAGTCGACCAGAACTGAACCTAACTAGAGTATTTTAGAACTGTGAAATACCCAGTGAATTAATTGGTCTGTGCACGGGTCGTCGACCCGCTAATACCACAACACCCCACAAAACCCCACAACATCCCTACTCTAACCATTACAACTCCCCTGCCCAGATGTCGCTAAACAATTCGGTAAGTGATCTTTTACTCGTCTCTTCAAGTAGCGCGGGGCTATCATGATGCAAGATCTGCCGATGCAAACATGGGAACGTGGTCTTGATTTATCTAATTTCATCTTCTAGTTCTCATTCGATCTTGCGGTTGAATACTGGCAGAGTGTCCGGGATCACTACCTCAAAGTAAAGTAAGTATTCTTTTTTATCTATGATCAGGACTTGATATATTAACGGAACCTTTTCTTTTTGAGTATCATGCCAAAACCTCCATCTCCCAGCGACGCAGTTGACTCTTCGACAGCGTATGAGTCCTTGCCAGATTTTCTCAAAGTGCTTCCGCAAACTACAGTCCGGCATAATTTTGTCGATCATAATGATCTTGTGCAAAAAGTCGAAGCCTATTGCAAAGCAAGCGAGAATGACAATCAGTTCTTGATCTTTCTACACGTTCCCGAGGAAGAAATCGAGCAAGTCACCGACGATTCGAAATTCCCGTTCCCTGGTAGTCGAATTTCCTACGAGCATACGACGCAGACGTTGATCATCAGAATGCCTAAGGAGGCACATGAGGTAGCAATCGATGAATTCAGATATCTTCTTAATAAGAAATTCGATCGGATGAATATGCTTGGTGCTTTAAGAAAGACTGGATCTACAACAAGAAGATAGGGTAACTGGACCAAGGAGCCAGATGCTTCGTGGGCGCCAAAACCCATCCCAGACCTCAACGACGAGTTATCATCCACTACGGAAACAAAGCCTTCGCTCATTCTGGAAGTAGGCTGTTCTGAAACTGCCAATAAATTAACTCAAGATGCTCGAGGATGGATCGAAGGTGCAGGGTCTCCGACTCGGATCGTTCTCACGGTTAAGATTGAGAAAGACGATCCAAAAATTACAATCCAAGTTTGGGGAAGAGCTTCGCCCACACCTACCTTTACTCGCGCGTCTGCAACTATGCAACAACAGGTTCAAATTACTGCACGGAACAAGACCATCACTGCCTCAGGGAACATCAGTCTTGATTTTGCGAAGATATTCTTACGGCCTGCGGATCCAACAGACTCTCTTCAGCAAAACATCAGCATCAGTCAACAAGAGCTTAGATCGATTGCTCAGGAAGTCTGGGCAGCACAGGGATTCATGTAACTTATAGCTAGACATTGATCATTACATTGAATTGCTACATAGGATCCTGTCATCAGTGGAAGCCGTTTTTAGCAGTCAGCTTTGCTGTTCGCTTAATTAATGGGGGTAAACAAAAGAAAGAAAAATATCATATAGAACAATTCTGGGACTGCCATGGCACATAAACAAATAGAGATAAAAATCTATCTCTGCCTCTTGTAATGACTTAATAACTTGTAGTTCCCAAACTAATAGGTATATAAGGGCATAAGCACAATGTATTTCGCAGAGTTGATAAACCATAGTAGCAATATAATATGATATGGAACAGACAATAGATATCCATATCACAGAACTATGATGTGATCAAGACAACTCTTCTCTAAAATTAATTGATTATCTACTTAGTTCATCCCCAATAATCTTGTTCATATATGTAGCACTGTTCATATCTGGCAGCGGGGTGACTGTCTACTATTTTAATGAACCCTCGGAAACCTTGAAGGTATTCCATGCTTATTTTATTCTATTCCTTTGCTTCTACCGTATGTTCGGACAGAATATTATTATAATATCCTGTGATCTGCCGCCACTGCACTCAAGATCACTAGGGATGAATGTGCAGTATTTTGTCTAATCTTTCCCTGAACCCTTGTTCTGAGATCGGTATTGGAACTTTAGTATATCTCAGAATAAATGTTCAGAATGCAGTATACAAAGTTCCCTTCCTCCTTCCATTATATCCTTCCGGTTAAAACTATTCTATTCTATCTCATCTTATCTTACCTGGACTTGACTTTACTTTCCCTGCAGCAAATACACTCACTAATCCCACCT
The DNA here is from genome assembly GCA_029606305.1 of Paecilomyces fulvus. Lineage (NCBI taxonomy): Eukaryota > Fungi > Ascomycota > Eurotiomycetes > Eurotiales > Thermoascaceae > Paecilomyces > Paecilomyces fulvus. Next base: position 384,517 of record JAPVCG010000063.1, read on the forward strand.
ATCTCCTCCGAACACAAAAGCAAAAAAACATCAAACATCTCTACAAATCAGTAAGTATACCATGTATATATATATATATATATATA
>JAPVCG010000063.1:384695-532659 GCA_029606305.1 Paecilomyces fulvus
CAATTCATTTAATTATCCTTCTTCCGCACACGCACATTGCCCTTAAACGCGACAACCGGACCCCACGCTCGTAAGAGCATCGCTCCGCCCGCGATGACGGGAAGGAAGGATTTGAAAGAGCGAGACCTGGACGGTGGGATGAAGGCGTTGGTGTGGAGCGTAGGGAAAGATTCCTTTCCTAGTAAGATATATATTCCTAGTTCAAAACGAATCAAATCTACGACAGACGGTGTGAGATGGAGATAAGAGAAAGAAAGGGAATCGTGTCGTAGTGAGAGTGAAAAAAAATAGTACATGCATGCGTGCAAGTTAGATCTACTACTGATCTATGTAATGCCTGTACCAAGTCCAAGTCCATTGCAGCCCAGCACAATTTCATGTACATCTAGGTCAAACGATGATAATTACACTTTTTTTACTCGACATACTCGCCACCAACGCCCTCCAAAAAAAAAGCCCCGTCGCAATTGACCAGAAACCCTGCCTACATTGCTTATCTGAACCTTCTATGCCAACATGTCATGTCAAAAAAGGGTAAAGACCAAACCCAGAGTCGATGACGTCATTTTTGAGCAACTAATTCTACACGAGGATCTGAGATCAGATTCGATTCGATTCGATTTGGAAAAAATCGAGACCGATCGATTGAGCAGGGATTGTACTCTAGACTAGATGTACGGAGTAAGAAAAGAAGAATAAAAGGGGGAGGCAACAAAGAAAATGAATTGAAACCAAAGGACAGGGATCAGAATTTTTCTTTTTCTTTTTTTTCCCCTCTCAGCTAATTGGGTCTTCCCGAATCGATGAGGTCTGCCATTCGGCTTCTGGGTGGCGTACGGTTCATTATGTACTCTATGCCCGGTGAAAAGAAACATCGGTAGGAGGCGAAAGGGAGGCGTAAACAAAAAAATCCATCTAGTGAATAGATCAAGAATTTTCATCGCGTTGTACAAGTTCCATCCCGAGCGAACCCGGATAAAACAGGCTGTCTGCTCGGTTTGGCCCGAGAGATTGATTTGCCATCCGGGAACGGACGTCCCGTCATGGATACGTAGACTTCTTCATCAACGACTACGAGCGATGGGCCGGATCCAGTGGGAATCATGTGCGTTGGAATTGTAAGAAGAGAAGAGGGTTATTCTCTGGAATGCGGGGACAAAATCTGGATTCTTGAATATGATGTTCTCGTTTGATGTCATGGCCCGCTCAACCGTCTCCACGGTTCAGTACGCAATGCAGGTTTGGTCTCTCAAGATCATTCTCTACGCAATTGAAGACTACAGAGCTTACTAGGATGGAAATAGAATGAAGGAGTATCCGTGAAATCCATTGTATCACAGTGAAATCTATCCGTAAGATGGCCCCGTCTCACTCGACTGGGACCTGCAAAAAGCAAGACAAGCAGCGGGAAATCCAGTTCCTGACGCGCATATCCCCGCTCTAGGCGTATTCTAATAGTAATAACATGCAAAACAAGAGGTATCGGTAAGCCTGTGGGTAGAACCTGGCATCAAGCAGCAGTCGTCGACACATAAAACCCGTTTATTTTAAAGAGGCAAAAGCAAAGAAAGGAAAACGCCTGGGCAATGCAAGGGTAAGTCCGGTTGTGAGAGAACCGTTTACTCCACAGCCGAGACACCCTCGCCGTGGAGGACAGGGTTGACCTTGGTGTTCCACTTGAACTCAAAGTCATCACCGAGCTGCTTGCGGACCGCCGCCTTGACGGCTTCGAGAACGTTGTCGAAAACACCGAAGCTGGCAGGGTTGTTGGGGTCATTCTCTCCCTCCTTGCCCTGGAAGACACCAGTGCGGACCAGGCAGGTGTTCCAACCGTACATGTTTCCTCCAATAATATCGGAAGCTGGGTTGTCACCAATCATGTAAACGTTCTCCGGCAGGCGCTTGACTCCGTGGAGCTCCTCCATCCAGGCGGCCATGACCTCGTCCGCGTACTTGTAGGTGGCCAGTTCAGGCTTACCGTAGACGACACGCTCCAGCTCGACACCAGTGAGAGCTTTGTACTGAGCCTCAAGACCGATACGGAAGGCACCCATGGTCAGACGGGGAGGTCCCCTGTGGTCGGTAGGCATGAGCAAGTCACCCTGAGAGAAGTAGATTGGAATGCGGGAGGCAACCGGGTCCTGAGCCTTGGTGCCAAGCTTGCCATCCTCCGAGAGCAGGAGATCCATGATGATCTGGGTGTCGGTCTGGTAATCGCGGGAATCGGCGAAGACCAAGATCGCGTCAAACTTCATCTTGGAAAAGTCGCGGATGCGAGCCTGCTGCTTCTCCTCATGGGTGAGGGTGCTCCAGGGAGAGATGGTGGAGTCCCAGGCCTGGATGTCCTTGGGAAGGACGACGTTCTTGAAGCCGTAGTTCTCCGCAACCTCGCGGATCTTGAAGCCTTCACCACCGACTACGAGAACAGTCTCGTAGTACTCGGCCAATGCCTGCATCGGCGTGTGGGACTGGATGAACTGGTCGAGAGAAACAGGGACTCCCAAGATCTCGGTAAGCTGCTGCGTACGAGCCTCCTCGGTCTTACCGCTACCGTTGGTCAAGAGGATGTAAGGAATCCTAATACCAAGCATGTTGTCGCCGTTCAGCATCTTCAGGGCCTCAGCACCCTGAGGGATCAGCTTGTTGCCGTGAACCAAGACACCATCGATATCGAAGGCGAAAGCCATGTTCTTGGCGGCCTTGGTCTTATCCTTGTGCATATCCTGGATCTGGGATGCCAGGAGCTCGCGAGATTTGATGACAGGAGCAGCACCAGCACGAGCGGCCTCCTCGCGGTAGACCACAGAGGACAGTCTAGAAGGGCGAGGAGAGCGGGGAATAGGCAGGGAAGTGCCAAAGGAGTTGCGAGATCCGCGGCGGTCCCTCATCGAGGGAGACAAGCTCAGGGTGTGCATGTACTGAGCGGCATCACTGATCGAGCTTCTGGTGGCGGGCACTTCGATGGTGTTGCCAGGAGCATTGGGGTCTCCAGGAATAGCGATAGAACCAATGGAGACACTGGGACGAGTGTCCCTGGGAGAGTGAGCAGGATCGCCCACTGGCGCAGCCTCGACACCAAAGTCCGCGTCGTCGAAGCGAGGCATGATGGAAGATTTGATAAGACCGGTGAGAGAAGTTTGATAGAGAAGTTTGATAACTGAAGCAGCTGTTGTGGTGTTCTTATCTATCTGACAGGAAAGGACAGGACAGGTGAAGCTGTCGGTGAAGTCCGGTGAGAAGATTCGAGTAGACGGATTGTCCCCTCGACAAAGAATTTGAGGGAAGTGTGGATGGATGAATGAATGAAAGAAATTGAATTTGATCCAGGGGCTCCAGGATGATATATATTGTTAAATCCTAACCAGTGGCGGTCAGTAGCATACAACGGATACTGCCAAGCTTGCAGATGGAAGGAACCATGGGATCCACTACAGCGTATCATCATTCCTAAGAATTATCGTCATCATTGGCAACACAACCGTGTTGGGAGATAGAGGAGCGGGAAAAGCGGAGCACCGGGTAGGGAATCGCTGGGCTGAATGGAGCAACAGTTTGACACTCGTCCCCCTGCAATCTGGTGGATTCCACCTTGTATACTTTGGACGGCGCGGGTCAACCCTTGGGAACCAGGATGTCACTGACGTGATAACTTATTAGATAAGTGCACAGAGCCCCAGGTTGCCGCTATGAAGATGGGCGGGCGGGAGATGACGAGAGGGCGTCGTGCAGCGGATAATGCAACCAGAGCGGGACCGTGTAGGCACGCCGGACGTTGATTGGGCGGGAGGCTACAGGAAGAGTGGAGAGCTGGGTGGAATTCGGAGGAGGGTCGTCCGTGGATGGGGAGCAGCCCATACGGGAAGTAGCTGTCCCTGGCCAGAGGAACGGAGGCCTGTACGTGAAAAACTGGTGGTGGGAGCTCGAAATATAGGATCGAGGTGGTGGTATGGTACGGTACATACGGAGCCCGTACTGTCTTAACGCTCTGGGGGAACGATGACGATCGCCAACTTGAACCAGGTGGCAGTGGGTCAAACTGTTTGAAACTTTACATCTCCACTGCCAGCACCACCGAACCATCTTAGAAGCATCAGAAAACTCGCGCGGGAACCGACCATGATGTCATCGCCCTCCGGCTAACCTCGCAAGCGGATGAGGCTTGCATTCGGTGATCTGTTGGCCGTTGCCCTGAGCACCGTCTTGAGGGCGTAGAGACCCGGTAATGTAGTTGGTGCGGCTCGGTTATGCCGTAGAGGGTCCTCAGGCGGGGTTTGCGATCATAAGAGGAGCTTCATCAACAGACTCACTTCTCCGTACAGATAACGTTGTTCTGCGCTCATCGCATCAACTCCCCCAGAAACAACATCCCTAAACCGCCAGCAGTACTCTTGCGCTTTCTACTACCGCGAAATTACCCCTCCATCAAAGCACAGAAAGTCAATTGAAATTGTCTCCAAGATGTCGTCTGGCATCACCTTCACGCTCTCCAACGGCGTTAAGATCCCCGGAGTCGGCTTTGGTACCTTTGCCAACGAGGGCTCCAAGGGAGAGACGTACAGGGCCGTTACCCACGCACTGAAGGTGGGATACAGACACCTGGACTGCGCGTGGTTCTACCAGAACGAGGATGAGGTGGGCGAGGCACTGAGGGACTTCCTCAAGGACCACCCCTCCGTCAAGCGCGAGGACATCTTCATCTGCACCAAGGTCTGGAACCATCTGCACCGGTACGACGACGTCCTGTGGTCCATCGAGAGCTCCCTGAAGAGGCTCCAGCTCGACTATGTCGACCTCTTCCTCGTCCACTGGCCCATTGCCGCCGAGAAGGATGATCACCACATGCCCAAGATTGGACCTGATGGCAAGGTAAGCTTCCTCTCATCTCCTAGCATGCGATTTACCCGGTGAACTTCGAATTTTAATTTCGTCCCCAGTACATCATCCTCAAGGACCTGACCGAGAACCCCGAGGAGACGTGGCGTGCGATGGAGAAGATCTATGAGGACAAGAAAGCGCGCGCCATTGGTGTCTCCAACTGGACCATCAGGGGACTCGAGAAGCTGCTCGGCTTCGCCAAGGTCAAGCCGCACGTCAACCAGATCGAGATCCATCCGTTCTTGCCCAACAATGAACTCGTGAACTACTGCTTCAAGCACGACATCCTGCCGGAGGCATACTCACCCCTGGGGTCGCAGAACCAGGTGCCCACGACGGGTGAGAAGGTCAGCGAGAACCCTACACTGAACGAGATCGCCAAGAAGGGCGGCAACACCCTGGCTCAGGTCCTCATCGCATGGGGTCTGCGTCGCGGCTACGTCGTGCTCCCGAAGAGTTCGAACCCGGCCCGTATCGAGTCCAACTTCAAGTCCATCCAGCTCTCCGACGAAGAGTTCGAGGCCGTCAACAAGGTTGCCGATAACCGTCACTTCCGCTTCGTGAACATGAAGGACACCTTCGGCTACGATGTCTGGCCCGAGGAGGCTAAGGCTGCCATCAGCACTGAGTAAGGGACAAAAGCTGGATGTTCTTTCGATCCTGACGATTCGATGAAGTACGGACTGATATGGAGACGATCTACGCAGTTTCCCGTTGAATGAGGAAATGCAAAAGAAAGCTGTGCTCTAACACCATGCTGCTGGTTAGCGGGGTTTAGGTACATATCCACATTGCGTGGTTGATACATCCCATCCGCCGCGTCAGTCACCGCAGGACGGGTCAATGGATGTAGATAGACAGATAGAAGAGAAATGAATTCTGATCTGACTCTACAAGAACAAAATACATTCCAAAATCTTCTGCTCTAGTAGTACCCATCGCAATGTAGCAGACATCTCTTTTTGCAGCTTGACGCGATCTGCAAAGCTACCCCTCCTCACCCCTCCACCCCAGGCCCAGTTAGGCAAGGCACACGCAACGCTACCAACCCACCCACCAACGAATCACAACCCACAAATGCGCACATCGGCGACTTACGCACGATTCCCAATCGAGCGAGCGGTGGACGGGACCCGACTCGGAAGCGGAAGAGAGCCAACCACTGCGAGCTGGACGCGAATTAAAATTAATCTTTGTCTGGTTCAGTACGTGGAGGGATCCAGTTTAATTAATTAATTATCTGTTCCGAAGAATTAGCAGTAGCGCAGCCTAGGTAAAGTAATGATTATTAATGAGATAATATGGTTCTTTCTCTGGATCTGTCGGATTATAGACTGTGGTACGGTAATAATAAGATGAGATGAGATTTATAATTGTGGAATAGTAATTGGAAATTGGAACCAGGGAAAGCATGAAATGAAAATGCCTTCAGGAAGGAACTTGAGTAATCTAGATAGATACAATTCTTTAGTAAAGATAGATCAAGATGTGAACTTCACCATCGAGAAAAGAAGATAATATAGAACACCGGAATTACCAAGACAAGTAAGTAAACGCATCATATAAAAACATACCATTCCCACACGATCAGATCACAAAACTACTCTAAACCATAGCACAACGTCATCATCAACAACCCCAACGAAAGAAGGAAAGAAAAGCGAATCTATCTCCTCTCTGTTCATTTCCTTGAAAGACAGTAATTTCTGCCCTCGAAATCGCGAAGATGTGATTGGTAAAAGAAACACCAAACACTAGTTACTTAATGAAAGTGGCATAACTTGTTCCTAGGAGATCCGCCCCTCTCTCTCCACTTGAACCGTTCAATGATTGATTGATTACCCCTGCGTAGAGTAAGTTACCGCGGTAATCTTGTACGGACGGGCGGAACGTACAAGTACTACTACTACTATCATATCGAGGACTCTAAGGAAGTTTCGTATTTACTTGTAGGTACTTAGTTGCCTGTTAGGAGGACTAGCAAGGGTGAAAAATAATATTGTGTTCCTTTTATTGATTATATCGTCGTTACCGAAGAGGGGATGGGACCCGTGCGACTTATCGGTTAATGACGTCTCGGAGCGGATAAGTACTCGAGAGAAGTCGGAGAGACAGAAGATAGGATACTGAGCGAGTAGTGGATATGACGTATACCGATAGCTTTTTTCCTCCTGCTAGTTAGCGAAATCAGACATCTTTCGATGAAAGAGTAAGCATGAAAAGGTTCCCCTTTTTTCAAAGATCCCACGTGGTTGTCAGACAACGGAACCATCGATATATGACACCTAAGGCAACACGTCAAAACCGCCCCATTTCCCCCGGCTTTTGTTTCTCGCATTCTAGAAAAAACGAGAGCAATTCGACCTTCGAAAAAGAATCCACTTTCGGTGAGGTCAATACTTACATCCAAGTATATCATTCCTTTTAGTTATTAGTTAACTAAAATCAACCTCTGACGTAACGCGCTCTTTTCCTCACAAACCATCCATAGCATAGCAACTTTGGATGTAACTACTCATGTCCTCGAAATGAAATACAATACAATAGTCCAGTTCACCATGCATACTATACTAGTCGATGAAGATCAACGACAAAAGAAGTCCACTACTCCACTTTCCTACCCCATCCCCGAAAAGAAGGCAGGACGTTCTCCTGAAAGTATGCATGCAATGAACTTGAATCCCGGTCTCATCTTCGTCGGATCAACGACCAGCATGCCGATCCAAGTTTAACGCAGGACACGAGCCATCGGTAATATGCAGGAGACCGAAAACATTCGACTGAAACCGCCTTAACCTGGATTATGACTAGTAGGATCTAGTTAGTCAGTGTAAATTAGTACGAGTCGGCATCTAATTAATCAAAGTTCCATCATTACCAATTCGAATTTCTGGTTGGGGAACCAGATTCATGTATCATTATTCATGTCATCATAGGGCTCCATTTTTTATTATTATTATTATTTTGCTCGCACGATCCTACTCCAGTCAATGGATGTTTTATCCACTTGGACATCTGCATGTACTCCACAGAAATCCACACCGCGACTGGCGCCGCGTGTAGGGCTAAGCTAGCCAGGGCTGGGTAGGTGGGATTTGTTTCATGCATCCATACGGAAAAAGAGGGAAGAGGGGCCATCTCGGGCAATCCCGGGCAGGTCCTCTGGCCAATCAGGGGGAGATACAGCAGCTGTCTGATGGTAAGCGATGTTCAGTAGGTAGTTATACTCTATGTACAGAGCCATGATTATTGTAATGTTCAGCCAGCATGTGGATGCATCCCGGACATAAATGCCGGGTGATAACCCTTCCTCATGTAACAATGTCAGACCGTCCATCCAAACGCCTTATACACCCATGCTGCATCGAATATGTACAAAAAAAAAGGAGAATCCGAGACAGATACGGGATCTAAGAACCTCCATCCCGCATCAACCAGGAACCGCCTCAGTTCCTGGCCCGGACGCGTTTCGGCATCGGAGTTGAACCAGCTCCGGCTTGAAGTATACTCGTACTCTTAACGGTCGGCTTGCTGGTGCGCGCCGGCAGACGTGATCTGGCGATCGTACCCTTGGTTGCTCCCAGCATCGCAGCACTAGGGGCCTTGGGTGCCAGTCGCTTCCGTTTACTGATCTCACTCTCCGTGTTGATGGTTGGGATGAGACTGTTGTCGGTGCTGGTAGACGATGGCAGCTTACTGGCGGGGGACAGGACGCCGGAGAGAGGCAGGCGGCGCGGTCGGGGTGTGGCTGACGCGGGCGGTGCAGTAGCGCCAGTGCAGGGGCTGCGACGGGCGACTCGAGCACCAACTTGGCTGCGCACCGCCTGCGCTCCGGTGTCAGCGACGTCATCGCCGGGTCCACCCTCGGGCTCGTACTCAACCAGTTGCTCGTTCCACAACACCGTTTTGCCCTTCCCTCGTCTGCGTTGCGAGCTCGTGGTGGAGTCGTCCTCCTGTCGCTGGGCCAGGGTTTGCAGCATCTCCTTTGGCATCTGTGCATTGCCCCGGTTACGCTTGGTGTTCCGACGGGTGGTCAGGGCCAGTTCCTGTGCCTCCGTCCGCTGGAGGAACACAAACTCCGTCCCCTTCGGACGGCGGACAGGGATCTGGTTGGGGACGGCGGGAGGGGCTCTGCGCTGGGAAGCTCTGGACGGCTTCGTCCTGCTGCTTCGGCGCCGGGTAGGACTCGGTTCCGGCTCCTCGACCGGTTCGGCATCCTTGAAGTCCTCGTCAGCACCGACAAGGGAGCCATCGGTTTTGGCCGGAGACGGAGAGTTGGTGTCTAGCTCCTCAAGAGCCCGGCGGCTGCGAGGGGTGGGCGACTCCAGTAGCAAATCTGCTGCAGCCGGCTTATCGCTATCTTTCGGCGTCATCGCAGCATTCGCGACCCGCTTGGCCTTGGCTCGCGATAGGAAGTCATTGAGAAGTTCTTCATCCTCGCAGTGGAGGGCAGAGGATTTCAGTGCCGATCGAATGAGACTGGCCTCCTCCGCAATGATTGTCTTGCTCTCTGCAGCTGCCTGTTGGCTCTTGTGCTCAATCACCACGTTGATCGCTGGGAACGGACCATCGAGCCCCGGGGATGTGCGATGATCAATGCGAGAAGCTTTTTCCAGATTGGTCGTCGCACTGGTGGTCATCTCCCTTGTCGCATTCGAGTTTTGTGTGTCCTGCAGGTAATAGTCCGAATCAGAAGACAGGGCAACAGTGTTGCCGTCCTTATCGGTGACTGTTTCGCTGTCTGATTGACCGATCGATTTGACCTCTTCACCGGGTTGATCGGAGCCAAGAACATTCTTGGTTGGAGTTGTAGGTAGGTCAGAGGGGGGTTGACGGTCCGAGAGAGCATCTGCATCCTGATTTCCACCGTCGGATATCAAATTGTGCTCGTTGCTTGGGACAGACAGGGCCTCCTTCGCGCTGTTTTCAAATGTTGCACCCGTCTCTTGCAAGTAGTCCTCAGATGTCTCCTCCTGGCCATCAATTGCGGTATCCGGCTGCGTTGCTTGGTGGCACTCTGTGTTCGTCGCGTATTTTCCTACTTCAGAGTCAGGAGATCATGCCTTTCCTCGACAGCCAACAAAAGGATCCTCACGTCGTCTTGTGGTATCTAACTCCCACTTTGTCTCTAGAAAGGAACGTCCGCGCTCAGTCTCCCCACCAGGACCGATCACTGAACCACTAATACCAAGACAGCGACGCTTCACGCCACGGAATGATCTTTTGGACGCGGAAGAGTTGATCTCGGTGACCAGCTCATCTTCATCATCACCAGCCGGGTGCCGAGGTGCCTTCATGCTGTCGAACGAGCTCCGGAAACGCTTCCACACTTTGCGTGACCTGGGACGTGCCAGAAAAGGAGTCGAGGGTTTGCGATCCCACAGTCGCGGTGCCTTGATCTTAGACACGACAGGTGTGAATCGGAACTGAGTCGCGAACGGTAAAGGGCTGCTGTCAAAACATCAGCGCGTTTCAGTCCCAGTCAGCGACGGTGACACGAAAGAATAAGAGACCAACTCGCGATTCCACCACGATTCCCCCACGTTATACGAAGTGGAATCGCATCGTAGATAATCATATCAAAAGTCTCACATCACAACAGGAATGTGCATCAACGGGTAACTAACCATGTCGGGCGCGATGAGCAGGCCCTGATTGTATCCTGGATCTCCATTGGAGGCGGGAAGTCGTCGATCCCACGACCGATGAAGCGCACACAAGTAAGCGATGCGTAAGGTCAATAATACAAGAATATCCCTCGTAGACTGTGAATATTGGATATCTTGTGAATGTGGATTTATGATTCATAAAAAAGCGATAGCCGATGTACGAAGTAGAAGAGAAACAATAATAACCTGTCGAAAGCCCAAAGTTTGTGTTGAACGGTTTCAATCGGCCAATGCTCCAGAGAAGTCATCTGGTTGGTGGCTTCATCATATCCGTTGCCCTGCCAACACCACGCTACGGGCTCTAGAATTAGAGTATGCTCACGAGACCAGCTTCCAGAAGCCTGTGGTCGTAGATTAGATTTTCAACTTGACGAGTCATACTCCACATTCATAGAGGTCTCGGTCTCTAGTATGCATTCACTAGTTACTTACGTAGGGAATCTACGATATATCTGTACCGAGAAGGCAGTACGTGTTCCATCTCGGAATTGGAAGATATATATCCCAACACCTACAACTACAAAACACTCAACATATCATCCATCTCGCTCTTCCAGCTTGCCACAAGGAACCAAATTATCTCCAATTTAAGAACACCTAGTTAAATAACTTCAATATCCTATCGATAATACAGCTCAACAAGATAATATATCTAGATCAAGACCACAACTAAGTTACACGTGCCCGTAGGATGTGTTCGAATCAACTAATTAGCTTAAGCGTATTTAGTTAGAGATTTCTTTCTTTATGATTTATTTTCCTACTTTCCTGCCTACCTGACATATGTGGATGTGGTGGGATTCCTTATTGAAGTCGTACGGGAGGTGAATGGATCGAGTTTAGAGATCGTTCTGGGAAAGGGGGATATCATCTGTCGTTATTCATGGTTGTCAATGGCTTGATGCGGTCCTCTATGGTTTAGAAAGTAGTTACAGAGGCTCTCTATCACGAGGAAACAGGCGGGGTGTCGGTATATCCTGGTGATTAGGCACGATGGTTTAAACTCCATGGCTACTTGACGTTGACTGCTGTAGATTGAAATAGCGTCTACTAAGAATATGAGTTCTCGATGAATCGCAAAGACGTGTTCCTTCATTATCATTCATGAATTTCTAGCTCTGATTGTGTGTTCGGTCTGCGAGGCCTAGCACCGAAGTCCTGCACAGTGGACAGGACCACGTGGGTTGCCTTGCGTTTCCTTGGGATTTCATCAGTTAGGATTGATATGTTCCCGGGTATAGCGCCTTGGCTGGGCTGTGGCATATCTTATAACACCAGCTTTTGAGAAAGTAGGATGGATATGTACTGGTGAAGGATAGATCCATACCTATGCATCCATCCGAGAAAGTGTAGAGATAGAGAGATCGCGAAATCATGTCATCACATCATATTCAGAATCCCTCCGGGTTCATATCCCTCTCATCGAACGGATCTCCAAATTCTCCTGCAACATACAAAACCGCATTAGCAATGCCCCGACTTAACTTCTCCGAGCGACAAGACCGGCAACATACTCAAACTGAAATCTCTGTCCACCACATTCTCCAATGCCCGCTGATACTCCTCCTCTGCGCGTCTATTCATCCACGACGCACCCGGTTTCTCAACTATCTTCGACTCGCTTTTCCTGTCCACCGCCTCGGACCCCATTGTGAATGTCAGGCTGCCTGTCTGTGTTGCAGGCTCTGAAGCTTTCTGTGACCCTGGCGGAGAGAGCTCGGAGGTGAAGTGTGTGCTGGGGTTGGTGGGTGTGCGAGCACCAGTAGGCTGGAGGCTGGGCTGGTACTGGTCTTCGGATTCGGGGGAGGAGACCATTTCGGAGTCACCGTCTGGATCTGTTGTAGTTGCACATTGTTAGTATTCGCCTACAGATTTCTGTTGGGAATGACATGCAGAGATAAATGGACAAAGACAGGAGAGGGAGCTTGGACGCATGTGCTTCATGGCAGCGCGGGAGATAGATGTCAGATGGACGCTCGACGGAATGAATATACAACATAAAAAGATCGAATGAAAGGAATACTCAGCCTATGCTGTACGTACCTGCAGACATGTTGGGAAGACTATGTATGGTATGGAAACGGCGGCGTCGAGGTAAGCAGGAACCCGTTCTGCTATGCAGGACAAAGAAAAGCACCTGCACGTAAAATTGTGTTTGCAAATCTGGAAGCTCGAGCAGAATGCCTAGCAGGGAAAAGGTAATCGTGGTAAATTAACTAAACTAAAGACGAAGCACTCCGCTGATGTCAGAACAATCCCCCGCAAGGCCTGGTTCCCCTCCAGGCTCCAGCCCTACTAGTACCATTTGGCCGTGCCGCCTTCCCGCCGCACTAAAGCAAAGTCTCTCCTTCACGTCAGATCACTGGACATACGGAATCTTCAAGCCACTCTTCAGGAACAGGAGGAGACTGGCATTCAAGACGCGCAGAGGAAAAGGAAACACAGACTAGGATAGAAAGGATATTCCCGTCACGGAAACCTCTCATTGCCATCAACCTCTCATCAGTCGTGCTTCATCTTTTTCCTTTTTTCGACCTCCGAAGAACTATCTGACATGAGCGCCAACCCGTCGGGCAAAATCCCCGACGCATGGGAGGACGACTGGGAGAGACAGGCTGATGTACGTATATGCCATCTATGCCCTCAGGATGATACTAGTCTTCTTGTGGAAAGATGCCCTCCACCTTCGCAGAGCACTAGAAATTGACATGGACGTTTCTACCCCGCACACAGACCTCAGCGACCGAGAATCCTCCTGCAGAGAAGAAAGTCTCTTCGAAAGTAACAAAAGCGCAACGGAGAGCACAGCATGCGGAATTTAATAGGCAATTGTGGGCCGAAGCGTACGTCTCTTTTCTCCCGGTTGCTCTGCATCTTCCGCTACGCGGCGAAGAAGCTATGTCCAAAAATTTTTGGATCTAACCTGGTACAAACAGAAATAGCGAATCCTCGCAGACCTTTCACTTCCTGGAGGCCCGCTCCGCTACGGTTCCGCTGAAACAGGACTTCAAACCTACCGTGACCCTCTTGAGCCGGAAACCACAGATCGCGTCGCAACAATCGTCATCAGTTGATTCTGCTACCGCGGGCGTAAGTCGGTTAGGGCTGAAGGGAGAGGACGATGACTCAGATGATGAATCGAAGAAAGCACTGGTGATGACACCGGAAGAACGGCAGGCGAAGGCGCTGCGGGATCGCGAGGAGAAACAACGCAGGTACGAAGAGGTGCGCGAGCGCTTGTTCGGGAGCCCTTCAGCCACAGGGTCCGGGGCATCATCGCCAGGGAATACGACGCCGCCCAGACAGTATCAGAGCGGAGAGGGAAGGGGGAAAGGGAAAGGTCGAGGCGGTGGAAGCCACAGCAGGGACAAGCGCGATTCCTCTGCCGCATCGGGGAGATCAAGGCAGCTCTACGATCCGGGTTACACAGTCAAGCCAAACCCCGCATATCTACAGAAGAGGGAGAGACAGCAATCGGGAGAGCGCTATGACAATGAACAGCAAGCACCGCAGCAGCCTACGCGTGCCCCTAGGGGCCCGGACGCAAGTGGACGTGGAGGATTTGGATTCAGCAACAGAGGCGCAAGAGCACCCTAAGGGTATCTAAAAAAAAGTCACAGAATTGTCTTAATCCGCGCAAATCCCAGACCGCTTGGGATTCAATATCCCTCCGGGTATACCGGAGAATGGCGGTTTCGACCTACAGGCACTACGGGAGACCCCGGCCCGAGTTTATCGCATTCGCAAGCTGCGAGGTGTTCGGTCGGTTCTCTGTAAAGATGTCAGCTCGAGCGCTGCATTGATCAGCGCTAGCAGTCTCGTCACTTACCGGCATATCGCTCATAGCTGTCGAGGTAGAGGTCGTCGCTGCTGGTCGTTGCCCGAACATGTTCATTCGTCTCGATGGCATTAACCCACGCGGCCCATCGGCTGCCCATCTCAGGATCGGGCCAACCGCGGTACGGTTTCAGTACTCGACTTAGTCGAAGTATCCAAGGGGCAATATGGATATCGACCATCGAGATGTTTGGTCCAAGGAAGAACGGACCATGGACGTGCGATGCATTGACTAATTTGCTGATATCGTCCTTAAGCTCTTCAGCATATGAGACCTGCTTCTGTGGGTCCTGCTCTTGCAGCACACGATAGAAATCCGGAATGATGTGCCGGTTTACCTGTTGGCAGTCAGTGATGTCCCGTGAGGTCCCTCAGCAGAAAACGAACATGATCTGCCCAGAGCCGGCAGTGTGCACGCAGCTTCGCGTCTCCAGGCGGCAGTAGCGGTGTACCAAAGTCCAGATCCTCCAGCTAGGACTTTTGTCAGCATTAGTGAGCATGATGGGGGCATGTCAGCCACATACATATTCGAGCAGGACTGAACTCTCATAGCATCCCCAATTGCCGTGTCGCAACGCGGGGACGAGCCCACGCGGGTTGACTTCCAGCAACGACTCTGGTTTCTTGTACGGGTCTACTTCAATGTACTGATACGGGATGCCCTTGACCTCCAACGCTATCCACACCCGTTGGACAAAGGGACTAGATTGGGGAAGTTTGGTTAGCCGAGACTGGCCCTTTTGCAAAATCTCTACCATGGATTGGAGACAGGGGCAGTCACCAGAAGCACGACGCGAACAACTTGAGATCGCTCTCCTTTGAACGTTTCTTGACTGTCAGAGCAGCCAATCCCGTGGCTTTCTTGTGGTACGTTTTTTGTTGTGACTGGTTCTGGTCAGCCATGGTTATGTTCCTTGTATGTTTAAACACCTAGAACAGCAGAATAGTAGGCAATTGGTTGCTGGCCGTTGATTAGGAATAAAATCTTGCCTTCTGAGGGGAAGAGGGGTCTGAGGAACGCTCGGAGCGGGGAAAGTGTATGCGGGCAGTGTTTGGAGAGGGTTTCAATTGAAATGACGTATGGATGCGTTTTTAAGTCTCTTGCTGCTTTCTCAGGACAATACTCCACAAAAAAATTACATGCCCTTTTACTCCCTCGAGAGACATTGTATCGTTCATTGCACCCTGCTTCGATGAGGATATATGTCGGTTTTGCTTCCCTGAAAAAGGAACCCTTTGCAGTTTTGCGCCAACTGCAAGCACAAAGTGCATCTTGATCGATAGAGACAAGGACGACCGGTAGAATTCTTCAGAGACAATGAAGGAAAAGAACGAACTTACCAATGTCTTCTTCTGCTCCCTTGCTTCCTTCAGCAGCCACCGTTGCACACTGTTCTTCTTCACGCGGTCGCTTTCCTCCAACGTATGCCTGTGACCACCTCCCACACCGTCAGCTTTCCCATTGCCTCCGTTCCCATTTACTCGTTGAATTGTGAAATAGCGGGCCCCCTGAGCACCCGGATGACCGTCCGGTAGTGTAGGATTTGGCGTCAGGACGCCAAAGGGCTGGTTCTCGCGTGGGTTATTATCCCCCGGGTTGAAGAAGGGGTTGTTGACCGTCTGCAACTCCGGCGGCAGCTGCTCCATGTGAGATCCGATCTCCGATGGCGGTATAGAACCCGGGAAGTGCTCGGTGATCTTGATCTTGACATCGCATAGATCCCGTTGCCTGGCTGTTCGGCGGCGTTTCTTCTTATTCGGATCATCGGATTTAGGAGTGCCTGGCGGGCGGCCCTTGAGTCGACAGTCCCAGTAGTGAGAGACGAAGGGCTTCCGCTTGTATCTTTGCGTAGAACGATGTGAATAGACGTTATCCACATGGGGGAAGTAAGTCTGAAATCTACAGCAGCTGTGTAAGCACAAAGGGTCTGCGCATCTATACGTAGAGTGTTCTCCCGGGCATACTGTTCCTCAGTCAAAGTGATCGTCTTATCTACATTGAACAGCCGTTCCCTCCACGCTTCCAGATCAGGTGGATTCGGAACCAGCTTCATTCCCCCAAAGTGTCCGTCGGACTTCCCAGTCGCGACATTCTCTCCGCCACTGGGGCTCAATAGATCCCCTTCCTTCTGCAGCTGCATGAGCGCATTATGCGGTAGGGGCTGCTCCAACGTCTGCAGCATCTCAAACTGACTATTATCCTGGGACTGGAAGACATTATCCAAGGACGCCTGGCTGCGCGCGTTCACGTTCATCTTGCCCAAATCCTGACCGGGTCGTGGCGGAGGAGGAACGGCATATTGCCCTCCACCACCACCATTATTATCATTATCACTGCGCCGTTGCTGCGCCTGCGAGAGGACCGAGACATCATTCACCTGCTCGCCCGGTCTCGGAGGCCGGACGAAGGACTTTGGCGTCGCGGACTGAAGATGTTGTTGTTGCTGGTGCTGCTGCTCCTGGAGCTCTGCGATGGTGGACGGGAAGGTCTGGAACGCGTGCGGATCGTTAGGATCAAACCCCGAAGCGAGCTGCGAGGCCAGGGCGCTCGCCGCTTCGGGGGATAAGTTCTGGAGGGATGCAGGCTGCAGGTTCCGGAGGTTGACGGGGAGTTGTTGGAGATCTGCACCGTCCATGGTGGACAAAAGAAAAAAGAAAAAGAAAAAGAAAAAGAAACAAGAGTTCCCCCGTGATTGTTTGGGATGCAGGTTCTGGATCTTGCTTCGTTTTTTTTGAGACGCTGCTTTTGAAAAAGGCGGGTATGGGGATGGGGATGGTTTGAAGCGGCGCTGGTTTTGGGTTTGGTGGAGTTGGGGAAACTTAACGGGTGCGGGGCTGCTGTAGTGCCCTTTTTGTTCAGACTACATTTATCTATTCAATTAGAACATATTACTCTTGGCTGGAAATCTTATGAGGAGCATGGATATCCAACCTTCTCTTTTGTTCCCATGGATATGGACCGATTGCCTGCTGTATGCAATGCAAGACTATCCTGGGTCCTACCATGCCACCGGCTATTTCTCCCAATGAACTCTAGCTATGTTATACATCCAATCTATGCCAATTCTCGCAGTTCAAACTCGAGACGCCCGAGCTGAACTTCATTCACCCATTCATGGCCCCTTCTTCTTCGCATGGCCCTTCTCAGCCTCCTTATTCGGAAAAGGAAATCCCGACGTCCTCTTACCAGCGCCTGTTTTACGACTGATCCTTCCATTCTCGCTCGCAAACAGTAGACACCAAAGCCCGATCGCCCCCACAATCGCATAGCCCGCCATCCCCAGCGCAAACGCCGTCTGTCCGCTGGTCGTATACCACGTGTAGGTGTAGAATCCTTTGATCCCGTGGAAGAGGGTGGTCACTAGCAGCGTCGGTACAGCGTAGGGCGCCTTAGGATCATGCTCGTCCGTCGTGACTGGCTCTTGGAATGTCGTCGTCAGGGGGATGGATCCGGTGAGTAGGATCGTCATGACAGCTAGTGCGAGAAGGGCAAATCCGGCGCATCGGGAAAGGTAGATTTCAATCGCTAGAAGATTGCCCCAGAACAATTAGTCGCGCTTGGGACTTTTGATTTCCCGGGGTATGGCGTGACAAAAGTCCCGTGGCTGCAGTAAAGGACCGTTGTCACCGTTGAGGTACTTACATGACGGGGGTCTCGTTTCGTCCAGCAGTAACGTCACTATCATCTTGGGCGATGTCACCAGTGAGATGCCTTGGAGGGATAGCCATGCGGCTGTACCGTAGGTGTAGGTGTGGAAGACCTAGGAGCATTGACACCCATTAGCTCCGTAGGGACACATTGAGATCAAGGAGCTTTGCAAATCCCTTAGGTGGGGGAACGGCGCTCTGCATGCCATGCCTATAATCCCCGGGACTATCGATAAGGAAAGAACAGTGCTTACTTACATCCATGATGGATCCAAGTCGAATAATCCCGGCGTCAAGTATTTGTCAAGACAGAAGCCAGTCCCGTTCAGCTCCCTTATCACTCGATATTCCGTCAATGAGACAATAGACCGTGATTCGCTATGCGAAAGAAAATAATGCGGCGCTGAGCAGAGCACTCCGAGGTAAACGGTAAACACTAGTGCAAACTAGTCCGGGGAAGATGTCCAGTTCTTAAAGGTCCCGGGGCGATCGACGACTCCAAATAGGCGTTCTCACGAACTTGGCATAATGCGTTCCGGAGAAAGTGTACTTTTGTCTGGTCTTGATTCAATTGCATGTAACCTTCCCCATGGGAAGCACTCTTGGATTTCTTGATTCGCAGGAGGATAACTAGCTGATTAAGGTACGTCAGCTAGTTATCCTGCAATGATGACATCATCCAATAAGGGAATAGTTGACGACTTGTGGGGTTTGCATCGTGACTGTGAGTTCAATCGAACAATACTAGTACTGAATGTCTCTAACTACATACTATTAGTGTATTATCGAGTTGGTTTGCTAGATTGATGTAGGGCGAATGCTTTTGATGGCTTATGAACTTGGCGTGTCTTTACTTTTTCTTCGAATAGTCAATTGGAACCATAGGAAAACAGCATATGTAGAGTATGAAGATAACTCCACAGTAAACCTATTCTAAGAATAAGAATAAGGAAAATGAAATGAAAAGAAAAAAAAAAAACGATGTCATAATCGAATTCCCCATGTTCACTCCAGTGATGCCCTTATTCCGTCCCTAACAATCTTGAGCCGAGACTTTTCATCCCTTTATCCCTCCGAACACCGTAAGAGAACGCCCTATAAGAAATATGAAGTTTTAAACAGACCGATATTGGTGCAAATGAGAAAGCAGGCTATTGGGTCTTCACCCGGGAAGTATCGTAGATGCTGGGGAGTTCGGTACTAGGCGCCATCAGCAGCATCAGGGTCGTCAACGCCGTGCATGACCCGAGCAGGCACACCCCAAGCGACACTGAATGACGGGATATCCTTCGTCACAACGGATCCGGCGCCAATGGTGGTACCGTTCCCTATCGTCACACCAGGGAGTATGGTGGCTCCGGTTCCGATCCAGCAATCATCGCCTATAGTGACCGGTCGCGCGTACACGACCCCGTCGCGCCGGCTCTGGACGTCTTTACCATGAAGTTCAGTGATAATAGTCACATTGGGACCGATGAGAACGCGATTGCCAATGGTGACGAAGGCGCTATCGAGGATACGTAGACTGGTTGGCGCGATGGTAAGTATTAGCCATGGGACTTCCTCCTGGGAGTCGCAGACTCACTTGACGTTGGCGTAGAACTTATCCCCCAGAGAGATATTGCTACCATACTGGAAGTTGAACGGAGGTTCGATGACTGGCTGTTCGCCAACCTCTCCAATGATCGTACGTAGCATCTTCTCCCGCCTGTTCCTCAGAGACTGGAACACTTTCTCTGGAGGGATCTTAGGATCGTTGGGAATGTCATCTTTATTATAATTGAAACAGAACTGTCGCGCTTGCAGTTTTCTTCCCTGCAGACTTGGGGACAACAAGACTCTGAATCTGTCACGAGCCAAACTTCGATATCAGCGTCGAACTGCGGTCACCATCATACATGATATACTCATGGAGAGACGACGTACGGCTGTCCAGAGATCATCTTCTCATATTCTCGACAAAGAGGGCCGGCTTTCTGAAGCCGAGCACGCTGATCTGAGGTATTGATGTTAGTGTCTTCGAGGTCCATCATGGACGATGTTTGCATCCAACTGTCCCTGGAGTTTGCACCGTCTGAGAGATCTCTGGTCATGGTAGCATTTAGTGTTAGACTTGGACAGGAATTCAGTGGTAGTATAAGTTCTGATTCATGTTGGGCGGCCTTTGACGGGGAGGGTAACCCCATCTCTTGCTCCACATGGAGAATCGGTTGCAGTGAATGCAGGGCAGTCAATGAATCTGTCAGCATGCAAATGACTGAGTGAAGTAGACGGGTGATAGACAGTGATAGACGGTGATAGACAGTGATAGGCAAGCACAGAAGGCAACTACCCCAGCCTGAAATCAGGTGAAGCTAGGAATAAACGTAGGCGTGAAGAGCTCTAAAGGCAGGGTAGATGGCGGGACTGTTTCAGCCACTCTAGGGCAATCGGAAGGCAATCGCTAGATATCAGAGACATTATTAAAACATTATTATATGTGGTGTCGTACTGCCTTCCATTTAAGTCCTATTTTCCTTTCCCTACTGACATGCATGACCTGGGCCAACAAAAGCACATCGCGTGAATTGAAACAATGCAAGCTGACTGGCTCAGGCAGCCCCAGAAGAGCTAACAGCTGAGGCAGACCTTCTGGGGCCCATGTGGAAACAGGTCCCAGTAAAAAAATGACTGCCACAAATCAGATTGTCTTTTAATATTATCAAGACGCCAGCTGACGGTGACACACTGGTCTCAGGGGTTCCAAGAGGATGGGTGCAGAAGATCTGCCTCTGACAATCCTCCACTGAGAAAAAAGAAAAACAGATTATTAAGATACAATGGAATAAGCAGAGATAAGTGGAGAACATGATTAACATCAGTGCGTTCCTGGATTTTTGTTATTATTATTATTTTTTTTTTTTTGCTGGGGCTGCATAGATCGACGTGCTCGGTAGTGGAGCCGACCTAGATCGCGAAACGGACTTATGTGGCTTTGAATGACCAGCGTGGCAGTGTCTTGACTCCCTGCTGGTGACGACATTCCGGGACTTCGTCGATTTATCCCGGGGCTAAAAGGAATGATCTCTCACTACTCCGTACTCCGTAAGTACTATTCATGCTTCCTGGTCGGGTACTTCTGTCAAAAGATCGCGGATTCCGGAACGCGTTCCGGTGCAGGGCCACTTGCGATCGATTGGTGCAGTGGTGACAAAGTACGCAAGACTCTGGGATCTGACCAGGGACGATTGGGGGCAATCAATCTCGAAGGCAGCAAACAGCAGGGCGTAAGGGAGAGAGTGACACAGGACAAGGGAAACCCGTCGGGGTAAAAAAAAAGAAGAAAAGAACATAACGCTAGCTGGAGGGCACAGAACAGCTTCAGCTATCGGTCCGTTCGATCATCGGTACTATGTATGCATCATCGATTGATATTACTAGCACGCAGGTATCTTGTAAAACTGAGGTCCTTGTCATCTTGCGACGCCGAATCGGCCAGAGCTTGTTGGTAGCGTTGTGAGAGACCCTCGTTACCCCCTGTTCCGGATGTATCATAGTCGTCCCCGGAATCATCGTCCGCTGAGTCCGCAGCGCCAATCGCGTCGTGTGAGTCCAGGGTGTCGTCTTCAGCCTCACTGACGGTTTCCGCCTCATCCCGCGCTTTTGCCGAGGAACGACTGGCTCCAGAGACGCTCATGTCTCTCATGAGTTTGCCTAGCTCTTGCTCTCGTCGGGCTGCCTTGGCGTCCTCCCGCTCCTTTTTCTTGCGTTCCAGTTCGGGCTTGTAGTCTCGCTCGAATTCCTGGCGCTTTTCCTCTACAGCGTCGAAGAACTCGTCAATGCCGTCTCCGGTCATGGAGCTCACGCCCACAACACTGAGATGTCGGTAAAACTCCTCTAGCATCAGGCTCATACTGTTGAGCAGCGATCCCATGTATCCACTGCCGCTACCGAAACCTCCAGTGCCTCCCTCGGCCCCAAAGACGCCGGCCTCTTCCTCCTGTCGTAGCGCTGTCTGGAAGGCATCAAAGTCGGTCATCCACTCCTTGGCAAACTCAGCATCCTTGACGTCGGTCTTGTTGAAGACGAGGATCATGGGAAGCTTGGTCTTATAGAGAATACTGCATGCATACAGCATGTTGCTCATGAAGGTGCTGGTCGAACTCGTCCGCGGGGTGTCAATCACGTATGCGATAACGGTTGGGAACGATGACGCCAATGTCTCGAGCAAGATACTTCCAGATGCACTCCATACGAAGACTTCGATTTGCCCTGGCGTATCGACGAGGATGTGTTCGATCGGACCTCCAGCTGGGGTAGTCGCATCGGGTGCTGTACGTTTCTCGAGCAGTGCAATGATTTGATCTACTTTCGTAGCAAAAAGGTTCAGCGACGTCAGGATACCACCGTTAGGTCCTAAGTTGTACTGCTTCATAACTTCCTTGTAGTTGATCGAATCACGGATATCGATGTTGCTCTCGAACGGGACCGTGTGCACCGCGGGGTCCAGATTCAGCACGTACGGTATCTTCTTCTTTGAATGTAGGTATGAGTTAATTCTCTGCATAAAAGTCGTCTTTCCGGAGCCTAAAACCCATCATACGATTCATTAGATCATAAAGCGCACCGGAAAATGAGGGGATACGCACCGGCCATGCCGACACAGACTACTGCCACCGGCGAGTTCGCCATGGTTGTAGTGGCACGATCGCAAGCTTCCTTGGGCAATATATTCTGAAATCGATTTGACTTGGCTGGAACTCAGAGATCAAGAGATGGGCTTCAGGTCAAAGCTGGTGGGGGAGTTGTAGAAATTCTTCGCGGGAGTTCTTTGGGCTAGAGGTGGAGTCTAGCCCGGCCAGACGTCATCCCGGAATCGTCCTTCGAGAAGCGCGTTTTCCTGTCAAGCAACCTTAGTTCAACAACAAGCAGCACCCTTCCGCACACAACAATGACACTCGAAGATTTCGAGAGGGAACTTGCAGAAAACAGAGAGCGGAGGGAGGAAAGAAGCAATAGAGACAAGGACCGAGAGAGGGATCGCTCGAGAGAGCAGCGTCATCGTCATCATCACCATCACCACCGTCATTCGTCACGATCAAGAGAACGGGAGCGCGATCGCGATCATGATCGACACAGGCATCAAGAGGATGAGGAACGCCATCGACACAAACGGTCACGGCATTCTTCAAGCAATGGTGACGGCCACGAGCATAGCCATAAGCGCAGGCATCGAGGAAGCCGGGAAGAGCTTGAGGAACCTGTTCCGAAACGAGTGATACAGCATGAGCCAACCCAGTTGAAACGAGATGCTTGGATGGAAGCGCCATCGTCTCTGGATATTGACTACGTGCAAAGACACAACAAGGATCGCTTACAGGAGGAACCAAAGCCGAAAATGCTGCAGGCGGATTTCGAGCTTAAAATCCACGATAGGGAGCTCAACGAACACCTCCACGATATCAATCGTGGAAAGGCAACAGAGGATATTGAAGAAGAGCCAGCATCTCATGAGGTTGACTACGAGTTTGGCGATGCCGGCTCCCAATGGAGAATGACAAAGCTCAAGGCCGTTTACAGAGAGGCAGAAGAAACAGGAAGGCCCGTAGAAGATGTCGCCGTCGAGCGCTTTGGGGATCTGCGTTCATTTGACGACGCAAGGGAAGAAGAGACTGAATTGGACCGCCGAGAAAGATATGGCGAGGCTTACGTCGGCAAGATTAAACCCACAGGTGAACTCTTCCAAGAGAGAAAACTCGCCCATGGAGTCCATAGGGACGTGCATCAGCATACGAGAGATCCAGAAAAAGAGCACAACGCCGAAGGCCAGGGGAAGCTGATGGAGACCGAACCTCCTCTTAGAACCACACAGCCTCTCGACCTGACCGCCTTGAACAGACTCAAGGCCCAGATGATGAAAGCCAAGTTACGAGGTGCATCCAACGCAGAAGAATTAGAAAAACGCTATAACGCAGCAGCTGCTACTCTAGCCAATCGTAAAGAGGCTGACGTTGTCGTACTCGGGGTTGCTGAGAACCCGATGCTGGCAGGAAAAAGGAACGAAGTCAAGCTTGCTGAGAATAAGAGAGGTCGTGAGAAAGGTCAGCTGGTGGAGAATGAAGATATGACGGTTGAGGATATGGTCCGGGAGGAGCGTCGGACGCGTGGGCAGGCTGGCGGGGAGGGTATGCGACTTGCAGAGAGGATTGCCAGAGATGCCAGATTTGATGTAAGCCTCTTCACCGTTCGTTCTCCACATGGATACGCTGACAGATATGCTAGAATGATCTCGAATATATGGATGAGAACGCGGCGAAGCTCGCAAAGCGAGTGCAGAAATCCGAGATCAACCTAAAGAACATGGCCATCAACGAATTCCAGAAGATGAATCGTATTCTTGACAACTGCCCTCTCTGCCATCATGAAGACACCAACACCCCTCCTGTCGCACCTGTAGTATCATTGGGAACGCGGACTTATCTCACGCTTCCCACGGAACCTGAGCTGAGTGAAGGAAGCGCCACCATTGTACCTATCCAGCACCGAACCAATCTCCTTGAGTGCGATGACGACGAGTGGGAAGAGATCCGCAATTTCATGAAGAGTCTAACTCGCATGTACCACGACCAAGGGCGGGATGTTATCTTTTACGAGAATGCCGCGCAGCCTCACCGCAAGCGACATGCCGCGATGGAAGCAATCCCACTTCCTTACAGCCTTGGAGAAACGTCACCGGCCTTTTTCAAGGAGGCCATTCTACAAGGTGACGCGGAATGGACTCAGCATCGTAAGCTGATCGACACTCGCGCGAAGGCGAGGGAGGGACTAGGAAGAGTAGCTTTCCGGCGCTCGATTGCAAAAGAAATGCCCTACTTTCACGTCTGGTTCGACCTGGACGGTGGACTTGGCCATATTGTCGAGGACGAGCATCGGTGGCCACGAGGAGATCTCTTCGCACGCGAAACGATTGGAGGCATGCTTGACCTGGAACCAGACGTTATCAAGCGGCAAGGACGGTGGAACAAGGGCGGTGACAGACGACTGGACGGCTTCCGGAAACGTTGGAGGAAATTCGACTGGACACGGGTGCTGGTAGAGGGATGAATATATGCCTGGGAAAGCGGACCACATGGATGAGTAGAAATGAATACAAGTGGACTGTCTAGGAGCTTAGGGATCCTTACGGGGGCTCGCTTACTCTTTACTGTGTGTTTCCTACATATGACCAGCCTAAGGTTATCAACAGCTGACCTCGACCCGGCGGCCTCCCAAACGCAGGACCCTATATATGCCAAAACAACCTTTCACCTCCAACAAGGGAGCCCAGGTGGCTCAGTGGCTAACAGTAGTTTAGCTACTGTAGCAACTGAACCTCCTAGGCTCTCTGTTCGAACCCTGGAGCGGTCGATGGATGAGGAAATTACCAATATTTCCTCAGACCAGAGGACACCTCCCTCCAGGGTAGCAAAACCCTGCCCGCCCTTTCCATAGGCGGGGTTTTCGTAGCATCCTTCCCCTCTCGAAAAGAGAGGCCGAGGATGTGAGCTTTTTTAATATCCCTTCCCCATTCCGTGTTATTTTTACTGTTTTGATGTGTACCATAACGAGTAACCTTCCACTGCCTTGGGAGCGCTCTGAAAAGCCAAGTACTATTTCCATCAAAAATAATATATATCTTTGTATAATAAGCGTACCAAGAGTGTGGTTATATAAAGCATTATCTTCAGATTTCAGTTAACTTGTTGGTCTGTTCCGAAACATATCTATCTAAAGGTGATTGCTGATTAAGTTAAAGTGAGCTGAATTGATAAGCCCTTATGGAAAGTCCACTTTTCCCCTCTAACTTCACATCGAGTCCTTGTGTAAACAGATTTCAGAATTACTATCTTCAGCTCAGAATAGCTACATAGTATGAATTCGTATGGTCTTCACTTCGAAACTCTGCAGGGGCCAACGTCCTAACCTCGACCCAGCAAGGGCCAATGAGCGGCACACTCGCATAACCTCCATTGTCCCCTACCTCTCCTCAAATATATTCCTGGCATAACAATCATGCATCAACAGCAATGATTATATTGTATTATACAATATACTGATCTAATTAACACTAGTGGATCTGCAATGTACCACGAGTTTCCTATAATTATGAATGCACTTCGCAGAAGACTCACCCAGGCAACTTCATCGCCAGGGAGGCCAGCTGCAAGGTGCATTTCATTTACCTGCCGTGGTATGTTCTCCTAATACCATGACAAACAATATGTTCTAATTACTTCGTCTAAACTTCTCCAGGAGAACCAATCCAGCATGAACAGCTCTTTGAATATACAAACGGACGATTTCTAGTCAACGAGACACGTAAAAAGGCGGAACGATATGCTAAGTTTGACATCGACGCTCTTTGCATGCTGGTTTCATCTCTGCCTTCAGTTTCATCGCCGATATCGAAGATTGACAAACTGGAAGGAGGCTTTAATAAAGCCTTATTGATGACAGCAGAAAATGGGAAGGAGGTTATTGCGAAGATACCAGTTCCTCGAATTGTGCCTCCATGGTGTAGTACAGCGTCGGAGGTCGCTATTCTGGACTTTGGTGGAGTCCTCCCACGCCCAAAAAGAAAGAGCTTGCCAATGCTGATTAGTATATAGTAAGACGTTACACATCTGTTCCAGTGCCCAAAGTCCTGATGTGGAGTTCGGATGTCTCGAGTCCTGTGGGTTCCGAATACATCGTCATGGAAAGGTCCCCTGGGAGACAATTGGTAGAAGTCTGGGGTGAGATGAAGCAGTCGAGTCAGATCAAACTGATTCAGAACCTGGTGCGACTGGAGAGTAATCTAGCTTCTCTGGAGTTTCCTGGCCACGGGAACCTGTACTTTCGTGATTCGATCTCTCAACATCGAGGAAGAGTCATACCTGTGGACGACGTGTATTGTATTGGGCCGGCTTATCATGATTCGTGGTTTCCACAATTTGGTGATGGAAAAGAGGCTGGTCCATGTATGTTGGATCCTCGCAGGCATCGTTGAAATTACTCTGACAGCAAATACTCCCAGGGAACAGTCTTGCTGATCTTGGCCTCTCCTTGGCCAAGCGAGGAACCTGGAACATTCAGAATACAAAGCCTACTATTGCCTGCGGTCCACATTACGGTTCCAGACACGACCATCTCCAAGCATTAGAAAATGCCGCAAAAATCATACCGGTGTTGGCAGATCATCCTACTCTACATCGCTTTTCCAAACCGACACTCTGGCATACTGACCTCCACCTCGGCAATATCTTCGTCTCCGATCACGATCCAACAGAGATTGTCGGTATAATAGACTGGCAGTTCACCTCAATCATGCCCGCTTTCCTACAAGTTCAGTGGCCGGAATTTCTTACACCGCCTGAAAACTATCAGGTGGGAGTCGTTAAACCGGAACTGCCTGAAAACTTCGACAAAATGGACGCAGAAGAGAAGGCCTTCGCCATATTACAGAGAGACAAAGCAATACTATCGAAGCGTTATGAAGCGGCGCTTGCCAAGCACCATCATGAGTCATACTTGGCTTTGGTTGGGCTGAATCGTAGTGTCCAGCACCTGTTCTCTTCTTGTGAGAGAACATACAAGGGTGGCATAATACCCCTACGTGACTCCTTGTTTCGAATTTCTGAAACCTGGCAACAAATTGGACTTCCTCGGTCTTGTCCTTATACATGTACGCACGATGAACTATCGAAACATGTGGAGGAGCTTCAGCGATATACTGACTGGCATACCCTATGGGGATATACTCAGACATTGTTATACACCGATAAAGAAGGCTGGGTCTCGCCGCAGCTTGACTTTGACGAAGTCAAGAGAAGACATGATGAGTTGTTTCAACTTTACATGCAGGGGGAGACTGAGGTGATATCAGAGGAGGAGGCAAGAAATCTCTGGTTTTACATAGAAAATGTTGACTAAATACCAAAGAGGATCAATCTAACCACATAATTGCGAGACGCTGGAAATGTGAACTTTTAGCAGAGTAGCACCTAACGTAGCTTGTTCCTAGCAGTCATTAGAATACATTACTTCCCAATAAAATTACAAAATTCTACCAGCATATAGCAGTACATTCAGCAGCCTTAGGATCCACCGTCATCGGACCCGGTCCGCCACACTACCCCAATTTCCTCCCCCGTGTCATGCATTATCTTCCCTTCTCCAGGATTCGGTATACTTATAGAAGTGGCTCTTGAGACCAGACCATTACAGCTTTGATTCTAAAATCTAGAATACCTTCTAATATCAATTCACCAAGGTCGATTACTTAAGCTTCACAAATAAGCCGCTTGGTTGGCGAAGTCGGCGTGATCCATCACCCTTGTCCCCCGAGGGGTACTCGATCGGATATAACAAATTAGGCAGAGAACAGCATGCCGGGAGAGGGATAATAATGAGTGGCTTTTTTTTTGAAGAGTATTCCCACGGGAAAGTTTGTCTTGCCGGAAGAAGTTGCAGATGCGATTTTGTTTTTATGTCAGGTGAGTTCAAACTGTGTGATATTTTTCCGATTTAAGGGAGTGAAGACTAATATTGTTTCGATTTGATTTGATATAAGATTCAAGTAGCATGATCAATGGAACAGATATCAAGATTGACAGTGTATTTATCATTCGATAGATTGCTCTGTTGAAGATCAATTTACCTTAAAAAAAAGACCCATGAATATTGTATCGATATATACCACAAAGTCTACAAAAACCAACGACTGAAGAGTAAATACTATTATCACTTCCTAATATAATGTTGCACCCGAGATCATGACAGACGGTGACTAGACACCAAAAATGGATATTTACTTGCTCAACGCAATTCTCATTAAGTGCTTGCAAAAATTCTATCTAGAACACAGTCACAGGAGGCGCTCGAGGTGGAAGAGCATACCTAAGAAGCAAAGGATAAGGAACATAGGAATGAATTGACATCACGGTAGTCCGCATTTCCCTACTACATACAGTTCGAGTCGTGGCGCAGTGGTATCGGAGGCTGAAACGCTCTCCATTTAGTGAGTGGTTCAGAACAAGCTGGGCGGCTGTCGCCCTGGCCAATCAATCCTGTTAGTACGGGCAGTCCATCAGGAACCCTTAAGAGCATGCCAGATGCTGATGATTATTGGCGTATAGGTTGGTTGCTGCCTGCCTAGGGACCGTGAACCTGCAATGTAATTTCAATAGTGTTGCTAGCAGCGAAGTTTCCTCAAATCAACGCTAGTCTGCTTTCTAAAATATATAATAGTGAATCTCAGTTTTATCCATTATTATTAACCCTTCTTGTGTAATCACTCTGGACAAAACAACTCAAATCCAGTCAAGTCTATATGTGATGTGGGTAGTACCCAGCATCTGAATTTCCCCATGCATCACCCAACAACCTACAAAATTCAGAGTTTTGTTGTAGTGCCATGAGTCCTGTCATCTTTGGTTGTGTAATCTGTGGATATCTGATCGATGGCTATGCGACATCAGCTAATGTGTCTTGGTTGAGAGAGTTTCGTGCGAGTAAGGTCTTTGGTGTGTGTCAATGATCTGTACTGATTTCACTAGTCTACTCAAGCCCTGAAGGGACCTTTATCTCAGGTGTGGGCCGATATGATGACCCCAATGATGGCACATGGATCGCCCCGTCCGATCCCACAATGCGATGGGACAACCATGATTATCTCTTCCAAGCTAGCGATGTGATTCAGGTTATGCGACAACCACCAGAAAATGGTCGGCATGGTTTTGTACTTCATGCTGCTTGCTGGGATCTTCTCCGGAAGGCCTTCGAGCCCGACAGTGTCCCTCTCGAGCGTCTCATCCGAATCTGCAGATCGTTGCCGTTTCCTCTTCGAGGAATTGGCGTGTGTTGGGGCCACGATTATGGAGGTCTCACCTTGTTCGATAATCAGGATCATTATCCGTGGGAGGACCGGCTTATGGAGCGATATAACTCGGAAATACATCAATATGCTAAGGCGAACCCATATGCCGTGCCGGAGATCCTTGAATTACTAACGACAACTTCTCAAATGCCGCCAGACTTAGTACCAGAAGTACCAGGACAAGATTTTTTTTCAGTGCTTCCGTGGGAGATTCTCGAGGCTATAGCCATCAACCTGCAGACTGGAGATGCTCTGAGCCTGTGTAGGTCTTCAAGATCGTTTCTCCCTCTTTTGACTAGCCAGACTTTCTGGGCCTCCAGATTTGAAGCCGGTCGGGACCGCGATTTTATCTTCGAGACGCGAAACAAAAAAGAGTCGAGAGACTGGATTGCGTTATATCGACTTACGAGTCGTCTTCATAGCTCCCCGGCGCTAAAGAATAGGAGGAGAGTCTGGGCATTAATTTGGGAGCTCAAAAATTTGCTGCATTTGTGCCTGGATGATACTTTTGGATCCTCTCGTACAAACCTGAGTACAGATGATTTAAGGTGGAATGAGGTCGCTGGAGATGTTAGGCATGAGCCAATTTCTGGCCATTACGATGGATTCAACGAGGGTTGCCGACTCTTTCAGAAACAGTGTGCCTCCATACCTAGCGGTCTCTCTAGGATTGCGTTTTCGATAATTGGAGGTGGTGATGCTAAGTATGTTACTGGAATGCGTTTGATACCTAGCGAAGGTGAGGATATTCGTTTGGGCTACATAGCGGATGGCGGCGAGGTTTTCCTCAAAGTCACAACAGTCAGAGGATTTGTTTTGGCGATGGGATCACGAGGCATCCGGGCTCTCCAAGTCATTAATGGCAATGGACATGTGTCAAGATGGTTTGGCTGCCCAAAAGACTCACCAGTGACAGAGCGCCTGGCACACTTTGAATCCATCAGTGCTATAGAAGTAGGCCTTGACGTGAGCGCCTTCATCCTTCCCTTCAATGATTCGTATGAATCTCTAACTGTCACAGGGATATAAAATGGTTAGCCTTTCACTAGCCGAGCTAAATCTGTTCCAAGTGCCAACGCCGCTAGCACGAGGGCCGTCATTGCGGACGACAGCGTTGTGGTATCCTACAGTACCCAGCCCAAACTTGTGTCTGAACGACGAATCCTTTACAGGCGAAAACCCCTCTGCTACTGGATACCAACCATTGTTCTGGACTCACTTTGGAGGACCCAATGGAATCTATCTTCAATCTTTGACCGAAGTCCGTGTGACTCGATTAGGAGGCCTCTGCAGCATTGAGTTCCATTATGACAGAGAAGATATCCCAAAGGAGGTGCGCAAGCTAGGCCGTCGCACTTTCACAGAGTTCTCCCATGTCACGCAGTTCGCTATAGATGGTCCCGGAGGAGAATTTATCCAGACCGTCGATGTCAGTATGAAATACGCGCCTGGAGAAGGCGCCTACAGCTTCTACAGACATGGAAAACTAAACTCTCTCAAGGTAAGTGAAGCCCACGTCTGACTGAATTTCGATCGATGTCCAAATAGTAGCGACTGACGTTTCGCCATACCGGCGTGATGTAGATTACGACGAATCGTGGGAGGTCTATCCATTTCCAGCCCAAGGCCAGTCCGCCTGGTATTTTTACATTTTCCACGTTAACTCCGCTATCAATCGCTCCCGGAACTACCCTTACGGGGTTTTATGCAAGCCAGGTACGCCAAAGCTTTTGTTGATTGGAGCGATAAATGAAGCTGACCAAGGGGGAAAAGCATCCCGAAGCGGGTCTCATCAGCTTAGGTGCAATATCCGAAGTAGTTGAAATAGGAGCAAAACGTAGAAGAGTAAGTTGACGTGGCTCACTCAAAATCCCGCGAGACCGATGAGACTTTTGCACAAGGAAGCAAAAGAAGGAAATTTTAGAGCTGCTGAATCTATGCCGTACGATGAAAGATACTACAGTCATCACACAATATATAGTGATTATCATCCATCTAAGGCTCAATAACTTAGATATGCGACTGATCTTGACGACGAGGACGATTTTGCTTTAGATTCTTAGATTAGGAGAGGTTTGATATAATAATATGAGGCGCCATGGGTAGCTGAGTAGGAAGGATTTCTGGAAAAAAAAAAAAATAAAAAAACTAAAGAGTACTGGAGGTCTATATAGTTGCTGCATGGCATGGAATTAAGATACTACGATGCTGCTCAAGCTTTCAGGTACCCTGATATCGAGATTAATTACAGTGCCCACATTGACTCTGCAACGATGTTACTTGTCGAGAAGATCGCTGAGACGCCGTAGATCTGACATAGGCAACCTGGTTAGGGGCAGCGGTGAGCTTAGAGTCAACAATGCTGTATCTGTGTTGAAGACACAATATGCGGCCATGCCCAGCTAATATAGCTCTTAGGTAAGCCTCATAACGAGACAGGATGGTGTGTAGCTAATTTGGGCCAGGCGGGGGGGAGTTGGTGTTGGTGATCCGTAGAGATAGGGGGCAGTATGAGGGAGGAGCCAACGGTTGTATTCTGTTGACACAACTATTCGAGGGCGAGAAGAGGTGGCGGTAGCAAAGTCAAGGGCCCGTCAGCGCTGCAGGAACGCAAAGCGCCAGGAGGGAATACACAGCACAATTCAGCGTCCTGCTAGGCGAAAGGATCTGCACCGGGATGAAGCCACAGGCTCATATCATATCCAGCTAAGCCGGGGCAATGCTGTTGGATGACCGGTTGCAACTTGGAATCTTCTAAGCTGACCACGTTGCTTGCCTCCCATCTTTTTTTTGTCACACAGATACGAAGTCAGCATGACAGTGAGCGCGGAGAGCTGTTTTGCACACCAGTAAGAGAATCCAATACTTTCAGCGACCTGTGATAGTGCTGACGGAGCTATGATAGAGAAGTATAAATAAGGTAAATCTAACTAGTATAAGATAAAGAACAGATGGGGGAGGAATGAACCAGCTTAGTATTAATTTTAACCATAATCTGACAGAGATAATTGGCACACTCTCGTAGTAGCGCTGAGCGAGACATGGTGCAGGAACTATACAGATGTAGAAGTTTCTTCAAGCAGATGTGCCAACAGCAAGATAGAGCAGTAAGCTGGATTAGCTAACTATATAACGGGGTAGAATTTCCTTGCTATTGTTCAAACAAACATCAAGCTCATAGTTGTTCTATCAGGACTCTTATTCCTTCATCATCTCACCTTAACGACGAGGCCACAACATAACTAACCATAAGGACTATCTTTCCTTCCTTTTACTATTACCAAAATGCATCTTTCACCCTGGGTCTTCGCCTCAATCATTACAGCCGTGACCGCGGCTGAACTCAAGGTCAATTACTATTCCGACGGCGGCTGCGACGATTGGTTGACATCGATCTATCCGAGCACTGATGGTACCTGCTACGGCTACCAATGGACCGGCACGAACAGCGTCAATATCGCCGACTGCACGTTTCCAAATGGAAAGTGCGTCTGCACCTTTTACACCCAGGACGGCTGCAAGGGCGCCTCCCAGACTCTTGTTTACCCTAACAACAATTGTGCCTCGAACTACGGCCATGGATTCGTATCCATGAAATGCGGGATCGTGCATGATCTCTGATCAGATATCGAGCTGAGCGGACTTGTTATATACTCGGTTTGGTTCTACAAGGGACTGGTGGTTGTTATAGAAGAAGAGGGTTATTGTTATCTACAGAGGCTATCGGTGCAGGCCCGGCCTCAATTTGTACGCAACGTTCATTACAAGGCTTAGCTTGACAGTATTCGCAACGTTTATGAGATATAACTCATCCCTATTATTCATTGTGTCATGCAGGGCTTAGCCTATGCTCCTCACACGGATATTAGGATTGATGATGGATATATTATTTAATGGATTCCTCTCTTGTAGATGAATTTATTTTGAAAAGAAGACCCATGAATATTATATCGATATATAATATATAGTCTACATTTCACTCCCTAGTATAGTTACATATGCCGTAACACTAACGAGAATTCTTTCTCGATCTATAACACAAACCACCGCGTTTGGTTTTAGTTAAGAACCAAGTCTTGAGTTTTGCGGAGCCAAGGTCGTGGAACAGATTACACTTCGAATTCAGATTAAATTCTATGGTATAAACTATGTCCGGGATCTCTGATCCAGGTGCCATAGTCCTGGAACTGGATAATTAGGTTCTAATCTAAGGCTAAAGGATCAGTGGCTGGTTCTCGAAAAGATGACACATCGCTACTGCATTGATAGGAAATCTCCATATAAACCAAATCAGATAAGATGGAGAGCTGGAGGTTAAATGTTAAATGTTAAGATGGATTGATACCATGGAGTCGATGAGCGCTGCCCAAGCAGACAAAGTTGAACGACACTACCTAACATTGACAACACAAGAGATGACTATTCACTCCGACTGAAAACTCCGATATCCCAATCCCAGCCACCGGATACTACCTGTTCTTTGCTGCAACACCAAATTGAAATACTAAGATCGTTAACATATCATACAAGGGAAATGGCAAAGTGACGATGGGCTTCCTATTTCCCACTGGCGCGGCCACGTCTCATATTCTCTTTGCATTCGTTGCAATACCATTTCACTACACATCGAGTCAGCACTGAGAACAATAGATGACAAACTATGGGAAGAGACTCACCATTCTTCCCCGGTGGCTTCGTCAATCCAACACAAGACAGATGGAACCACTCTCGAGGGCATGCATCGTTATCGCAAGCCACCATCTCTCCGAAACTGATCTCATTACAATAACAGTAACGCGGCTCTCCGTCGTCGTCTTCGTCATCACCCTCGCGCGAAGATTCTTCGTCCTCAGTGGCAGCAGCCTGCTGGATTGCTGCCAGAGTACCACCCTTCTTGTGAGAACGTTTGGCACCTGTGGCGTCTGTGTTTCGAGACGGCCGGGATCGCTGCTGAGCAGTTTCCGAGAAAGTAGCGGCAACGGGGGTGGAAGTCTTCGAGGCTCTGCCTTTGGCAGCTGGAGCTGAAGATGGTGCGGGATCCGCTCTGTCATTTCCTGCTGGACTGGGCTCTACACTCTCCTGCTCTCGCTTCGTCGCTACAGAGGTCAAGCCGGTGGCAGCAGCGTCTGTCGTATCCATCACCTCAGGGGTTGCATCAGGGCCAGCGTGTGGAGTGGCTTCCTTGGTTCCTTCCTTGACTGGGGGCTTTGTTTCCGCGGATTTGTCTATGGTTGGGTCCGTGTTAGAAGGGAGAGGGTCCAGGGTAGGTCCAGGTCCGGGAAACGTACTGCCATTATTCACACGGTTCGATGCAGAAGAAGGTGGTCTCTGGCGGGAATTCGCAGTCTGGTTAGAGTTCTGCTGGGCTCTGGAGGACTGCGGCCGGGCTGTTGTGTTCGGGCCAGGGCTAGGAGCGTTCCTTGGTGCGTTGAACGTGCCAATAACAGGGGA
This sequence comes from Paecilomyces fulvus, assembly GCA_029606305.1. NCBI lineage: Eukaryota > Fungi > Ascomycota > Eurotiomycetes > Eurotiales > Thermoascaceae > Paecilomyces > Paecilomyces fulvus. The sequence goes on from JAPVCG010000063.1 coordinate 420,051, forward strand.
GGAGACCAAAGATGGGGAGCCTGGTCCGGCAGTCGTGGTGTTGTTCCTATGAATGGCAGAGTTAGCAGTTGTTTCGGTTCATATACGACCCAGACATACCGCTTGCGTCCATTGGTAGCAGGAGCGTTAGCTGCCCGGGCACGCTTCTTGGTTTCTGCAGTGGGGGCATCCTTCGAATTCGCTCGTCCGGTGGTAGTGACTCCGCTTAGAGACCGTTCCATTGCAGCTCCAGTCTGCACAGGTTGTGGCCGCTCGACCTTCCGGCGCTTGGTCGGGGCCGTAGCCGTGCCTGCGATCCCAAGTCCAGTGTCTGCGGAGTGATCCGCACCAGCAGCACCCCGGGCCTTGGATCCAGCACCCTTGCGACCAGCGCGGGTTTCATCAAAGTCGGAGTCCTGGTGTCCACGGCGCTGCTTCCGAGCCTGAACGGCTTCGCGTCTGGCTTCACTCCGGGAGGCCGCTTCAGCTTCGTGGAGAGCAGCAAGATCCTGCTTGGCTGCCTCACGACGGGGACGCTCGTTTGTGGTTCGAGCCTCCTTGGCGGCCGACTTATTCGAATAGGCCCAATGGGTGAGACTACCTAGCCGAGTCTCCTCGCTGATCTCACCTGATATATACGGGAAGACGGTGTCGAGACGGAAGAGCTGTCTGTCGAGCTCCTCGTTGGCATTGGTCAGCACGTGGTTCTTCTCATCTGCCGTCATCATCAGGTCGGTCAAGGTATGCCGCACGCGGTCGAAGAGCAACCTGCGATTCTTGCTCTCTTGCGATTCGTGCTGTTGAGAAACATCCTACGACAAGGCCCACGAGTCAGCAACAACGTCAAACTCTCCCCACCATCGAAGCAACATACCCTCGGTTGCGCATCTTCGCGGATGACCCCGTCCACTATCGGCGCTGGATTAGGCGGGTATGGAACAGGCTCTGAGTCCAATGCAGCGTTCAGGAGCTGCAGTAAATTCTCCTCCAGTGCCCATGCCTTCGCATCTACCTCTTTCAGCAGAGAGTTGTGACGGCGGAACTCTCGGGGCAGCGCAGCGACGGCATCGGTGAAATGGGTGAGCGCTGGATAAAACCCATGCGGGATAGTAGGAGTCGGCGGAGCATCTGTCACAGAGGAGTGACCAAAGGCGAAAGACGATCGACCCAGCGTCTTAGACGTCCGTGATGGATTTGTACGCGTCTGCCGCACAGGTTGGCGCACACCCTGGGCTTGCGAGTTCACAGACGAGGCTACGGCGGTAGACATGGTTGCTCCAGCTGGACCAGGATCGATCCTGGAGAGCTTGTGCTGTACCGCAGAGAAAGAAGAAGTTGTGAGATGATTCTGAAATGAAGATCAAGAGATCATATCATAAACGAGTGACGCAGCAGGAAAAGACGAAGCCAAGATGAGGAGAAGGCGGCGAAGAGAGATGGAGAGAGCTTGCACTTGCCTCTTCGGGACTTTTATGCACTAACCGTTTAGGGTACTTGTGCATGATGACTAATCGTATAGGTTTATGCTTAACTAACTATTGCTCCGGTATAACACTGAAGCTCACCTACGACCAATTTATTGCTGACGGGATTCTACGGACTAGAATTCAGATGAACAATAGAGTAAGACGAATATCGAAGACAATGAATCAACCATCCTTTATTTTACAGAACTCTAGACACGACCGGCCAGTATCCTCCCGGTTAGCAACCCCAGGAAACTGGCACCGGCATGATTTGACTATGGAATCAACACTGCTGTATACCATGCTTCCGAATGACAACAAAGGAGATGATACAAAAAAAGAGATGGAATGATCCAACAATACATGGAAGCTTCCGGAACGTTCAAATGATCTTGCAACTATTATCTCCCCCACCACGCTTCTAGTAAGCAAGTGGTGAAATGATTTACTCGCCCTTCAGGCGCTCCTGGCGGACGCTGAAGGCATCCGCCAGCAGCTCAGCCTCCTCCTTCAAGTGGTTGGCCTTTGTACCGGTGGCCACGGAGGCGCTCGGGGCACGACCGGCGTACAGCACGTGGCGGCGGTTGTGGTGCTGGGTCTCGTTCAGCAGCGTCTCAAGACGGGGCTGAGCGTAGCTCCAGGCACCGGCGTTCAGGGGCTCCTCCTGGCACCAGACAATGCTCTGGGCATTCGGGTAGCTGTCCAGGTTCTCCTTGAGCTGCGCCCACGGGAAGGGGTGCAGCTGCTCGACACGGGTGATGGCGGTGTTACGGATGCCCTGGGTCTCACGGTGCTTGACCAGGGCGGCGTACACCTGACCGGAACAAAGAATGACGCGCTCAATCTTCTCCGGCTCGTCAATGGTAGTGCCGTGAGTCGAGTCGGGGATGATCCACTGGAAGTGAGACTCGCCGGTGAACTCCTCAAGCGAAGAGCGGGCAATAGGGTGACGCAGGAGGGACTTGGATACGAAGATCGCAAGGGCTACAGAGGTAAGTTAGTATTCCATACAATAAGCGCAACGGTAACAACAGGTAAGACTCACGCTTTCGGAACTGGCGGTTGAGCTGGCGACGCAAGAGGTGGAACAGGTTGGACGGGGAGGTCATGCAGGCAATCTGCATGTTGCAGTCCTGGTGCTGGCGCTGCAGTTTGTCCTCAGACGGGAACACGCGCGGCTCCTCGTTGCAGAGCTGCAAGAAACGCTCCATTCTGCCGGAGGAGTGCTCAGGACCCTGGCCGTCATAGCCGTGAGGCAGGGAAACAACCAGACCGGAGCGCTGCAGCCACTTGGCTTCACCAGCAGCAATGAACTGGTCAATGATACATTGGGCGTTGTTGGCGAAGTCACCGAACTGAGCCTCCCACATCACCAGCGCATTGGGCGACGTCAGAGAGTAACCGTACTCGAAACCAAGACTATATAAATGCCCAATTAGTTTGATGAACGCCCCCCCCAAAAGGTTTAGAAATGTCACGGGATGGATACTTACACGCCGAACTCGCTCAGAGAAGAGTTGGAGATGACAAAAGAGCCCTGGTTGGGGCTGATGTGCTGCAGAGGAGTGTATGTGGCCTCGCTCTCCTGGTCATGAAGGACAGCGTGACGCTGCGAGAAGGTACCACGCTCGACATCCTGTCCGGACACACGGACGTGGTGACCCTCAGCGACAAGTGAACCGAAGGCCAGAGCCTCGGCGGTGGCCCAGTCGATGCCCTCACCCTCGTCCACCGTCTTCTTTCGGGTGCTCAAGATACGCTTGAGGTTACGGTGGAGGTTGAAGCCCTCGGGAGCACCGCTGATCTTGTCCGCAATGGACTTGAGCAGGTCGACATCGACACCCGTGGGGAGGTGAGGCAGGATCTCGGTGGCCAGTTCCTTGGGGGTCTTGAAGCCGTTCCAGGCAGAGGTGAGCCACTCGCGGCTAGTGGGCTGGTAGTCCTTGCTGCGCTCGAAGCTGTCGTTGAGCATGCCCCAGACCCACTTCTTGTGCTCCTCGATGTCCTCCTTGGTGAAGGTACCCTCAGCGATCAGCTTCTCGACGTACTTGTCGAGCTGACTCTTCTGAGTGCTGATGCGCTTGTACATCAGAGGCTGGGTGAAGAAAGGCTGGTCCGTCTCGTTGTGTCCGTGCTTACGGTAGCAGACAATGTCCACGACGACATCGCGCTTGAACTCGGCACGCCAGTCCGCGGCGACCTGGCAGACGTAATTGACCGCCTCGACATCGTCACCGTTGACGTGGAAGACGGGAGCATCGATAGCCTTGGCGATGTCGGAACAGTACGGGGTGGAACGAGCAAATCGAGGGTCCGTAGTGAAACCGATCTGGTTGTTCACGACGATGTGAATGGTACCACCAGTGGAGTAGGCGGGCAGAGAGTGGAAGCCCAGAGTCTCGTAGACGACACCCTGCGCGGCGAAGGCGGCATCACCGTGCAGCAGAACACCCATGGCAGTGTTGAAATCCTTCTCGTCGTTGTTGTAATGCTGGATGGCACGGGTCTTTCCGAGGACCACGGGGTCCTCCGCCTCCAGATGGGAGGGGTTGGCGACCAGGGACAGCTGCACGCGTTTGCCAGAGGGAGTAGGACGCTCGAAGTTCATACCCAAATGGTACTTGACATCACCGGAACCCTCGTCGGAGGGGTCACCAGAGCCGGTGAATTCGCTGAAGATGGACTCGTTCGGCTTGCGGACGACGTTGGACAGGACGTTCAGACGACCACGGTGAGGCATACCAATGACGATGTCCTTGATGCCATAGTCGACACTGCGGTCGATCAGGGCCTTCATACCGGGCACCAGAGTCTCACATCCCTCCAGACCGAAACGCTTGTCGTTGGGAAACTTGGTGGCCAGGAAAGATTCGAAGCTGGAACTCCAGATGAGACGGTCCAGGATGCGTCGCTTCTCATCGACAGAGTACTTGTAGGGCTCGGGGATCTCGAAGCGGTCACGGATCCAGTCGCAGGGCTTGCGGTCAGGGATGTGGATGTACTCAACACCGTAGGAGCCGCAGTAGATCTTCTCGCACGAGGCAATGATCTCGCGCAGAGTCATCTTCTTGCGTGTCTCGGTCGCGAAGCGAGGGAGAATACCCGGTCCCAGAGTAAACTCCTTGTCAAGATCCGCCTCGGTGAAGCCATAGTGGTCGAGGTGCAGCTCCTTGGGGTCATTGTAACCGAACGCTTCGGAGTCGCCGCGGATACCGAGAGGGTCGATCTTGGCCTTGTGGTGACCACGAGCCTGGTAGGCACGAACGAGCAGCTGAACCTTCAGGTGGTTGGTGAGATCGTTGTCCGCTCCGAGTCCCGCACCGGGCATGACGGAGGGCACACCGCCAGCGGGGGGAGGAATGAGGGTTGGCGGCGGCTGGAAGGCCTGGGAGATGGGCATCTTTCCTTCCTCCATGTTCTTGAAGTAGGTCTGCCAGGAGATGTGCACGCTGGAGGGGTCTTTCTTCCAGGCGATGTACATCTCGTCAATGTAGTTGGCGGTGTTGCCCTGCAGGAAGGAGTCGTTGGGGTCCTGTTCGATATGACGCACGCATCCCAGTCAGTCAAGCTCTTGTTTCCCTTCAATTCTGTCCGCGCATTGTGGTCCATCCGGTGATTGTAGCTTACCACACCCTTATCCTCCGCAGCAGCAGCATACTGTCTCCGGCCATTGGCCGCGCGGTCAATGACCGCGAGAGGTCTCCGAGCCGTCAGGTACAGATTCGACCTGGCAGCAGCCGGAGCATTCATCTTAGGACTGGCCGCAATAGACAAGTTGCGTCGACAAGCAGAACAGGCGCTACCGCGCAGCAGACCGCTGCCGGTGGCCTTGACCGCCGTAGCTCTCAACATGGCGGCGTGAATGGTTTTTTTGTTTTTTTCACCTCGTTGGAAAGCGAAACGTAGGCGCGGGAAGCGAAAAAACTGACGAAGGCCAGCGATCGAAAACTGGGTTTCGGAACGGCAGGCGTTAAGCTTCAATCAATTCCCCGCAGTGGTGATGGTGCAAGGGTTGGTTTTGGTGGTCGAGGCCGGTGCAGTTGAAACCGACGGAGCAAAGGAAGAGAATGATGTATTATCCGAGTCGAAAAAACAGGTGTCGACTAGAACTGCCGTGCCACCTGCAAGAACGCCGAAGTCATCAGAGAGACACAACTCTCTGTCCACAACAACAACAATAATAGAAGGAGGAGAGGAGAGAGAGGATAGAAATTGGGGTGTTGGGATGTTCGTAGGAGCGAAGGGAAGGGGAGAAGAAAAGAGGAGAGATGTTCCGGCCTTGGGAGTGGTCAAAGGTCCATCCAATTAGGGAGGGAGACGGCTATGACGGATTTTGTCTTTCAGCTTGTTGGGCTGTGACGAAAAGATCCCGAAGAAAAGAAGAAGAAGCCGAGAGTTCAGCGACAGGCGAAACATCATCCAGTTCCACTGCGTAAGTTAGTTTCGCCAATCCGGTCGGCCGGTTATGTGCATATCCATCCACCAGCGGGATTGCGCGGATGCTAACTGGATAACCACTGAGGGATTTCTGATTATTCAACATTCACCAGAAGTAACAACTAACTAGCTCATAGTTAGTAGCCAAACATGACAATGCCACGTCTTGACATTAATTATTACAACTAACTATCCAAATCATCCTGGCAGAGCAATCAACCCGCTCTCTATACCGGCATTCCAAAAAGTATATACAGGAACCAGACAAGACAGAGGTAAAATACCTCTGTCATCACCCAAGAGAAAAAAAACACCAATCGTGTCCAATGAAGATGTTGCTGGCGCAGAGTATTCACCAACAGAGACTCGTACAAGCGTTCATGATTCGTAGTCAAAATTTCCCCAAGAATTGCGCAGCAGGGACCTCACAGAAATCTTACTATAGCTTTTAACCACACCGGACCAGCAAGAGGGGGATCGTAGCGGAGAGAGATAGATATATATAGCAAAAAGAGAACGAAACGGTGAAGTGAGCCTCAGATCCGCTCTTCCTCGAGGACCTCGCGTTGGTACACCTCCATCTCACCACTGTCACTCGGCCGACGGCGCTCCAGCACCCACTTGCTCGAGCCATCCTCGTCGGTCTCCTTGACGTAGCTGACGCTGGCCGAGCTGCTGTTGCGGCTGTGCGACACGCGGGACCGACTGTTCGTCGGAGATCGTGCTTCCCCCTCGCCAGTGACCGGTTTCGCGAGATTCATATAGAAGCTGCCAGTCAACGTGGGACTCGTTGGAGAGGCTTCTTCGTCCGAGAAGGCCAGAGGAGAGTGGAGGGGGTTCACCCCGTGGGGAGAATCGACCAGAGGGCTCGTGGCATCCATGAACGGTGCGCAGGTGCCATGAAAACTGCCCCGGTTCGAAGGAGGCTGTTGAGGCTGAGGGGGAGGACTCCCGGCACTGCTGCGAAGGCTGCCATTACTACCGCCAAAGGCTCCACGGCGAAGCTTCATCAGAGCGCTCAAGGACATCTCATCATCCAGGCCGCCCATATCCACCAGCTGGGCCAATCCGGGACTCGACAGAGATGGGTTGGAATGCGCAGTCCCGTGAGCAGTCAACGAGATGATCGAGTTTCTGGTGCTCCATTCACTTCGCTCCGTGATAGGGGTCAAGCTGGGTTCCCGGAAGGTGACGCGCCCACTGTGGCTGCGGTTGATGCCCTCCAAGCCTCGCGGGAGGAAGTAACCGCCGTTCACCATTTCTGAGTTGTTATTACCGTATGCCCGTGCGTAGAATCCGAATTCTCGGCCGTAGAAGCCCTCGTCATCGTTCTCCAGAGCCTCTGCGTTCGCTTCCGCAATGATTGGGTCATCGTCAAATCCGTCATCATCGTAGTTGAAACCGTCGTCGTCGAAGATGTCGTCAAAAGCCATCGTATCCACAGTCAGGGTATGGCTCAAGCGACTGTCATCGGATACCAGTCCAGGATGGGACTCAGTGGACCGAGTCGTGCTTTCTTGGCCCAGAGACACTTCACTGACGCTGCTTGCCCGCTGGAGTCTTTCATTGGCTGCCTTGGCCAGAGCGTCATGGAACGCCTCTAGGTTATGTTCGGAGAGCACGCCTATGTGAGAGGCCGGGGCCGTCATACTGGGAATACGCTGCGGCAGGCCATTCTGCAGGGCTCGAGATCCCGAATCACTGGCCAAGCTGGGAACATGTCGAAGGTGACCATCTTTAGTGGGTTCCTCGTCCATCGTCTGGATGGTATCTCGCGACGGGTTGCTGGGTGCGACATGTGCTTCGGGCGCTGCTGGCAATACGGGGGCGGACACTTTTCTCCGGTCGTAGAGATGACTGGTTTCATCGTCAAAGATAGATTCGTCGAACTGTTCCTCTCCAGTATCAGCAGTGAGATCGTCGAACTCTTCGTCGTGGAAGTAGAAGTCATCGGCGGACTGTTGCTTCCCAGAGTTGGTCACCCCCGGTGCCTCTGGCATCTCCGCTGGCCTTTCTATGCCCACAGTTTCATGAATTTGAGAACTTTGCGTCCGCTCATCTTCCACATCATCTCCATAATCGGACGCTGAGTCCGACAGGCTCTCTCCAGCCATGGCACCCCCAGCATCATGGCCCTGGTTCTCGTACGGTTGAGCGATAACTGTCGAGTTCGGAGGACCAGGGCTCACGGGACTTGCCATCACAGGAGGCAAGGAAGGAACAAACAAAGTGTTCTTGACTATATTTCCCGGTCCCGAAAAGCCACGGAACTCTTCATCCTCCTCATCCTCCTCATCCTCATCCTCATCGGCATCGGTATTGACCCCAGGAATACGCTCCTCGAGGCCGTCAGCATCGTCGTCCATATCATAATCGAATTCGTCTTCATAGTCACTATACTCAGAACGTTCCAGTTCTGCCTTTGCCTTTCGTGCTGCCTCCTTCTCCTTGTGCTTTTCTTCAAGGAGCTTTTCCTGCACGGAAGATCCAATTCCGCTCATATCAAAGCTAAATCTGGATGCATTGCTTCTCAGATGCCTTGGAAAGCCGGTTGCTCGAGACTCCGTTTTTTCCTGCTGTTGCTGCGGCTGATTGGGTGATGTACGCTTGGTAGGAGAGTCAGAAGCGCTTGGTGGTTCCGGATCCTCGACTGTGCGCTCGGCAGGCCCTTCATTATGCTCTGGTAACCTCAAAGGCAGGTTTTTTGCAAAAGCAGGAACTGCTGCCGGATCATGACTGCCGGGAGGGGGTCCCGTTAACAGTGACGATTGAAGATAACCTTTATTTTCAATCTGAAGCGCCTTCTCGTCGTCATCAAAGTGTTCCTTAAAGACCGGAGAATGCTCACTGTGCCTCTTAGTAGAGTCACTGATTTGATACAGAGCATGACCATTGGTTTGTTGGTTAGCATCCAAATAACCACCAGGAACATTAGAGACATTCCGTCGCGGCCTTGGAGCGGAGAAGTCATGGAAAATTTTTCCTCGAATTCTGGGGTCATAATCGTCTGGGATTGCAGGAACTATCTTCAGATCGTCAGGTTTGGATATGACTAGCTGCGACGATCGTCTACGTGCTAGCAGAGACATAGGGTTTAGAAGATGCAACTTTGTCTTCCCATGTTTCTGCTGGCCGTGCTCCGCAGCTAGGTCATGGTCACTATCCCGCCGGGACCTGATGTTCTCGGCCTTGAAGTCCTTCGGTTGCGCTCCCCCTTCCCCCGAGGCATCTTCTTGGGACGACCTGAGTCGCAATTTGTCTCCGAGGATTCCACCATGCATAGATGATCGTTTGTGGCCATCTGAAAATTGCGTCTGAGGATTGAGAGATCCTTTACCAAAGGTCAGTCGCCAGGGTGATCCGGGTTTCGAGGATTCTGATTCGGAATGGTCCTGGCGCGGTGCCACGAACGACTGCTGGGACCAGTTTGACTGGGTAGTGATTGTGGGCCTCTTCTTGCTCTCATCAGGGCTCGAGTTAGGTCGAGAGAGATGCTCCAGGGCGGGTGATGGCACTCGAAGGTTGACCGGAGATTGCTGTGTATCGGAACTGGAAACGCCTCTAACCAATTTATTGGCGGCCCAGTCCGGCGGATCCTCACTCAATGGGGCCGAGGAATAGGTGTCAGATACGGCAGACGAGTCGATTATAGTATCTGGGAACATAGGAGTTTGCGGAATCCCCGGGAGCTGCGGTGGGTTGTCCGATGAACTCGCGCTCAAGACGGGGAGTGGCGACGTGGGAACAGAAGAACTCGGTCGACGATGCTCCCGTCGCCAGTACGAGAAGACAGTGGATGGCGCCATGATGGCCTCCCTGCTGCCTTCTCTTAGGTCCTTGTTGCGCCTCCCTCAGGACGGTCAGTGTCTCTAGAGTGCACCGCAGATTTTCATGGCTATTGTTGTGGCCATGCAACTTGGTCGACTCTAGAGGAATCGCAGGATAAGCCGGCCGACGCTTCGATGCCCGTAAGGCTCAAATTGATCGATGCAGGTGCCCGATCCACTTTTGAGAAGCTTCAATTTCGATGAGGAGCGTGTTACTAGCGCTGAAAGACAGGTTCAAGGTGGTGAGATTGTCTACAACACCGTTCTGAATCTAGAGCTCCGCAAGCGGGATGCCGGCCCCCGTGGGCGACGTAATCTCTCGAACTGGATCGATTGGCGAACACGCAAAGTGCACACAGGTAAAGATATGGGAGAGACTCGAAATATACATCTACAACATCAAGAGACGAGAGAATGAGATTCCCATTTCTTTTTTAGCTAAGTACGCTTCCCGCAAAGGCCGACACGCGTTAAACATAGCTCCACGTGCCGCTAAACATGCCAAATACGAGGTTGGACTCAATCCCCACTAGTTCCCAATCTAACGAAAAAGCAGCGATCTAAACAACAAAAACCCCTCATGACATACATAGACCATCAAGAATAATAATTGATACGAAAGAATCCATTGTCGGTCATCCGGAGCCTACTACACTAGAATGGTAGCACCCGGGCATCAAGTACTTCCGCAAACGTCCGAGCCCCAACATTGTCATAGTTGAGATGTGTAGTTGCGCGAAAATAACACAAAGCACGATCACTGGTGGAGAAAAGGGGAGCAGTTAGATGATAACTCTGTGTGGGATTGGGAAATTATTCCTTTGTGATGCGATTGGATGTAATGGAACTCTATTTATGACTAACTATTACTTCATGTAACTAATAGCAGAGCTTGCTGTGTAGTGGAAATGCCGTTACTCGACAACAATACTTTATTAAAAAAAAAAAGATGAAGGACGGCTAGACAGTCTCTGCAGAAAGATTAAAAACATAGAAGCTGATAAGAATAATAATGAGTCTGATGTTCTCGATTCCCTTCGCGCCAGCTGCTCATGCTACTCGTACAGTAAGTAAAGATGCAGAATAATGATGAGAAAAAAATAATAAGAAGAATGATAATAAAAGACTTCAATGCCAGGAAATGGAAAAGAAAAGAGGCCAGATCTGCAACGGATATCACTCGAGACATGTTGGATAATGACAATGATAACACCGGATTCCCCCATTCTCCATGATTCACGCCAGTGGGTATGTACATACGAAACGGGCAATAAAAGACGGAACTATGCGCGAGCTTATCTCACGCTCTGACGCCAACGGTCAATCACATCGCGCTGTCGAGGATCGATCGGCTGCTGGGAGGCCATCATCGGTTGGTTGGCGTAGTAGGGCATGCCGTAGCTGAGATTAGGCATCCCCGTCGCGCCTGCGTTGTTGTAAAGGAACGGGTGATTGTAGGAGGTCATGTTCTGATATTGAGGTGCCATTTGGTATCCCGTGTACGGGGGAGGGTGGCCAGCTGCGGCATGATTGAGGTTCTGAGGTAGCGTGAACATGGACATGCGGTGCGCCTGCATCTGCTGGTGAGGGATTCCACGCTGGAGATGGGACGGGTCCTGTGGCGGCTTCCGAGTCGGGTGAGCTTGGAGGAGATCCGCCATGCTGTGACGGAACTTTGGTGTACCAAGGCCTCCTGATATAGATTGCCGTGCCTTGGCCTCCTCCTGTAGGCGTTTTCGGCGTTGGCCCAGAGTCTCCTCTTGCGGTTCAGCCTTCTTCTTCTCCGTTCCTTCGTCGGTCTTGTTCTCGAAGTGAGCTAGCACTTCACTAGCGAAATCGCTGCTGATGGCAGTGCTGGGCCGGTTCTTCTCCTTGAGACGCTTAAGGCGCTGAGCCAATGTCTCGTTCTCATCACCACTCTCTGCCTCTTCAGGTGGTTTAAGTATGTCTCCGGCTTGCATGGTGCTCGCCCGTCTCATAGCGCCGGGGCCTCGAGGAGCAATAGGCTCAGCACGAAGTCTTGCGCGACGTCTGCTCAATGGTTCATTTTCTTCCAGCTCTCGCTTTTCCATGAGACCAAGAGGCCGGTTCTCGTCAACCGCCGAACTCTTGCCGGGGAACAATACAGCGAGAGGAACATCATCATCGTCCCCAGCGTCAAACTTATGGACATCAGGGTGTTCCCACGCAAGCGTCACTGGTCGCCGCCGCCTTGACTTGTCCTGAACTTGCGCTACGGCGTCCAATTCCAAGAGTGTCGAATGCATGCCATTGGGGAAAGCAGTAGCAGCCGTCCGAGTTCGTTGCTTATGCTCCCGTTTTCTCATCTCAAGCTCAGCAAGAAGGGTGGTCGGAGGTCCGACACGAGCGGGTTCCTCGTCTTCCTCTTCTTCATCCCCCTCCTCATCTCCTTCTCCTCCCTCGTTCTCGGAGCTATCGGATTCTTCCTGGCCACTATGGGCACCGGCGTGATGATCACCATTCACGTTGTGCAGATCATAAGTCGAGGAGCGAAGTGGTGTGCCTTCAGGATGGTTCCCAGCAAGCTCTGCTTCCGTCTCTAGTATCTCACCGCTTCCCTTGACGCCGGTGGAAATTGTACTATTGCGCAGACCAAGGACACTCTTGCGCTTCTTCTTCTTCTTCTTTTTCTTTTCCGGCAAATTCTTGGAGGACGCACTAGCATTGGCGCGTCCGTAGACTTCTGACCCGACAGGACCGGCGAACGGGTGGTCCGTGAAAGCAGTGACGGGCGCATGCGCAGATGCCTGGAGTATACTCTCGAGCGTTTCGACTGCAGATCCGTGCTGCATTCTGATATCCAGATGCGATGAGGGTTGAGCAAAGAAAACACTTGCTCGTAGCTGTGAGGGAAGCTTCGATATCCTGTCCGTCTCTGGTTTCTCATTTCCTGGGAGCCCTGCGACCGACTTCCTGTTGTCGGCAGCCAAGGCACCAAGGAGTTGCGTGCGTCTTTTCTCCTGCTCAGAAACAGGGGGTCTTTTAGATAGTCGTGGCGGCAGGTTCAACATCATGGGAACCGGAGCGGGATAGTACACCATATTCTGTCCCACTGGGGGCTCATCGTAGCGTTCCAATCCGCTCGCCAAGGGCGGTCTGTCGAGTGAGACACTGCGTGAGGGGACATAATGAACGCCGTCGAAGTCTCTGAATAATGTGACGGCCTGCCGGTAGGTGTCTCCCGATGCTGCTGTGGAGGGACGGTCCGGATAGTCCTCCTCTTGGGGGTATTCGTTTTGTACATGTTCGGGCCTGACGTGAGACTGCTGAGACAATTGGTTATCCTGTCGAATCTGAGATCGCGGTTGCGGAGAGGACAGTATAGGTACGGCTGTTGGCGTCTGAACCACTGGTGCATGTTCCTCCTCCTGCCCCGGTTCATGTACCTGTGCCAATTGGGAGCTGACGGATGTAGAGCGCAGACGTAAACCTCCCTGAGAGAAAGTGCCTGACATGATGGAACCTCGTGGAGACGACACATAGCCGCCCGGGGAATAACCACCGTTCCTGGCTGCATTGTTCAAGCTGATAATCGAGTTGGATAGGGAGGCTGTCGAATACTTCCTCGCGGAAGCATCGGCACCCTGAGGCATAGCAGAGGAAGCGGAGGACTGTCTCTTTAGCTCCTGATTCATCTTGCGAAGCTCCTCCCCAATGTCTGAGGTCATGCTCAGACGCTCCGCGCTTTTCTCCAGCCTCTCCACATTGCTCACGTATGCCCCTTGTATCGACTGTAGATCCGGGGTCGGATGGCGAAGAGGGACAGAGTGGCCGCTGGGGGAGCGTATCAAAGGTTCTGGTGACGGCGAACGAGGCGCTGAACGGGGGTTCGTGTCGCGCTCAGCGACGGGCCCGCTTTGGTGCGAGTTAAACCTTTGGTCTGGCAGATCGGCGGCTTCGTAGTCATCCTCTTCCAGCATGTCATAGCTATTATTCGACGTGAGAGATCGGATCATCGATCCCAAATGTCCGCTGACTGAGCCCTGCTCAGTAGAAGACACCTCCATGAACCGCCCTCCACCCAGATTGTCCACATCGAGTGAGACTGGCTGGAAGGAATCATGTTTCGCTGCTGTCGGAGGTGGAGTCCCTGATTCAGAACTCGACGCGTTGGAGGCCACCTCGTCGTCGACCTGAGCAATGGCGTTGTAAGCCATTGGGAGAGATAGAGAAGCAAGTGTCCCAGTTGTGTTCCATCAAGAGACACATCCGCACGAGCCAGAAGAGGTCGTGTGAGGCCAAGTGCGGGAGCACCTGTTGGGATGAGCGAGAGATTTAAAGTGAAAATGTGGATGAAGAGGGAAACGTAACACCAGATCAGTAAGGATTCACTAGACAAAGCTGACCAGCGACATTTGGGGGATAAGACAAGGGAGTGCTTGTTACTCGGGGGGGGCTAAATTTGGATGACGATGTGGGCACGACTATTATCGGGAGCTTTTCATTTTTCCAAGGAACCTCAGAGGAACCGTTGGTCGTGGAGAGCCACTGTACCGTCGGTATCTTCGGCCACAGCCAACCAAGATGATCTCTGTGTGAATCCTCAGCATCTTTTTGGTGGGCCAGACCGCTGGCTGCTGCTCGTTGGACTCCGCTACTCTAGTTATGTGGAGCGCTGGCAATTTACTCTGTTGTTCTAGAATTACTAACTTATGCGATCCGTGCGTACGTCAATGTTTACGTTGCTAGGCTCATAGAAATCGACCGGCTCTACAGAAAATATCTATACGGAGAGTTTCCGTGAAGATCCTGACAGCTCAGCATGCAGATTCGCTGAAGTTACCGGTACGTACATCGAGTCGATACTCGATGCTACGGTTTCTACATTCCAAACTCATTGTCGAGGAGTCATAACTATGTCATGACATTCTTCCACTTTCTGCCTGTCTTCCATACTTTGCCAACGGCATCTGACACAGGAAAATACAGTCAAGTTCTACAGAATACCGTATAACTCGTCACACTTCACCGTCACCGAACAAGCAGCATCTAGGTGGTCGAGAGAAAGGGATCCATCCGCTCATGGTGAAGATCGCCAAAACTCTCCGGCCACAGACGATTAATCATCACCAGGCGGAATGAACCCCTCCTATCGGATTCCCAGGACCCCTCCAGTATTTTTGTCATCTGCTTCCACCTCCTAATTACCTACTATAAAAATCAAATTGCTACTGCTTTACTTGTTCTTGGTGAAACATGCCATTGTCATGAACTCACTCACCGTAAGCTATCACAGCACCCTTCAGACAGCGCAATCACGCCAGATCATCTAGGACCCTGCCAGACGGTCAAGCGCCATCTGCACCTGAGGTCATGATTGTCGATAACCGTTATCAAGTGTTGTCGATATCAGTCCCTAGCCATGGATCGTCGTCGCAAAGATAAACTAGGTTGCTGAAACGTGCGATGATCCCTCACGCAGATGGGAGGAAAGCAGCTAAACCGCTGTTGTTATCTGCCATGACGGACCCGACACTCGCTCTCCACCGAGAAAGAAATGGAGGTTGAAGCTAAGACGATAAACAAGCATCGGTCCACCCACGGAACCAGCTCTTAGATGGTAGATCAGGCGAGCCGACAACAATGCCATCCACAAGCGATCACGAAAAAAAGAGGACAATTGGCGACCAGGCTTAATTCCAGCCTTGCCGGATATAGATCGTGCCAAGACTCGAATACGTGCGCTCTGTTACATATCGGGATCCTGCAATTGTGCGGGATAATGACTAGTGAGCTTGCGCTAGGCAGTAGCTCTTGCTAGACTACTGGGACAATGGATTCATACCTTCTCGCGGTGTCCAGTATTAATCCTTATCTCTCATCAGGGAGACCAAAGTGAATCTGATGAGGTGGTGTGGTGACGCTCCCGGTTGTGGGTGACGTGTCGACAAACCACTGAGATCAGAGGAAAACGGGGATATGAAAACCATCCGACTTCTCCTTATCTGACTCGCACTCGGGCCCAGAAGCTGGTCTTGCATTGCCAGTGAAAGTGGTGTCGCCCTAAGGAGAAGACAGGACATCTCTGAGCTTGCGTACCGTCTGAGATCGTATCGTGCGAGATGCGGCGAGGCGACGGTGAACCGGTGACACAGGCTCAAGAATTATCCATACAAAATGCAATATTTCGAACCATTATATTTTAGCATCCTTTAAATATAATGGGTTGATAGTGTACAATTCTAATTTGTAGAGCATCTATAGTAATTAATCCTTATCATTTGGAACCAATGATATCATGTAAATGGTGAGATATGAAGGTTCAAAATATTGCGTTTTGTCTGGGTATTCTTGATGGCCGATCCTGTACTTGATTGCGCTATTGTGTGGAAGGTCATCATCAGCTTCGGCTTCCTTTCAATTTCAATTGTTAGGTTACTAAGGTAGGGTCTAGGCCAATCGCAGTGATCTATTGACAATGGTAATAGTATTCCTACTGTAGATTGTCCGCCGCCTAGTCTCGGCTAGGGCTTAGTAGTTACGATCCCATTGCCTTGCACACCAAAGACCTATTATTCTACACCATAGAGATGATCACCACAACCACAACAACGACAAATAGAAGACATCGCAGAGCACAAAACTAAGATCCATTTTGGTGCTGCCTAACTCAAATATGTCCCAAGGCCCGAAAATAAAACATCACCAATGTCGTTTCTAGAAACTATTTTTGAGACTCTTTTTAAATCAACTCTGGTTGGGCGGAGACGGCACAGGGAAGTCTCACCAAGGGTCCTGATATCACGTGTCAGCGCGCGACCCTTTGGGACGCGTTCGATTAGCGAGCTCCGACTAAAAAGGATGTAATAATAAGGTTAAGAGCACTGACTGTATCTGGCTTCATCAGATAGGAACTCTTAAATTTGTTTTTTTCTTTTCCCATAGAAAATGTCATATTACGACGTGGATGCCATTTTAACAGATGCACAGGTGAGTTTTTCAGACGCGACATCCGAGGTCATCAACGAACCGTCCCGCTAAGTATCATCCAGAAACTTCCCTGTACTTTTGAGTTGGAGGTGCCTGGCCTCGGTATTCTAGATGGTAATCCCGGAGAAAATGTTTGTGACATCATTCTATCTTTTTCTATTTTGGATGATTTGGCTGAACGGTACAATAGATCAAAGCCGGTACCCGTGTAGATCTACCGCTATGGCTTGGAGAGATGCTTTCCATAGGGTACGTCTCCCAGCTTCTTCTACTTCTATAGGGACGAGATTCCTAAATCTTGTTGAAGTGCCCGTCTAGGCACCTCACGTCTCGTCACCCTCGACTTGCCCTCGGCGTTATCAGAAAGAGTGATGAATGCACTGAAGGCCGATCCGCGCACGGTTGATTTGCGAACTCTGGCACCGCATTTCTACAGCCTGGGCGTCCGGATTCTGGAACTCTTCGAGGAGGAAGAGATGGTTGATATTCTCACTGATGTAAGTCTGATGTCTTCTCTCTGGCCACTTTTTCCCTTGGATGAAGCGTACTGATTTGTCGATGTCTGATAAGACGTTCAAGAAACGCGCAGCTGAGATCGCAGATCACGCGCATAATCCGCGTGGGGCACTCGGCGAAGGAGCTGAATTCCTCAGAGGCTTGGATGAGACGGAACGCCAACGTATGTTTTCTTCTCCAGCTTGATCTCTGAAATCAGACTTTCCAGTCGTTTGCGGTTGTGTCCATCTGACTAACCATTGACTACTATGTAGTATTTCGCATCACCCATGACAGTGCAAAGGAGATGCGAGTATGGTCTGGAGAGGCTAAGAAGAGATGACCATGACAAGACTAGCATACTATTGGTATATGACTTGGTTTGAGCTGAGCTCGCCCCCAATATGCTACGCACATGGAATACGAATGAGCATCTGATGATAAAAAGATTATTGTGATACGCTGCAGGAAGGAACAGAAGCTGCTGGAGAAATCTACTTCGAACCAAGAGGTTCTTTAAGGCAGCGTTTCCCTGATTACTTTGTGGTTGAATTGCGGAGTTTCAAGAATGGTTACAGGCCTTTTTTTTACTGACTAGATAGATGATAATAAGCAATGGGAAATTTGACGATCGTCTGTATTATAATGTCGTAGAAAAGTTATGGAAGGAGTAGGGTACATCCTGGACTTTATATGGGAGTACAAAATAATCCCCTCCCTATCATCTAAATGATCAATATGCACATTTGAACATGTAGAATAAACGAATCACCGGTGTCAACCATACCCTGCAAATTCATCAACGCCACAAGCACCTTTTATCCCCATACCTACTATCCAATACAGTTGCGACAGTCATACATACCTATCTGAAAAATATGCCTTGTCCAACGAATCACCACTTCGATCTCTCTCTATGATGAGGCATTCTAGGCATTCTACTGACAGTTTCAACGTAGCGGGTCACCGAGTTCGGAAAGTCCGCTTCGTCCACAGATATAAACATAACTATAGGGACTGGAAATATACAGCGTCCGCTCTCCTTGACTCGTCACAAGCTATGCAGACTTGTTACTGGTAAATCAAAAATGTTATAGTAACAGAAATATGTCTTTGATGGGTAAACCCCCCCCCCGGAAGCACCGGAGAGGCATTGAAAGTAGCTGAAGGTTGCTCCGTAGTGAATCCATTGTCAAAACCATAGTCTCTAAAAATGAATTTAGTGTAAAACTATTTATAAAATATAGCTTATGCAATTGAGTGTGTCTAGGATGAAACACTAGAATCTCGCCAGAGAATCTAAGTATGCACACAAGCTGTGGGCCTTAAACAGTCTGTAGACAACAATGAAAAGTCCCACTGCCAACACAATCAATCCTCTCCATTATCTGGGCCTGGCCGTTACAAGCAATGTACAGTGGAGCAATATGGGGCATGCCTAAGTAAACATGTCTGTTTCTCGAAGACAGCTGTTCAACAACTGAGACATAGTTTGATCTGGATGCTCTTGGCCTGTCTGTTGTCCATGGTCCTTCGTCCGAAAGATACCTTCTCGGATGACCTCCGCGTGGGATAATTCGGGAGCATGAGGTGGCAAGATGAGAAATTTGACCTGGCTGTGGCGTTCGGAAGGGAGAGATTTGTGGTGGTGCGCTTCTCACAACAAGACTGACATGACACTACCAGTACGCAACTCCACTGCGCAACCCCGCTCAGAGGACTTGGATCGTCCTTGTTGCTGTGGACCATCACCATATGTACTCTGTAGTCGATACCGGCTTGTCAAGGATATTGTTAGTTACCAATTCAAATTCATTGGAATCCATTGTCCAATGGCAGCGGGCACACGTGATGCTGGAGCTTTCCTCTTGTTGAGAAAGGTCTGTTCACAAAAAAAGAAACAAAAAAGAAAAGAAAAGGCATCACCGCCTTTGTTCGCATGAATGATGACGAACTAGCGCAGCGGATCGACAAGACTCTTATCGATTGCGGGCAGCAAGAGGCCCTGGCTCCCCGCGCTGGGCGCACTCACCGCAGCAAACGGATGGCGCGCCGTTTCCCGGATGTTTCAGTGTGAATTGCTGAAAATCTTGCGTTGTGAGGCATGTTTTGGGGGTTGTAGATGGGCTGCTGTGATGAACATGATCTCCCTGCATGGTGTATATAGTCGATAGAGTTCTCTTCTACAATGTATTCAGTCGCTCACTCTCTCTCTCTCTCTCCCATTCACAGAGAGAGAGACTGAATTAAAGCAACGCGGCCCCTGAAAATCGAGCGGCCGCAAGGGACCGGACAGTGGGCATCCCTCCGATTGGTCAATCCGACGCGTTTATGCCGGTTCGGGCGAGAAAGCGCGCTGGATCGAGTCTAGCCGGTGGATGAGACGGCGAATATCTTCAAGGCAGAAGTTGGTGGACAATCGGACTGATTATTAGCGACTTTTTTTTAACTTATCGCGGTGGAAAATCCACAGATTATTGTCCGAGAACTCTAGCTGCCCAGAACTCTAGTTGGCTGCCCTATCCGTGTGTCCAGGAAGAGCTCTTCTTCTGGGAAACTTTCCGCATCCATTGTCCAACATTGACTCGTCATAACTCCCGTTCCATGGACCTCACTTCCTTCCCCATATTTGCCACAATTATCGTCCAGGCTCTGGATTTTGCTTGGCCCGTCAGTATTGAACCACACAAAAGTTACCCCTGTGCCCTGGAACCCGGCTAGCTCTTCACACTCTTCATCCCTTTCATAACCCCCTCGCGTCCTGCATCTGGCACGCGAATCTTGGACACAACCATCTGCTCGCCAATCCACGTTGCAAGATTCATCGGTCGTGGACCCGATGTGGTGGTAGGGCCCTTCTCGAAGTTCAGTGTAGAGTTCCACTATTGCCCTCCGGCGGCCCTTCCGCATCGTCAGTGAGGCACAACAGACTTCAGTAGAACGACACGCCCGCAATCAATTTAGTGATGGATCGAGACGACCGCAGGCATGGTTCGGCCACGCTGCAGATGACCGCACATTCACCGTTGCGACACTCAGTATATCACTCCAACGTCTCCTCGCCGGTCCGAAGATTCTCTTCCAAGCATCGTGCTCCATGTCAGTCTTCAGCCCAGAAGCGCAGCCCACGATGGAGAGCATGACATGGCTTACAGTAGATCCAGATACAGATGAGAGCTCATATGATACGACGCAGTCCCCTTCCCGCGCCCGCTTCCAGAGCAGGACGGGGACGCATACGCCGCCCCCGAGGCTGAATACGGGTATGTCCTGCCACCTGAATTCGAGGATCCCTGGAAAGACCAAGAAATTGACATGCCGTATAGAATTTGGCAGATTCTCTCACGAACAGTTTCCATTGAACACAACCCGACCAGGCACGCCTTCGCGGTTCGATTCCAGTATGTTTCCATATCCCACCCTACAGGTTGATACGGAGGCTGATGATCTGCGTCCTGCAGAGAGCTCCGAGGCAGGAGCATCGTCTCTGGTCAATCCTACCTCTGCACTCCTACAAGGTCTGATCAAGGAGCAACGGGCCTCGCGTGGATCATCGCGACGAGTGGTATCCGAACTCGCTGAAGATATCACCATAGTCACACCGCCTTCCACTCGTTCGCAGGAAGAGACACTGTCGGAGAAACAAAGAAAGGTGAACAGTGCCCTATCTGCAGGGCTGAAACAACCACGAGAGATGGGCATCAGAGAAATGGATCAGGTCAGTACGGAAGATCAATGCGACTGTTGACAACCATCTGACGATGTACCATATAGTATGTCTCGAAAATCAACAAACTCAATTTTGATCTCAAGCTTGAAGTGTTCCACCGTGCGCAGCAAGTCGCTGCTCTAGAGAAAAAGCTAGAGCGGATGCAAGAACTGGAGGAGGAACTCCAGCGGATGCGCGGTTTGGAAGATGAACTGCAGGAACTACGCGACGTAGAGGAGAATAACCAAAGACTACGAGAATCAAATGAACAGTTACGGCTTGAGCTTGACAAACGGGACCATGCCGTTACGGAGGCGGTCGAACTCATCTGCCAACTCGAAGGGAGAATTGAAGAGATGGAGACGGGATGGCTCGACTCGCGGCCGTCGACTGCCCGGCCATCTACCAACGAGGGCCCAGGAGAGGACGAGCCCGCAACTCCACAAGTATCTACACCGAAAGCTCAAATGGTTCTGGAAATCCCAGATAGAAGTTCATCAAAACGAGGCACAAGGATCCGCCAGACAGGCCTTCGGGAGAGCAGTCTCTCAAGGAAAGCTCCGTCCTTCCTCCGCGATGAAAACAAGAGCACTACAGCGTTGCGAAGCCTCTATTCCGGCGATGATGGCAAATATCGCAAGGCACCCAGTGTGATGACGAGATCCGAGAGCTGGCAATCCAGCTATGAGGCCAGTGAGCCAGACTCTCCTCGCTTGAGTGCCTTGAGTGAATGTAGCTACCTCAAGACGGAAGACGACTGTGCGATCAAGCAGAACAGATATGACGAATTAGACCTCACCCCTCAGCCGGCAGCGGGCAAGATCCGACTTTCAGAGGGTTTCCGCTCGGCTAGTGAGGAGGTGGAGAGCAAGATTGCTCGCATCGATCGCTGGATCCCGCCGCGCCCAGACATCTTCCAAGCTCCAACATCTAGAGGCAGAAACCGAGCCGTGTCTGATGTGTCCTGGAGGGCTCAATTGTCGGGTTCGGAGAACCAAGCTGGAGCTAAATCTGGCCCCAAACGATCTGATTCTAATTATCTGGGTGTCACCGTCTTTGGCAGTGGAAGGCTTCCACCCACACCTGACACCATGAGCAGCTCATACGCAGGCATGAGAAACAGTTCCAATGGTAGCATTGTTGCTGAGAAGAGTCGCGTCGACCAGGCTCCGTTGTACCTGAGACACAAGCTGCGCCGTCCATGCTCTGCGGACGACTTAACGAACCGGCCCAGCACCGCCGTTACTGGCATATCAGACAGCATGGAGACCACATTGAGCGAGACAACCCAACAGGGATCGTCCATTCGTACGCGAGATAATTACCCCAGAATGCTGCCATTCTTTGGCGATGGATCTGCTAAGGTAAACCGGTTACTTGGTCCGGGTACTCCTAGTAATCCGGGACTGACTTCTTATGCTGGTGATATCATGTTCAACGGAGAGGGCATCAAGGGGATCACCAGCGAGAAGAAGAACTATGCACCGTCGATCCACACTGCTATATCGGAGGCGCCCTCGTCGCCTCCGTTGACACCTCAGGATTGGCTTGACGCTGCCAAACATGGGCCGCGATCTAGAAAGGACGGCTCTCGGAAAAGCAGCAAAGAGGAGGCAGAAGTAATGGAGCCTACTCTCGACCCAGACCTTCTCCCTCCCACCCCGGAACACCGCGCGGGCCTTCTGGCTCGAAGTGACAGCAAACCGACTGCGGAGGAGCCTCAGCTTCCCCGTAATTCGATTCGTTTGAGGGGATGGGGAAGCAGCCCTGCTAACTCTGAGTCCCAGTCGCGACGCCGGATTAGCTTGCGTCCGCTCTTCTTCAACCGCATTAGGTCGAATTCGAAGAGCCTCCAGCAGTCGCCCATGTCTGATCCCATTGAGCAGGGAGATATCAATGATGGAGCTCCGTCCCCTGTAGTACGCAAAACGAGGTACCGGCAGCCGAATCAGGACAACAACAGTGGTGCGACTGCTCGCGCTGAAGAAGCCAGTAGGGAACTTACCAACAAGATCCTTGCGCGGCCGGTTACTGAATCCGACCGTCCTCCCACGTCACACAGCGGGGAATCCCACCACAAACGCCGGAGCTCGTCGGGGTTCTTTGGATGGATGAAAGGGAAAGACTCCCAACCCAGTTCTCCTGTGACTCCTGGGCGGCTCCCAAGAGCGAGCGATCGATCTTCCTCATTGTTTTCGTCTTCGCGCCCACCCTCGGCCCTGGCAATCACAGCCATGGAAGCCAGCACGGTCGCGAACAACGAGACGGTCTCACCAGCTAAAGCTAAGCGCCTCTCTACAGGCGAAGTAGATATGGAACGGCGAGCTAGATACCTGGAGCGCCGAGCTCGAAAGATGGCGGAATAGACCAACAGCTCTTGACCGCATGATATTGCTGACATCCACAATTGGATACGATCAACGATCTCTTACGGCAATTTTGACTCTTTTTATCCATGTACACGAATTTCTTTTTGGCGATGAACATATTTATGTGCCAGGATAGACCATGCAAGATGACTGCATGGCCATGTTTTTTTTTTTTTTTTTTATACCGGCATTGGGTGGTCGGAGACATCGCATCACGACTTCTTTTCTCATGAGGACCAGGATCCGACCCCTGACCCAATCCGACAGGACCTCGAATCTGTCGGAATTCTTTTCTACGATCTGTCTTATACGACCTGCGTGACGCCCTTTCCATTTCCTTGTTCTGCGAACCATGTCTGATTACACTTGCTTTTTCACGACGAATGTTGCGGAAACGGAATCCTTGATGACCATGATGTTTCCCCAAAGACGGCGGCAATCTCTTATTTTTTCTTTTCTTTCCTTTTTTTATATTTTTTTCCCTTATCATGACTGTTTTTTTTTTTTTCCCCTCCCACGGTGGCTCTCTCTCTCTCTCTTTATTTCCTATCTTGGTTACTGCGTGTACTCTATTTTTGTACGAGCGACGTTTTGGACAGAGGGCTTATTCCCGAGTTTCCCCCGGTTGCTGGGTTTGGTAAAGGTGGGGGAGCGAAAGAGGAAGAAAGGGCCGAATTTCCTAAAGGCCCCATGATGATGATCTTTTTAACTGTCTCTCTCTCTATGCTTTCCTTTTTCCCTTTGTACTCCTACGAAGCCAACTCTGGATATGTCTGACGACGTCGTATGACCTGACATGGGCAGACTTGTGTGATGAATACCATTTCTTTTTTTTCCCCCTTGATTCAATTCCAGAAATGATGTACACCGTACCCTATGGTATATATACACATGTACAAGAAATGAATAACATCCCTCATGAAAATAAATATTCCAATACCGGTATTCCAGCCAAATGTGGAGCGGAGCGGAGCATATCACTACGTGTTTTATTTTCCTCTCTTCCTTGCTAGTGATACATTCCATTCCATTCCATTCTATACAGTCCACTCACAACTCTTATTTCAGTCTAAATTCTGAGTAGTTTCCAATCACAAAAGATCAAGTAAAGGAAAGTCGAGAACATTTTCTTATCTAACCATACTAACTAGGATAGGATAGGATAGGAAAGTCGTATATCCGATAGCCCGAGATCGACACTCACGGAAGACGAACGACGGACGAGTCGGATAGATGAGTGGAGAAATTCTTTCTTTCAAGAAAGACAGACAGACAGACTCCACTGAAGGATTTCCTGCATGAGCGGGAAATGCTTTGCGTGCTGGCTTGGTTGGTGATCGAGAAAGTTCTTAGGGGTTCGTTCTTGTTTCCCCCTTCCTGGGGCTTTTCCCGAATCGCCCTCCTCCTTGACGCAGAATACAAATCCAATCTCGTAGGAGAAGAAGCTAAACGCATTATGAAATTAGATATTGGACGGATTCGTAAAGGAAAAAAGAAATCAATTTGTATTGGATTAAGAAATAGCTTGACTAGATCGGTCGACCGAACTACTAGATTACAGTGGTCAAAACGTAACGTCAGGCCGATGACTACATGAGCAAGCGGTCGGTCGTGTCGGATCAGTGCGTTTAAGCGCTGAAACGCTTCTCGGCCGCCTTCCAGTTGATGACCTCCCAGATGGCCTTGAAGTACTCGGCCTTGCGGTTCTGGTACTGGAGGCTGTAGGAAGAGCATCGTTAGAGATTGACCATCCATGCAATTCAGGTTAGAGGAAACTCACTAGTAGGCGTGCTCCCAAGCGTCAACACCGAGCAGAGGAACATACTGGCCGACGACGGGGTCCTGGTTCTGTAGGAAACAATTAGCATCCCAGTTTCACGATGCTGGCACACTGAATCAGCACGTACAGCATAGGTCTTGATGCCAATCTGGCCAGTGGTCTTGTCCTTGACGAGCCAGGCCCAGCCGCTTCCCTGGATACCGGCCAGGGCGCCATTGAACTTCTCTACGAAAGAGTCCAGGCTGCCGTAGGTGTCGTTGATGGCCTTGGCCAGGTTGCCCGATGGAGGCTCACCACCACCAGCGCGCTTGGGGGCCAGGTTCTCCCAGAAGAGGGTGTGGTTCAAGTGACCACCCCCGTTGAAGTTGATGGCGGGCTTCAGAGCGATCTGAGCAGCGACATCACCCTTGACCTGAGCCTCCTGGAGCTTCTCGATGGTGGCGTTGTAGTTGCTCACATAGGTTTGGTGGTGCCCCTTGTGGTGCAGCTCCATGATCTTTCCGGAGATGGCCGGCTCCAGAGCACCGTAGTCATCTGGGATACTGTCAGCGTTGCCGATTCTACTGCATTAATGGACGGTTGAGGCTCAATGGTCGCCGGTTGCAAATTCGAGGATGTCAGATTAATAAACAGCCGTCGCAAATTGAAGAGTATTGAGATTGCGACGGCAGGACAGCATAGATTGAGATCTGGGATCGATGGACTTCAATAACTGACACAGGGCAACATACAGCTGAGGTCAGGAAGGGTGACCTTGGTGCGAACGAAGCTGGTACCAGCGAGACCAGCGGTTCTCGTAGCCGAAGCTCCGGCGCGAAGAGCAGCGCGGGCAGTAGAGGGGCGGATGAGAGAAGCAGCAGCCATTATGGATTATCTGATGGGAATGTGTTCAGAAGAGTCGTATCGCTGTGCGTGAGAGGGGAGAGATGGATATTCAGTCCAATTGAGAGGAGAGAGGAAGAAAATCGGCGATCAGAAGAAGAGATGAGATAACTTAATAATTCAACTGCCCAAACAAAACGTCATCGGCCTCGGCCCGGAAGTGGAGTTGTTCCGCCCGGGCCGTTTTGGGTTCAGCGAAAGGTCAAGCGGAGAATCAACAGCTTCAGAGCCAAAGATCATCACCACCGCCACGCGATTTTTATAGTCGTTCGACTTCTGCTGCACAGCACCAGATGGCTGTGGACTACATTCGTTGAAGTGCCTGGCAGTCTCTGCTTAGTTTCTCTCATCTATTGTCGATTCGATTCGATTCAACACAGAATGGACGACATGGATTCACCACCCGGTTCACCGTTCGCCGGCCAGAAGCGCAAGATCGCAGACATGAGCTCCGACGAAGAGGATGCCAGGCCCACCATGGGCTTTCGCGGTTTTAATCAGGCATCCTCGCGCTCCGAATCGCCTCCAAGATCGGGTCTAGGTGGTCTAGGGAGCGCAGGTCGCAGTCCCTGGAACAACGGCATGAATTCGGGCGCGGGAACCCCGCGGGGTGGAAATGCCAAGGGTGGTGCGAAGGGAGGCTCCATCTTGGGGGGAAACTCGTTTGCAGCGCGAATGATGGCGAAGATGGGCTATGTGGAGGGACAAGGTCTTGGTTCGAGTGGTCAGGGTATCGTCAAGCCGGTCGAGGCTCAGGCACGGCCGCAAGGTATCGGTTTGGGTGCGGTCAAGGAGAAGTCCAAGCAGGCGCGGGAGGAGGAAAAACGCGCAGCAGTATTAAGAGGAGAGATCTTGGAAGATAGCTCGGACGAAGAGCGCGCAAGGCGTCGAAGACGAAAGGAGGAGCGCAGGCAGGAAGCCCGTAGTGGCGCTGCCACGCCCGTCGCGCCAGCGAAACCCCGGTTCAGAACCGCGCGAGAAATCGAAGCGGATACGGCTGGTCTGGAGGTCCCAAACGTCCTCAAGTCGCTGATCGATGCAACGGGGAAGGAGCAAAAGGTCTTGACGTCCACCGCCGGTTTGATGACCCCGTTGGAGTTCGTCAATCCGGGTGAGGGTGAGGCGATCAAGATTGCGCGCCGCGCTCGACACGATTTGGAAGCCTTTGCAGACGAATGGAAAGGATTGACGGAAAGGAAGAAATATATCGAAATGGAAGAGACGCAGGTGGTGGAAGAGATGGATACTCAACAGGTCAAGATGGACCAGCTGACGGAACTAGTCTCCGCCGTCGCGGCGTTGGAGATCTTCAACATGGAGGATGATCTGGCGGCACGAATAGAGGACCTGACTGTCAAATTGGAACGATTAGAGGCGGAGTTCCACGATGTTATTGATGACTACAGGCTTTCGGAAGCTGCTATTGCGGCGATTCATCCTTTCTTCCGCCTGGCCATGGACGAATGGGAGCCCCTGAGAGATCCTACATACCTCGTATCAAACCTGCGCCGACTCAAAGATATTTTGTCACGACGGCCCGAAAACGAAGAGCGAAAGCGATCCTCTACGACGCCCTACGAAACAATGATATATACCCTTTGGCTCCCCCGGGTACGATCTGCCCTGCTGAACGATTGGGATGTATACGATCCCTCGCCAGCCACGACACTAGTTGCATCATGGAAGGAAGTCCTTCCAGCTTTCGTCTACGCCAACGTTCTCGACCAGCTCGTCGTTCCTAAACTGAGCGCAGCCATTAAGGAATGGAAACCCAGGAGCAGCAAGCGGCATCCCTCATCTCCGCAAAATTCCCGTTTCCCCTGGTGGCTGTTTACCTGGTTACAGTACCTGGATGAACGCCATACTGATCCCAAGCAGGCAACCGGCCTGCTCTCGGACACGAAGAGAAAGTTCCGCGTGGTTCTGGACAACTGGGACCTGCGCAAGGGCTTGGTCAGCGGTATCGATCTCTGGCGCGACGCCCTAGGCTCCGAGTTCGACGTCGCGCTACGGAATCACCTCCTGCCGCGTCTCGCCCGACATCTGCGAGACGAATTCGAAATCAACCCGCAAGACCAGGACCTCACCGCGCTGGAAGATGTCTTGAAATGGAAAGACTACTTCAAGCCCAACGTCTCGGCTCTCCTCCTAGCCGCCGAATTCTTCCCGAAATGGCACAACATCCTTCATATCTGGCTGACCAACGACCCCAACTACGCAGAAGTCGGCGAATGGTTCACATGGTGGCGTTCTCAGATCCCCGACGAGATCAACGAGATGGCCGCCGTCGACGACGAATGGAAAAAGGGTCTCCGGACCATGGACCTAGCTTCACGTCTCGGCGACCGCGCCGCGGCGGAACTCCCCCCGCCCGAACCCGCCGCGCCGACGCACAAACCCCTTCCGCGTCCCGTCGGGGCGGAACCCGCCGCCAAGCCCAAACCAAAACCAAAACCCATCGAGGAAGTCGGCTTCAAAGATATCCTCGAAGCCTGGTGTGCCGAGCAGGGTCTCATCATGCTCCCTCTTCGCGAAGCTCACCCGACCAACGGCCAACCTCTATTCCGCATCACGGCCAGCGCAACCGGCAAAGGAGGCGTGGTCGTCTTCCTCCAGGGCGATGTCGTATGGGCCCAGAACCGCAAGACGAAAGACGTCTGGGAGCCAATGGGACTGGAAGATCGATTGGTGGAGCGTGCGGAAGGGAAATGAAAACTGTTCTCACCGTGACTTCTTCTTTTCTTCGTTTGGATATCAGATTATAGAATTGCCATCAATCATACCAGTGCAAGTCTTGCATGATGTATGTATGTATGTAGGATATATCATGGGTTTCACTTATCGTGAGGCAATCTTATCCTTTACTTTATAGGGCATGGATCTATCCATGATTAGTTATATATTTAATGAAATATCAACCATCTCAAGCATGGCTTCCTTCTCTGCATTCATAGAAAGAATATATAATTTATCACAACAACAACCAAAGAGCCCCAGACTGAAGAGAAGTAGGGATTTAGACATTCAAAAGAGCAGTAAGTTGATACCAACGTTATATGAGTACAAAACTCGGGAAATATAAAGGTTAAAGGATATCATATCTGAAATATAAAATTTATCCACGGAGTGAAGTTTACCTAATAACTCTACCGAAGAAAAAGAGCCTGGCTAAATACTACTCGGTCGAGAAAAAAAAAATATGTGGAAAACAATGTAATTAATCATAGGAGACAGAATCCAAAAGCTGTAGCGGATCAGCACCCGCATGGAATCAGAAACTTCAAAGACGCTTTCTTTTCCCGCTTCAGTCATGAAAAAGAACTTCATATCTATGCCAACAACTTTACACTTTCGCTAGTACTTTATCAAATGGTGTATGCTTCAGCAGGTGCCGGAATAATCATGTCATAACATCATCACAGAAGCAAAAGGGCAAAGTCAAGCGTACGCTTGTCGTTTAGCCCTTTGCGTTATACTTCTCATTAAAGGCGTTGACAGCTAAAGAATCGTTAGTCAGCTCTAGGTTCCTTGTGAATCGAGACTCAAGGGTTAATCACTCACCAATTGCAATTTGTCTATATAGCCAGTTC
The DNA here is from genome assembly GCA_029606305.1 of Paecilomyces fulvus. Classification (NCBI taxonomy): domain Eukaryota; kingdom Fungi; phylum Ascomycota; class Eurotiomycetes; order Eurotiales; family Thermoascaceae; genus Paecilomyces; species Paecilomyces fulvus. The sequence goes on from JAPVCG010000063.1 coordinate 449,536, forward strand.
CGCGCGCTCTCGTCTTGGACAGGAATGAAGGGTCCGTTGGCGCCTCCTTTGAGCGTGATGTTCATGCCAGTGCGCTCCTTGGAAATAGTTTGAATATCAGTGAGCTTGATCTCCCATTCCGTGCGGAGCTTCTTAGACCGAACGAGTATGATCCGGTTGTAGGTCAACATGACTATCATGTCGCGCCCTGGCAGCTCGAGATGCGCGATGTATTCCTCGTTGAAGTATTTGCCGTCATCGGTAGTCTTGAGCCAGAATTGACCCAGTGCTTCCCGCTGACTGTACGGTCGCACGATACCGTCTGTAGCGATAAAACGCGTAAGCCGGACTCGGTCCAGACCTTCTTGGTCAAACACTGTAGTTGTGTTTCGGACGCCTTCAGCAAGACCTGCCGGGATCGTCAGTTTAACCCTTCTCAGACGTATGATATACACTGTACTTACTTGAAGCAAGATCGAATGCACCGATGGCTGGCTTGGTTGCCAATCCTAAGAAGCCTTTTCCGACACCTTTGACAAATCCTTGGAAGCCTTCTTTCTCCGCACCTTCAAGCGGATGGCGTGCTAGGCCTCCAATACCACTAGCCAAGCTTGTAGCGAATGCGTTTCCTCCAGCCGTAATTCCGTATAACGCATGCTTTGGGCGATTCCTCGATTTGGACATCCGTCTCTGGTCCTGAAACTCCTTATCTAACGTGGCTGCCGCAAGACCCTTTGACATGCTTCCAGTGAACTTGGCCATACTGTCTGAAAAACCGAATACCGATTTCTTGACGAAGCTGGAAGCACCTTTAGCAATGCCATAGCCCAATTCTTGAGGCCTGTCTGTCATAACTAGCCCTTGATACGGTTCGTAAAATATATCCGCTACACCAGAACTGACAGTGTTGAATAGGCCAACTGGGTTTCCAAGGAAATCGGCGGAACCGAGAACGACATGGATCTGACGGAGGAATTCTTGAGTATAATGTCTCTGAATATTGCTGAGGAGCATTGAGATAGAGACTCTTGCGTTCTCCAGCATCAGAGCGTTTAGCCGAATAGGGGCATCGTTCACGTTTCCAATAGACATGGTCATGACGTTGACAACGAACATCAACGGGCTCGAAGGCTGCATCGTATCCTCAACATTGACATGCTCTGTGCGCATGAAGGAGATATCCACTTGCATGGGCTGCAGATGGAGAAGCTCAAAGTACACATCTTGCCCCATATCTTCCTGTTTCGGCTCAGGTATGGTAATATTCTCGTCACATAGCTTTCCTTCCTGTTCCTCAGACCAGGAGGCACCCGGGACTTTGAGAAAGTCGAGCATAGCAAACACGAAGTCTTCATCAAGTTCGAGAGTGATCTGCTGCAGGAGCAGCGTTGCATATTTGATATACAACACTCCATAGGAGTCATCTTTAACTCGGGTGATCATGGCGTGGAAGATCGGGTGAGCTTCCATCTCCTTTCCAGTCTTAGGAACCACACTGGGATACAGGAGAATAGGGAAAACGCCTCCATAGAGCTGGTTGTCAATCTGTATCCACTTGATCGAAGCGTTAAGTGTTTGGTAGAGCCGTGACTCTCGAAGCTTAAGCTCGATATCGCGGAATGTAAGGTATAGCAGTTCCTTCATATTCTTGTTGATCAGGGATATGCCGAACCCTCCAAGGCGAAGCTGAGCCTTGAAATTAACGTCGGAGTTCAATTCCTTGACTTCAAAACCGGTGGCAACGCTCGCTTGAGATGCCTGTTCCTTCTGTTGCCTATACATGCTCTTTGACGGCTTAAAGTTGGAAAGGACAAGAGTCTGAGTGGGCCCGTCTGCCACGATATTGATATCGATAATCTTCTGGGGTGCACCATTTGCACCCGAAGGGATCCTCATGGGAATGAGATTTCCAATTTCAGCAAGCTTGACGTGCCTCTCTTTACCGTTACACGTCAGCACCAGAGACTTGTTCTTGGCAGCCGGGTAATCCCAGGCGTAGGGCATGATGCTCCGCGGTGGCAGACGATAGCGGATTGGCCGCCAGCCGCTGTCACTGTCTTCCTCATCCTCATCGACATTGGGGTTCTGCATGTTGTCAGCATGGCCCGCCCACCTCCATTCGGGGTCTGAACTTACAGCTTGGTAGAAGATGAACTCTGTATCACTTTCGTTGCGCATCGAGTAGGGCCAATGTCTGGTTTCGAAACTGAAGTGGAGGAACAGAGTAGCCCCTTCCATAATGATCTCTGCTTTGATGAGCCGCTGGCGCTGGTTGGCTTTAGCAAGCTTCACGTGTATCGTTCCCACGTCGGCGATATTGAAAGGAGACGACCACTGATTATTCACTCCTGGGAAGCATAGACATAGCTGTTTCCCAGGAACCTGTCGCAAGAAATGAAGAGGAATGAGTTCTCCACTCTTGATCGCTAGGACATTGGATGATCCAGGTTCGCGGACCAGAAGATCCTCATTCAGTTTGTTCTTCAGAATGAAACGAGGAGTAATGGTGACGACCTTGGTCAGCTTATATTTGCCTTCACCCTCAGTGACCGAAACTCCAGCATGGAACTCGGATCTGCCTGTTCTCGCTGGTAGGACAACTTCAAATGTACTACCAATCGCATCGAAACTCTGCGGCTTGCTCCATGCTGAATCCCCAACCTTCAGAATCGACCGGTTCTTGGGATCATCTGTGGGATAAGAGTACATGTACGGAAGAGAACTACCACCACTCCTCGCATCTGTCCTCAGTCCCTGGCCGGCCGCCGATTTCGCAGACTGAAGGAAGCCCTTGGACTGAATATCCATGCTGAGTCCTGTCCTGTTTAGGATGAGGTAAGGACTGTACACAGAAACCTTGAAGGCACCACCGCTGTCTGGTACGTTAAAGTAGTGCAATTTCAGTCTCAACTGGATCCCTCGCTCATCCTTCAGCGAAAGCACGTTCTCTCTCCTGAATTCTTGCGCATTCCCGTTTATGATGGCGAAGTCACTCTGTTTGAAGATCGTATCCTGCAAGTCAATGCTGAGGAGCAATAGGTGTGATAGCTCGACGACATGAACAGGACTAACACCGCCCTTACGAAGGAAGTTGGTCCAGTCTTTTTTGGTGTTTTTGTCATAGATCCGATACTTGAAGTCGTAAGGTAACAGATTCTGAATCTCAACGGGGGCGGAAATTCGAATTCTCATGTGGGGATAGATACTGGTAAGCGGCTCATTCTTGTCATAAGAGGCATTCATCTGGAAGTAGAATGGTGGAGATTGCTGTCCATTGTCGCTCAGACACGTAAGAGTCCGTGTCGGACGCCGCAAGAGGTCTTTCCAGTACAACTGATCAGTTGACCAGTCATAGCCGAAACCTTGATCAGGGCGGACAACGATCGAGTGCATATAAGCCGCTCCCACAGGCGCAGGTCTAGAATCGCCCGGTAGGATCTTCTCAATCTTGAGAAGGTGACCGTCCTCGGGGCTATATACTCCCATCTCAACCGGTATCTGTGTGTTATTCTCAACCAAGAGTGGCGAGCGGAACGTAATGTATTTGACATTATCGGTCCCCAATTTGACATCTACCAGCAACTTGTGCAGAACCTTATCCTTTTTTGGTTTGAGATTATAGAGGGTTTCACCTTCCCTGATCACCGGAATACGAGTGACACTGTCGAAACCGCTTCCTTCGAGCTTGATGGCGACAAGGCCAGCGTTACCTTCGGGTGTGAGGTTTTCACGCATCGTCGTTGGATCCTCGAATCTCCAAGGGTATTCTTCTCCATCGCTGAGCTTAGCAGCTGGTCCACCTTCATCCGTGCCGACGTCAGCCCAGACTCGAAGGTCAAAACCGGTGTAGTTGCGAATCCTATAGGGTGCATCGGCACCTCTAGGCTTCGAAAGGACATCTTCGTCGGTGGACAGGAACTGGAATGACTTGGAGGCCAAGGCAATTGTGGCAGTGGTAATCGTAAGCTCCATAGTTTTGTGAGAGTAAGCCTCTATTGACAGAACGTCCGGGTTCAAATCCTTCGCCATGTGGAAGCCAAGGTTCCAGGGCTCGATCAACGGCTCCCAAGCCGACTTGGAGAAGTTGTAAACATTGACAAAGGTATCGAAGCTGGTATCGACATTCGTAGCAGAGGACCAGTCTCGAATGTTCACACTGAATTTTTTGACGCTCCAATCAAGTAACGGCAGCTCGTGTAAGTCTCCAATCAAGATGACTCTCACACCATCGAACTGAGCAGATAGTTCCTCTCTCTTTATGACACCGGAACGTTGAAGGGGCAATCTCTGCTCGCCAGTGGTAGTAGACTGGCCCCCATTACTACTATTGTCCTTCGTGGAAACGGTGCCCGCAGCCTGTCGGCTTCCACTTGGCTTTCTCTTGGAAGATTTGGTGCTGCTTCCCTTGATCTCTTTCATTTTCTTCGGTTCACCGTCATCGCTGGCTTGAGAACCACGGTTTGTCATCTCCGAGGCCTTGTTGACGATCTGAATTGCAATAAGAATATCTCGGAGTGAGAGACGTAGTACGAGTGGCTCGACATGCACATTGATACTAGTCAAGCTCGAACCCCTCTCCTGACTGCGACTGTCGAGAGACAGCTCGACCGTGAAGTCATCCAGTATTCGCAGTCTGCTAGTTTCGAACAGGTCCATTCGGCATAAGAACATGCCAACCTTGTTTATCTGCAGAGTAGAGACATTCTGATGGGAAAAGAGGACCTGTTTCGTTCCCAGAACAATGGCCTCGGTGTTCGATATAGCAGGATTCGCGATGAGGATGAGTTGGGCGTCGACAATGTTCGCTCTAAAGGACACTGTCATCTGAACATTCTTAGCGGAGCTATCGCCGCTGGAAGATGGAGGCGGTGATCGATCTGTACTAGTTCTACCAACAACACTGGATGCAGCATCGGACTCCTCTGGTGTTTCATCGATCTCTTCGACTTCTACTGCTTCCTCCGTTGCAAACGCTGCACTAGCAAACGATTGCAAAGCAAATAAGTAATCTAGGGCGAAGATAATCCGCGGACTGTCGATGGTAAGCATTGCAATGAGATGCTTTTCCGGTCCGGGAGACATCGAGATGCTGGCCATAAATTGTTGTTGTACATCATTGTTGATTAACGACATGATCTTCCTGAACTTGTTGCTATCTTTGGTGCGGCTGTCACGGATCGAGAATGAGTGTATGAGCAGCTCGGACTCCATGGAACCGTCCGTCAGCATACGTAGTTTGACCCTGGTGTCGTTTAACGAAAACTTCGACAAGCTTGAATCCTCCAAGGGACCGATTGGCTGGCTTTCCTTTCCGACCAAAAGCTCCAAGCCAATACTGTCCACCTTGAAAATCATATCCAGCCGTACCCATGTTTCTTGGTCTTGACCAGTTTCCGGGCCTTGCTGTGGCTCCATAGTAGCCTTAGAGACAGCCTCCTTGACAGGCTCTGTGGTCGTAGAGGGAAGCGCTTCGATGGCTTCGAGCTCCTGTTGGTCGGCATCAGATGAGAATGCCCCTGGGACCGTCCTTGATAGTTCCAGAAGGAACTTCAACTGAGACGGCGATATTCTCAGGTTGATTGGAGACATGGATCCTTCAACTTCGATATCTGGGCGTGGCTGATTCGGCTGGTGTTCTAGATAGCATATGCTGAAGTCAAGATTGACCTGCTGAATCATTTCCAGCTCCTCGCTTTCTCCTCCATCGTAATTGAAATCCGAGGTGAGCCGAATTTTGCGGATACCGGCAGATATCATGTTAACTGCAGGGCTATCTTTGGCGTCATCCAGAGGTACAAAAGAATTACTTGCGTATATTTCTCCTAAGTGAGCGGTAATAGTGTCCCGGGGACGGCCATCTTTCATGGCCCGTGGGAACACCACGATAGGTGTATTGACCACGATATCGAATCGCATACGCGAAGCGTTCTCCTGTAGCTGGTTTGCTTGATTTGCTGCAGCCTGACGGGCCGCGTTGAAGATAGCCTGCATCTTGCCAAACTTGACCAGAAAGTTGATGATCTTCCGATAAGGCTCCTCCAAAAAGTTGATCTTGATAGAGCCAGACCGCAAGAAGACTTCAGAATTATAACCAGGATAGTCTTCAGCATCCGGATCGAATGTCTGGTACTTGAAATCCGCAAAGTCTTCTCCCTCTATCGTTAGCAGTCTCCGAATAGAAGACTCCTCCGAGGCGCCCACATTCACATCGTCAACCAGAGTCAAGCTGCCGATCCGTGATTGAATCTGCATCGCACGACCGGCTATGAAGATCCCTACGTCAGCTGTGTTTAGACTCAACGTAGCCAATCTGACGCCATCATTGTTGAGAATCAGCGCAATACTCTTCAAATTGGACTTGATACGAATCTTTCCGGCCTGCTGGGGCTGTTGTTCCTCTTTAGGGGTATCTTCTATAGACTTGTCAGGATGCTCTTCGATCCGCCCCTGCTGTTCAGGGTTAGTGAAGGTGAGGAGGACGAAATCCAAGAGAGTCAGCAGTGTTTTTCTGGTGACGATGAGGTTAATTGTCGAGACCGATATATCGAGGTTCATGGCCACACCGTCAAAAGTTGAGATGAATTCGGGAGACTCCGGTTTGACTCGGACGAACTTGAGATGGAATAAATCCTTTTCCGCATCTGCGTTGAATCCCTTGGAGGAGATAATCTGCTTGAATTCAGGCGGCTGGTTCTCTTCGATATAGTCATCAACACTCAAAGATTTAAGTAATAATTCAGCCACCATGTCATAAGGTCGCATGTAATAGTCCAGTTGGAATCCTTCCGCGACCAGCTCAACCAGTAATTGGTCAGGTTGCTCCTCCCTGGGATCAGCACGGAACAGAGAGCCGCGGAGCTTCCCAACCGTAAATTTGAACTCGAAATCTCGTCGGTGCAGATTGATCGGTTGGTTTACCTGCTTTTTATCTTGCTCGCTTGTCGCTTCCTCGACATCAGACTCGTCAACAACGGGCAGCTCCCTCTCGTTGGAAGGTTGCAAGGAAGCAGACCGTGCTCGATTTGTGGAAGCAATCACCTCTTGCGGCTTGGCCCCAGATGCTCGCACAGCCTCGGGCTTTATCACCTCGCTTTCCTCCTCAAACCGTGGAATGGCAATGTCGATTAGTCTCATCAGATTCTTATACTTCTTATCAGACATCGAAGCATGTAGTTCAGGGAGGTGACCTGACACGCGCGTTCTCGTCAGTTCGGCTGCCTTTGGTATGATGCAGAGCTCCAAAACAAAGTCGACGTTGATGCGATCCATGATGTGCAGATTCCTCGAGTCGTCCTCGGAGGTTAGCTGGGCCTTAGTAGCCGCGATCCCAGGACCGATGAGAACCTGAGTGGAGTCTAGCTTAAGCAAGAACTTGTCATACATAAGCCCTTCGAGCTGCTTGTAGTCCTCTTCATTAAACTGTCTCTTTTGCTTGGACTGGATGTCTTTGATGACTTCCCTGTCGACCAGCTCGCTCGTAACACTCATATGACCAGCGTCAAGAATCAAGCACAACGAGCTTTCCTGGGTGATACTCTCCGGAACGATGAACAACGGAGCTTGGATGTCGAAATGAGCATCGACTGTTTTGTGTTCTTCTAAAGCGAACTGCAAGCCGGCTCGAGTCTGTTGCCGGATCTCTTCTACGGTAGCTCCTGCTGAGTCTAGCAGTGCTCCGATTGACTCCATGTGTCTTTCTGGTGGTTTGAAGAATTTGACAATCTCGACTAGGAACCTAGGGTTGTAGATCACTTCGATACTCTTCAGTTTGACCTGGATGGCCGAATCTGCTTCGCTTTCTAGAGGGTTCTTTTCCAACTGAAGATGGAACAAACTGTCTTCTTCCTCAGTTTCTATATCGCTCTCGTCGGAAGATAGGTGTGGACCATCAGATTCGGACGATGGTCGTGGAAGAGAGTCCTTGACCTTGACAATTTGTGGGAAGAGACTACCTTCTGTTGTCCCATCATAGACCCTCAAACCGCCGAGGTCCACATCTAATAGGTAGGAATCGGGACGCTGCAAGGCCTTCGCTTTGAATTTGTCAAAGACAAATTGCATGATCTCCTCAGCTCTGCCATGGGGATCCCGCTTTAGAGTAAAGCTACCGGCTCTGAGACTCCAATTCAACTGAACTTTGACCCAATCCTTGGGGACATCGACGGTTTCCGCGATAGCCTTTTTCTCATCCCAGTCAATAGCATTGTAGAGTTCCTGGCGTTGCTCCTCAGTCATGGTGGTGGATTCATCTTCCTCCTTCTTGGAACCCCATATCCACTCCCCCCAAGTCTGTTGCCTCGCGGGTTTTTTAATGCCGACGTTCTCTTTCCGGAGCTGGTTCCGAGCCAAAGAGCGCCAAAATCGGAGATCTTCATAGCTGAGCTTCCATTCCAGTCTCTCTATCTCTTTGGCCTCGTCCGGAGTTAATGGTTCCTCTCTTTTCCGTTTCTTGAATAGATCGATATATGCTATGCGATCATCCCTGCGCTCTTTGATGTAGTCCCAGGTCCAACGTCGGTTTCGATCATGGATCTTGCTGAGCACAGCGTCTCCCGCGAATTTCAGCCAAGCACGCGGATCTTCCTTAGGTCTAGACTTCGGCTGGAACTTCTTATATTCTTGGTGACGAATGAAGTAATGGAACAAATCGACAAGCATGAGAGCATCCCGGTATTGATCATCATCCAGGACAAAACCCAGCTCATCGAAGAACAGACGGGCCTTAATCTTTGGTCGATCCATCTTCCCTGTCTTGTCTAGCTGCAGACCGGCGCGACCACTAACAGGACGGAGCATATATTGACCCTTCTCTGCTCCCTCGATGGCAGCCTTGAGCTTCTCCATGAGTTCATCGTGGGTGATACCTTGGGCTTCCGCGCCGATATCTGAGCCTCGTCCCGTACCGAAGAGCTCTGCATCTGTGTTCCAGTAGACCGCAAGGGCCCCCAGAACTGCCAGCTTATGTGTTGTGCCCGATGTCGACTGGATGAAGGTTGGGACCCAGTTGGAATCGGTGCTCACAGCGCTGAGCTCCTTCAGGGTCACACCGGCCGCAAAGGGATGACCTGGAGAGGCAATGGAGTCTTCATATCGGAAGTGCACGTTCTTGATCGAGACTTGTAAGTTGTCCACGACCGCGGTGATGAGACTTTGAGTGAAGCTCTGGTTTCTTTGCTGCTCCTCCTGGCTCATACCCTCCGTGTTCCGTTCCTTCAGCAGCTCTGCGCTCTCAAGTTTTTCCATCTTGATCGCCTGTGCTCTGCGTTCTTCTTCCTCCGGGTCGTAGTCCGCATCCTCCTTCGGCGCCGCCAGTAGGAAGACATCCTCGATGTTGACCTTGACTGGCTTCCCTCGCAAATTCGACCATGGTATGGTCAATGTAAGTTGGCCCAGGTGACCCTCCACGACGTTGAGAGGCAGATGTAGCTGGTCGAGCGCTTCTCTTCGCAGCTCTAAGTTCCGTAGCTTCACATCACCAGACCAGATCCCGATGTTGAGTTGCTTGGCATCGAAGTTCTTCACATACATGCCCAGGAATCGGTTGAGCAGATTAGCAACCAGTCCTTCCAACATGGTCGCGGTGGGTGGCCGTGACCCTGGCCAGGGTGAACGTCTTTCAAGGAGTCAAATTTAGTGATTATTTTTTTGTTGATATGGCCGGGTATGGAGTGATAAGATCTCTGGCCTACAGACCCCGTTTCAGTCAGTCAAGACTGCAAAATGCAACGGGACAAAGAACGCATCGTCTGACCTGGCTGGATACAATCATGAGCACTTTGCTACTCCTGCTCAACTGCTTTGACAGCCATCCAGTGGCTCTATGGGCGATCTCCGCGCACTCGAGGTTGTTAGCAGCTACTGATGTCGGCTAGGTCTGCGCGATTCTGTGGGATCCCACTTTGGACGGTATGACACGCGATAGCCGTGGTGTGGGATTGACACCTGTCCAGGGCAAGATTGGATATGACGGACAGCGAAGGTATCCAATTGCTGGTACGGAAGTTCCAACGGAGACGTCAGGGCATCCGGGGAAATGTGGTGGTTTTGCCTACCGCCGGTGACCCAGACAAATGGAGGGGCTCTACGTTGATTGAATTGCTGTGGAGCAGGCAAGTGACGTCGTGTCTTGGCATGAGCGGGAAACGGGAGAGAGGGAGGAGTCACAGCCGAATTGGGCTTAGCGGCCAGGGTTGCAGCCCTTTTAGTAAACACGGGCACGTGAACCGTTACTGCCTCAATCCTCAGGCTCTCGATGTCTCCAGAGCGGCGGGTTTGGTGCCTCCCGTCTCCCCGAAGCTAGTAATAACCGCATCATCTCATCATTTTGCTTTCAGATCCTCAGATCCGAACGTCCTTCGCCAGCAGAAACGCCATCCACGAGCCGAACCCTTGTGTTCACCCCGGGTTAAACCCATCCTCTCCACTCTTAAATCTCCACTCCACCCTTTTTTGTTCAATTGAGGCCGCTGTAAGCTCTCCATGTCGTTCCCTGATATACCCGAGCTTCTCTACTGGACTCACACTGTTTTGCAGAGGCTTCAAAGCCATTCCACCAGCAATCATGTACCGAAGCGCCGCTGCTCGTTCGCTCTTCCGGGCGGTCTCCAGCTCCAATGCCTCTGTGGCCCGTTCGACTCTCTCCAGAAGCGTCTTCAAGGCTCAATTGAGCTCCGCGGCCCGCCAGCCCGCTCGACTGACGTCGCCAAGCCTTGCGCTCGCTGCCCGCAAGCCCGTCACCACTGCTCTCGTCCGATATGCGACCACCAGTAGCACTGTTTCGGGGGCGAGCACTTCTGGGGTGAGCACTCAATGGTGTTTCCTTAACAGGGAAAGAGGAAAAGAAGGCCATGCAGTGGACCGCTGACACTTCATCTACAGGACGATCACTCTGAAGAGCCTGACGTAATGGCCGGTATGAAGAGCGAGGCGGTATGTTGAGCCCTGTGCTACCTCCTGGATCTGTTACGGCGTCCGAAACAAGTTTCCGACGATGCTAACGTTGTTTCATCTATAAAGAAAGTGATCAAGGAGACCTTCAGCCTGAGCGATGTCCCCAAGGAAGCTCTGTACCTCGGATTCGCCGGTGTCACTCCCTACCTGATCACCTCCATTGACACTGCCTACCTCTCTTGGGAGATCAGCAATGCTGCTGAGACTGGTCAGGGTGTCCTCATCTCTGGCCAGACCGCCGAGCTCCTGCTGCACATGCTGGAGCCCATCCAGGTCGGCTACGGTGCGGTGGTGAGTAGTGGAAATAATATCCGCAACGTCTTATGTAATAATGTTGTTACTGACACAACGGCTCTCAGATCCTTTCCTTCCTCGGTGCCATCCACTGGGGTCTTGAATGGGCTGGATACAACGGTAAGATGGGCTACAAGCGCTACGCGGCTGGAGTGATCGCTCCCGCTGTCGCGTGGCCGACTCTGCTCCTCCCCGTGGAACATGCCCTGATCAGCCAGTTCCTGGCCTTCACCTTCCTGTACTACAATGATGCCCGCGCGGCTGCTCATGGCGCGGCCCCTCACTGGTACGGCATGTACCGCTTCGTGCTGACCTTCGTGGTCGGAGCCAGCATTGTCGTCAGTCTGATTGGCCGTGAGCGGATCACCCAGAGCGTCACCTCAGATTACTCGATCAACCAGAAGATCAGCGCTCTGCTGTTCCTGCAGAAGAAGGAGAAGGAGGAGAAGGAGACCCGTCTCCGAGAGCAGGCCGCCGCGGAGAAGGAGGAGTAAGTAGGGAAATCGGCGGGACCAGCGGGGGATTTTGAGGGCGCCATCAGCATAATGCCAAGCTCCTCGACAGACCTTCCTTGTTTGGCCGACAGCGCACCGATGGAGCGTTCCCGGCCAAATGTGGGGGTTTCTGTCGTGGTAGTTTGGTGGCTGGTGGCGGCAAAAAAAACCCCCCTGTCTTGGGCGATTTCTGGGTTGTTCCAGTTGGTCGTAGTGTGTCATAGTCAATAGTCGTGGCATTTCCCGTGGATTGGATTTGTAGATTACTACTTATGTATTAACCGCAAAATCAACTTGTCCAGCTGACGCTGCTATTTTCGTTTATTCTCCACATTCTCCCTCCGCAGGTCCACAATTTTCCAAACTTCGGTACCATTGTAGGGAACTGCACCGGACTATAGTATAGTAGTACTACTGCTTGATCGTCCCCTCGGGTCCAGGTTTCGGGGAGGAAAAGAAAAGAAGTACGGTAGGGCCCAGACCGATTTGATACTACTGTATCTAAGATAGTCATACGCGATGCATCTACTTGTAGTTGTACTACATATAGTCAGTGTTGATATCGGATATCGTAAAAAAAAAGACCGAGATTCCCTCACCCATCCCAAAAAAAAGAACGAAAGAAAGATAAGAGATAAAAAGTACGAGATTGATCATCGGATTCTGCTCTACTCTGCGGGTTTGTCAGGGAACGATCCATTCTCTTGCGGTCGCAGTTGAAAAAGCCTTGCAGATCCGTGATGACGACTACAAGTTTCCCAGCCTGCGTTCGGCCCGCTCAATTTGTCATTTTTGCTTCCCCTTTTTGTACCTGCTATATGACTTGGCGGGGAAAAAAGAGAGAGAGTAGAGTAGGGACGATCGGATTTGCGGTCTTGTGTCTTGCAGGTCGGGGAATCGCTACGCTTGCTTTGTCGATGATTATTGCATCTGGCGGGGTTGTGTGTTGGGAAGGGGGTTATCTTGGTTGCGGAGCTGTTCCTGGCAGGTTACGCGCTGGAAACTCGTCGAAGACGTCAGGACGGCGCGCATCTAACGTAGTGTATGACTTTACAGCCCAAACTCGACTTGGTCAATTGCGCACACGCACTAATTCCTTCCGGATGTACTCTACTCTGCTTACACTCTGCTTACTGATTCCGGTGCAATGTCCCGTAATCTGTATGTAGTAAGTAGGGGAGGAAAGGTGTACGTCAAAAAAAAAAGCAGTATCCACACGGATGGTTTCTCCTTTTTTTTTTCTGTCAGGCTCCCATTATTGTGCAGTTTGCTGCCCACTTTACGGGGTAGTTTCATAGATTGCGGCCTGATGGGGGGAAAGTCGCAGATCAACTAATTAGAAGGATGGTCATGTGTGCAACAGAGCTGAATTAACGCATGCTGACCCTGATAGCGAAAGCCGAGGATTCCGGCGGATCTGTTGCCTTTGAAACCCGCAGACGGGGAAGAAAAAAAAGAGGCTAAACGTAGTTAGTGTTCAAGCAAAGAATAGTAGCGCGGAAAATAGCCCTGGGTCTAGAATGTGAGGAAAAAGGCTTTTGCGAGCTGCAGGACGGTCGTGGGTCCAGGAGTTGCAGCTTTTTGGTTCGTTTCGAACCTCGATCGAAGGGATCTTTATCGATACGACTGTGGGGGCTGTGTGCTCCGTAGTTTTTTAGCCTAACTAGTTAACTAGTTCTTTAGGCGTTCGGTTAATCTAAATTATTCTACGATCTGGAAGGTATTCCATCCTGCCGCATCCTTCTCTCTGCACGGACAACGGCAAGTAATAATGCCGCACCCCGGAGAAATATAGAGAGGATGATGAGATCTGTAACGAAGCGGTTTCTCCACACGCATTGAGCCATTGGAATCTGAACAATGGAGGTCTTGTCATCCGCGACCGTCTTTGCAAGACCGGCGGGAACGGAGGAGGCTTGGAGGCTTTCTCCAGATCCGGGGCGTTCCCAGGGGAGAACAGGTACCAAGACACCGCGGTCGGGATGCCGTAGCGGGACAATCCAATTGCAGGGAATGATCAGCTCGCTAGAACGAGTGGGAGATCAGTCGGGATGCTGGGATTGGTGGATTTCCGCAGCCAGATGCATCAGCAGGATCAGCAGGTAGATAGATAGTAGTAGTGGGAGAGGGGGGGAGTTCATTGATTTTAGACTTCTCCACGATCTAAGAATAATAATTAACGAGTCAAGGAAATGCAAATCACAACGTTGATGGGGAGCGGCACTGGCAACCGTGGAGGAAGACCGGAAGAGCGAAGCAAATCCGTGTCAACTCCGCAGTGTCGGGTCTAGACGAAAGGACGATAGGGGGGAAGCTAAAGGGATCCAGAAGGACAGGAGATGGTCGTCTGATCAGAAGAAAAAAAAAATAGTAGTGGTACATCACTGGGATGTGGGGAGAAATAGCCGTGCACCCTGGAGAGCCATTCTGCTTTCCCCCCACCCGCCCACTTCTCCGCCATGGAAGGGGAAAGTCGATGGTGGCTATGATTCTCAGCAGTCCGACATCTCTTCCAGACTCCACCGTAGTGGATAAAGCACGCTCCTCGCGCTCTCTGAGCGTTTCCTTTTGATTTTCATTTCTCTGCCAACTTGCGCAATCCCTTCCCATCTCCCCTCCTCGCCATCACTCGTACGTCACGATCCATTCCAACCTCGGTGACTGGTGTAACTGCGGACAGACATATTATCCGTTTGGCTTGTGAGCCAGCTGTAGGGAACGTAATTCTTCTGCTTGTTGCTGCCCTTCACCATCTAGACCGCCTATCTCTATCTACTTGCATTCCTATTATACCGATCTATTGATTTCATTTCCTCTCGAATCCGGTCCGCGATACGACCACACCACCGAGGTTCAACCTCTTCGACCAATCCCCCCTCTTCATCCTTCTTTCTTCCGCAACACAGATACATCACCGGAGATGGCGGCCACTGAGACGAGAAGACCGTCCGTGGTGGTCGAGGCGCATCAGACGCACGACGGGAACCGATCTCTCCTGCAGGATGAGATGCACCGGCCCGACAACCTCAAGGACCGTTTCCTGGGCGCCATCGACCAGGGAACCACCAGCTCCCGTTTCATTATCTTCGATGGCACAGGAGTGCCCATTGCCTCCTATCAGTCTGAAACCCGTCAGATCCATGACCAGCCAGGGTAGGTTGCGAAAAAGAAATACACCCATCGCAGGCCGCGAAACGCGCCCTTGCATTCAAGACGCTAACGTCGATGTCTTTTCTGTTGTCTAGATGGCACGAACAAGATCCGCAAGAGATTGTCGACTCTGTCAACAAATGTATCGAGGAGACGATGAAGAGCTTCTTGGCCCTGGGCCATTCCCGAGCAGATATCGAAGCCATTGGCATCACCAGTCAACGAGAGACGACCCTGGTCTGGGACTGGGAGACTGGAGAGCCTTTGTACAACGCCATCGCCTGGCCAGACACACGAACAAAGGGTCTGGTGAGAGAGCTGAAATCCAAGCCGGGCGCTGATGAGCTCCTCAACATTTGCGGTCTGCCTTTATCCACATACCCGTCCTCTGTCACATTACTGTGGATGCTTCGAAATATTCCAGAGGTCAAGAAGGCGTACGATGAGGGAAGGCTTGCATTCGGCACGGTTGACACATGGCTGCTGTACAACCTGAACGGCAAGCGGAAAAACAATGTCTACGTCACCGATGTGACGAACGCATCGCGAACAATGTTCATGAACCTGCGCGACATGAAGTATGACGATAGGCTCCTGGAGTTCTTCGAGCTGGACAAGAACAAGATTCGACTCCCCAAGATCGTCCCCTCATCCGATCCCGATGAGTTCGGTCGTATCGATTCCGGCCCATGCGAGGGCGTCAAGATCGCGAGCTGTCTGGGAGATCAGTCGGCGGCCCTGGTGGGCCACTGTGCCTTCACCCCCGGCACGGCGAAGAATACATACGGAACCGGTTGCTTCCTCCTTTACAACGTCGGTGAAGAGCCTGTGATATCCAAGCATGGTCTATTGGCCACGGTCGGATTTCAATTGGGACGGGATAGAAGGCCAGTATATGCACTGGAGGGTAGTGTGGCTGTGGCAGGCAGTGGTATCTCATTCCTAATGAACAACCTTGGTTTCTTCCGTGATTCCCGCAAGGTGAGCGAAGTTGCGGCCACCGTGCCGGACAATGGAGGCTGCGTCTTCGTCACCGCTTTCTCCGGTCTTTTCGCACCGTACTGGATTGATGATGCGAAAGGAACAATCTGTGAGTAGAGACCACTCCGCGCAGCTCCTGAACCGTGACCGACTAACACAAGGACACAGTTGGTATCACACAGCACACTCAACGGGGGCATATCGCACGTGCGACTATGGAAGCCGCTTGCTTCCAAACTAAGGCTATCTTGGACGCCATGGTGCTGGACAGTGGCCACAAGCTGTCTGAGCTCGCTGTGGATGGCGGAATGAGTAATTCCGACATCTGCATGCAGGTACGTATTATTTGATTGTCGAGATCGTCAGGAGTGTCACGAGGCTAATCCCTTATGCAGTCTCAAGCTGATATTATCCGAATGCCCGTTGAACGGCCATCCATGCATGAAACTACTGCTTTGGGCGCGGCCATCGCGGCTGGCTTCGCCGTTGGTATCTGGAAGGAGTTCGATGAGCTGAAGCACATGAACCGTGCTAACCGAACCACCTTCACACCGAAGATTTCTCCGCTGGATAGCGCGAGAATGTACAAGCAGTGGTCGAAAGCGGTTGAGATGTCTCGAGGGTGGCTGGACGCCAGTGAAATCGACACCGAGTCGATATAGCCTGGCATGGTAGGGTTACCTTCGCCATCAGTGTTCTGGGAGTCTTCGTCGTTCAATCATGTAGCATGGATAGCCTGTTCTTTCATCGATACCCACATTAACTTATAATTATATAGAGCTAATAAGTCATGACACATTATCACTATGGCCTTTTCCCTTGCGTCTGTAAGCTGACTTGTGTGCATCCCTGCAACTATGGGTTGGCTGCCGATAGAACCTGGAAAGGTTCCATACATAGAACACGACACGTCGTAGTGTCACCTTTCGAATGCTTCCATCAACTTCGGAATTTCCGACCTATAGTAGATGGACGATCCATGTAACTAACGGCGCGCACTGACTCGGCAGGATCCAACGGCTGAGTAGCAGGGGTCGATCGTTAACGACGCCCTAGTTAACTACATCCTAGAGCCTGCCACTAGCAGACGCCATCTCGCTGTTCCATCACAATGGTGCCTGGAAACTTAGCACCAGTCCGTCGTCGTTAGTTCCCTTCCGTCCACTTTCGACGGTGGCCGTTGTGGTCAGGGGATCCCCGGAGGGAACGGGCAATCAACCCTGGTATGGGGCGGAACACTTTCTAGTTAAATGATTACGATTTTGATATCAGGAGCCTTCTCATCGACGAAAGATGCTTTTGGTCACGTCTATCTCCTCTCTCCATTATTCTTCACTCCTAGTCCTACACGATCGCCTATCCGTCTCCAGACTCGAATTCTTCCCGATACACCTGCTGATCCTCCCAGCCTTCGTGATCTTCTCAATAGCTCTTGATCAGCCCTCACACGATCAACGATGATCTGCATCAGCCTTTTTGAGACGATCCGGAGCGTTCCTCCGTGTCATGCACCCACGACGACAATGAATTGGCGGGACTTTAGGAACGTTGAACCACAGCCACATTACCAGGATGACCCAGGAGGGCTCACTTCAGGATGTCCGCTCTGCAAGAGAGGCTGCATATGAGCGAAGGATGCCAAGAGATAACCAGAAGGAGCACTATTTACCCTTCCTGGTGATTTTTCTCGACGGTGCCATCGTGTTTCTAGACTAACCACATCAGCCCAAGCCATGTGTAATACTATCCAGACACCTCAGAGCCGATCTTGCTTCCCGCGAAAGCACGAATAACTAATACCGGCCCACTACGGCCCCGGTCCGCAGTTGGGGTCATATGTGCATTAGTTCGCGCTGTCTGCAGGTGGATAGACGGTTTCTGGCTGCTGTGTGCCTCTTTAACTCAAAACGATTGACAGCTTTTTTTCCCCATCTTCCCGCGCTATTCGTGGCTGCCACGAACAGGGCTGTAGGGGATTCCAGGCCCCTCTGTATGTGGATTTGCTGGCAACATCGGCCACCTGGACAACTCGCAACCTCACCGGTGACAATCACCCCTTTCACACAATAACTGTCCACAGTGCGCCAGCGGACCCGTCAATTCCCGTCAATGGGACTGGGATAGGTCGGACAAACCACCTTGAGCCTCTTCGAGGCGGAGACTCCCCTCTAATAGATCACGAGCGCACATTCCACAAACTCTTGTCCATATTAATTTCGTTCGACTTATCCTCTGGGGAATGCTACTCATACCTTTCTTCCATGCTTCCCAGGTCATATCATTTGCAATTGATTCAGTTGAATGGTGTCCACCATGTGTGATCATAACCAAGTCAATTATCGGTGCGGCCATCGCCGTTACCTGGTGGTAGCGTGGTGCGCTCTATACGCTCAAACGGGGAAGACATGCCCCTTGAATGTGGTGAGCATGTAGGGATCAATTCTTTTTTTGACTTTCTCAGATGAACCATTTAGATTCTCCCACCGCTAACTTATTTGGAAACAGCGAAGATCGTCTCGATGAAGATTGTGGTACGTTCGCTATGGATGCAGATAACTCGTCACGCGACCCGCTGTCGTCCTCGATGGACTGCTGTGCTGCGAGTCCAGCTATACCTGCATCATGTTGGAAAGATCGCTGACAGAGTGCTCGCAACGAATTATAGGCGATTGCAAAAAGTAATGGATGCGCTATCAACCGGTTGATATCTCCATTTACCTGAATGTTCCGCTGTCCACGTCTCATTTAACGTGCTATCAAAGCTATCTCTTTTTACGGCTACTTTCATTCAGCGCAAAAATGGCTCTACGGAGGATTCTCCTTTGGGAGGCAATGGTCATTATCAATTCTGCTGGGAGTCGGGTCACTTTGCATTCTGTGGTTTCCAACTTGCATCTGGCTTCGTAAAAAAAAGTTAAGGGCCGCAGGGATTGGCAACTCTGCTCAAATAGTTATCTTCTCCGTCGTTGTGTTTTTCTTTTCTTTTTTTTTCTTTTTTTTTATTCACAGCGCGCCCTAAAAGTACTTCTGGGGAAAAGTTGGACTATTTGTTTAGAGCATGAGACGTGCAGTTTGATACATGATCACATATTCTCCCAATCTACATTCCTGCAAGGGTGAATTCGGACGCAGTGTTGTCGTTGAGCAAGTTTTTCTTCATTCCATCGCCATATTTTCATGTCAAACTTTCGCATTTTTGCTTTTGGAATTAATTGAAACTGGATATCTGGGGTCGCGGAGTCAGTCGGAGCCTGCCGAACCCGTTCCTAGATGGAGGTCCGAGCACCATCCAGGCTTTATTCTAAGTTAAGAATTACTATCCATGTCCATTCATGCATGTGGCGGCATATTGAGCGGCGCAGTCCGATCAGGAACAGAACCACCCCGATCACTTGCAGCTGCCAACAATATAAGTTCCAGCGTGACACATGTCGATTCGTGACTTCGAGAAAGGTCCACTCGTTCATTGTTGGTGTTACTATTCCGATCTCTTTGTTTTTTTGTCTCTTCAACGTCTCCGTGTCGAGCAAATCTCTTGTGGCCGAGTTGGATATGCAGTAGCGCAAGCCACTTTCACGGTACCTTTCCGTACCTTACCCCTGACCTACGCAACATAACAGATCTCCTACCTGGCAGCCAATAGTCTGGGGACGTTCACAAATAATGATAACATCTCGCAGGACACATCTGTTCAGCATAGCGGCCCGACTCATCGGCAGTCAGGCCACTAAGTGGATAATGGAATAATCACTCTACCATTCATTATCTACACCTTCCAGAAGCGGAACTAACAGAGCAGACAGAGTCAATGGAAGCTCGATGCATCCCCAGCCCTTCTAAACTAATCAGCTGGTCCCCTGTTCCCAAGTTCCTATTTTTGGGGGCCATATTAGTTAGTTAATCTGATCTCGAATCATTATTCCTACCCCTACCCTGACATGCAACCTCTGCATGCAGTGCCCACAGCAGCAGCAGCCAAACCCAAAACAACCTGCGGTGATATTTTCCATCGAATAGTCATCCCCGGACCTTTTTACTCATTGCAGCAATGTCCGAACCAACCCAAGAAAAGACAACAGGACGAATTCAACACGATCGATCAATAAGTAGCTACATATGAGCGCATGGCGGTGGAGTAACTATCTCCAGAGACTAACTAGGTCAAGATCAGAAGAGCTGTGGCTCCACAAGCCGGGATAGGATAATGATTCACAGAGGAAGGTCCAGGCGGTTAAAGGGGCTCTAGTTATTCTGCACCTGATTGGTAAGGTAGTAGTAAGCGTGCGTTTTGCGACAAGGGAACGAGGATAATCAATAAATAAAAGTGGATTTGATTTGATTTATTTATTTATACTCTTTCGTCGGAGTTCGGGCAATTCTTAGTTAAATATCCTTGGAGGATTAAATAGGATGGATGTATTTTGATTTCTGCTTCTGCATTTTGTATTCCCGAAGGATGTATATGTATGTCTGTTATAGTTATTTAAATAGTGCTACTTGGTTTAGAAATAGGAGGATTGATGAGCTACTTCGAAGATAATTGGTATGATATTGATACAATGCCTATGCATATGCCTAGGTGAAGAAAGAACAGGTGAGAGAAAAACCAATGAGAAAAGGAAACACTAGGCAGAAATGCCAATTGTGATATTTGCGACGTCTGTTTAGATACACATTGCGGGAAGAGGATATACAGATTGGAATTGGGTCTTCCTTTTTCTCTCTCATATTGTTTCAGACAGTTTTAAAAAAAAGTGGGAGAAAACCTAAATAAGTCATGGTTAATCCATATTGGATTTTTTCCATTTTTCCAAATTTATTCCGTCACAGTGGGCGGATCACTGGCGGAGGTGGAAGGGTTTAGGCCCGGGGCTTGCAACGCCTCTGGCAGCTTCAATGGGGCTGAGGGTATAGATTCCATCTTATCGAGCTTCTCGCCGCGAAGAACCTTCTCCATCTCCTCCTTGGTCAACGTCTCGTATTCCATCAGCGCCTTAGTGAGCGTCTCCAGCTCGTGACGCTTCTCGGTCAAGATCTTGGCGGCACGGGCGCGAGCCTCTTCCACCAGACGACGCACTTCGGCCTCGATTTCTTGCTTCGTCTCAGAGGAGAGACTGTTGTAATTCGTGGAGAGATCGACGTTTCCGAGTTTCTTGGAGTAACCGAATCGTGTCACCAGAGTGAATGCGGTCTCTGTAGCTTGTTGAATATCCTATGAGAGGTGATTAGCGGAGGAGTTGTATCCAACTGAGAAACAAAAGAAACTTACCGCTGAGATACCACTCGTGACATTTTCAGGGCCAAAGACCAGCTCTTCTGCGGCCTTGCCACCCATGGACACATCAATATCAGACAGGTACTCCGTGTAGTTTCTCGAAACCATGTCCATCTCGGGAAGGAAGTGCGTCACACCCAAAGCCATTCCTCGGGGGACGATCGTAATCTTGTACAGAGGGGTGGCAGACGGCGAGAAGTAGGCGACGAGAGCGTGACCGGCCTCGTGGTACGCGGTCAGAAGCTTGTCCTTCTCCTGAATGATGCGGCTGCGGGCCTCCGCACCCATGATGATCTTGTCCTTAGCCCAGTCGAAGTCCGTGGGACCAACCTTAGTTTGTCTGTTTCGGCTTGCATGGACAGCGGCTTGGTTCACCAGGTTCTCAAGGTCTGCACCAGAGAAACCAGGGGTACCACGGGCAATGACGGCGACATCCACATCCGTACCAACTTGGACATTCTTCATGTGGTGCTTCAAGATATCCATACGGCCACGCACATCCGGAAGACCCACGACGACTCTCCGGTCGAAACGACCAGGGCGAGTCAGAGCCTTATCGAGCAACTGCGGGTAGTTGGTAGCAGCGATAATAATCACTCCGCTGGTCTGAGAGAAACCATCAAGCTCAGTCAGAAGCTGGTTCAGGGTCTGTTTCACGTAGGCAGCATCGCGTTCGTTTCTCTTTGCACCTATGGCATCCAATTCGTCAATGAAGATGATAGCCGGTGCCTTGGCGCGAGCCTGCGCGAAGAGATCACGAACACGCTTGGCTCCGACACCCACATAGACCTCGTCGAATTCGGATCCGGACATGTAGAAGAAGGGCACACCAGCCTCTCCAGCGACAGCACGAGCCAGTAGGGTCTTTCCCGTACCCGGAGGTCCGACCAGAAGAACACCCTTGGGGAGTTTGCCACCGAGAGTTGAGAAACGCTCCGGGTTCAGAAGGAACTCGACCAGTTCCTGAAGTTCGTCTTTGGCTTCATCGCATCCGTGAACGTCGCTGAAACGGACCTTCTGCTGTTGAGGTTGCGCTTCGTTGTTCTGGGGGCCTCGGACGTTCTTCAGAACGCCAGTTGTTTCGATAAGGATAGTGACCAGGACAAGGGACATGTAGGTGAAGAAAGCGAAGTAGAGAAGGAACTTGACCCATCGAAAAACGGAACTTCCCAGCGATTCTTCGACTACGACGTACAGGGGAGCGTCCTTTGCGCCGGTACCTGTCTGCTTCGTAGCCATTCCAACTTGACCGCCATAGTTACGTGCCGCAACTGCTTGACCGATAGCCTGTACCTGTTCAGGAGTGACGTTTTGATTCTGCGCGACGGGGAAGGCCGCATCGGCACCACCTACTCGCTGCAGAGCTTTTAGGTAGATCGCCTCTGTAGCCGCATTGCTCGCAAAGTTTCCGCTCCGTACACGCTCGACAATAATAGCAGGCATATTGGCACGGAGAAGGGCTTGATAGA
Organism: Paecilomyces fulvus; assembly: GCA_029606305.1. Taxonomy (NCBI): domain Eukaryota; kingdom Fungi; phylum Ascomycota; class Eurotiomycetes; order Eurotiales; family Thermoascaceae; genus Paecilomyces; species Paecilomyces fulvus. The sequence continues at coordinate 472,128 of JAPVCG010000063.1, forward strand.
AGGCGTTCTGGGCGTTGGCGCTGCTGGGATTGTTGTTCGCGGTTTTCTCCTTCTGTGCCAACATGCTCGTCGACAGTCCGCCAAACAGACTCCTCCTCTGTTCAATTTGGGGAAGACCCTTGACTCTGGGAACCGGTCGAAGGCGATTGAGTCCGAAGCCAGACATGGTCGAATACTGACGAGAAGCTTGTGACATGCCCGTGCATGTTCGCGATAACGACTGGGACATCCATGTTGAGGTCCGTCCTAGAACTTGATGAACATCAGCATAAGTTTCAATAAGGAAATCGAATTCATCCACTGTAGATGGACAGGCGAAGTCGACTCACCTTGTGACGATACCCCCGAGGTCACACCAGCTCTCAACGTGTTGAGCGACACCGTATCCAGACATTCAGGCAGAGACAACTGTTGGGATACCTGGTTCCTGTCAGTATCACATGTAGATAAGGATATAACCAACAATCAACATACCGTGGTGTTTCCTGCTTTGGTGGCGACGCTGCGCTTGGATGTGAGTCTTGAACCTGAGATCGAGGAGCGGTCGATATGTCTCCGTCGTGCGGCAAGGACGTTCGACATAGAAGGCCAGAGATCTGAAGTTATAGCCGTGATGTTCTACATGACCAGGGGTTAGTGATAGTTCCTTCGACACGAGATAAGAGACGCTCATACCGGCATGCTGGCCGCAACCTGAAAGGCCATGGTGGTGCGAGATTCCGGCGGCACTCGGCCGCAGCAAGAAAAGAGAGACTATTCAGACGGTAGGTGAAGGGCACGACCCCTAATCGGTAGATAAATTAATCTCGAAGAAGCACGAAAGCCATCGCCAAAAGACGATGTTGGAATGAAGGTGAGGAGAGTAAGGCGTGGAGCACGCTATTATGTCTGGTCTCTCTAGTACCTTTTTGGGTCACTTTCGATGCGGCGAATTTCACTAGTCTTGCCACAGCTGTCCCGGTGCCCTGCCGTAGTAGCTTCCAGTCAGGTGACCGATTTACTTACTGTCTTCCTTTGGTTCTCTTTTGTTGCCTCTCCTTTTGACAGGGTTGTTCATTGTTATTATCGACGTTTTCATCAACATACATTATATAGCTGAGTTCTCGGATCGTCTCCTACGAGGTCTGGAAGTTGATAGAATAATAAACGATTGACGCGAAGATAAAGAGACCTCTTTGTTGCACTGTTTGTCCCAGTCTTGGCGTCGTTCTATCTGTACTCCATGGGCTCTGACCGAAAATAGAGCAATTCGATCTCAGATGCAAGTACAGAGACGTACTAGAGAGAAAAGAGAACAAAGCAAGACGATTCTGAGCTGCTGAATTGCGTGTTTGTGGATACCAACGGGCTTCGATTGACTAAACCCTTATTCCAGTGAGATTAATCACCAGGCGATGTTGCCAGCCAGGACATGCCAACAAAATGGATCTTTTTGATGGGCGCTCCTACGCCAGGGAGTCTGGTGTGGGATGAGGATGAGCTCCTAAATGCCCCGATACCCCCATTTCACGGAGAGGATATTAACGATGACAAGGAGCACGCAGCTTCTGGTGTTCACACAGTCAAATGGAGGGTCTTACAAGATCCCAGATGGGCTGCAGAGGATCATCTGCAGGGAAATGAAGGGACTCTCTTCTGGACTGCTCGAGATTTTACTGCAGCCTCTGCTGAGGACCCGACCTTCAAAGTTAGCGGAGAAACAACCCCCACAGACCATGATGACAAAGTTCTTTCGCAATTCTACGATCATTCGTTCATGATCTACGAGACTTCTGCGGCGCCTTCAGCTGAATCACTAGAATGGGAGTCCAGCGGGGACAGTAGTGTCCAGACAGGCAGCACTGACATGTCCGTCCGAACCAACGTTGACCATGCGTTGGCCGGACGCTTTCCTCCAGTGCGGGGGACGATCAGCGATCTGAAAGACATCCCCAGCGCCGCTTATCTGCATTCGATCATTCCCCAGACGATGACAGTCAATCTTGTGGTTGGCGTGATCGCTGTGTACCCGCGCCGCCGTGTTTTGACCCGCTGGAAACGAGAACTGGACATTGTCGAGTTGATTGTGGGGGACGAGACTAAGACTGGGTTTGGCGTGACTGTCTGGCTTCCTCCCGCGGAGCAGACAGCTAATCCTGAGCGGGCTGGCAGAGGTATCCATGCGGATGCTCTTGGACAGACCGTGACGGGACTCCGCTCGCGAGACATCGTGCTGGTCCGGACGGTAGCATTAAGCTCGTTCCGCGAACGGGTCTACGGTCAAAGCCTCCGATATGGTCTAACCCAGATCGATCTTCTATACCGTCAGCCTGTAGACTTGACCGATTCAGGTGGCATATACACCTCCCGCGCGATCGATGCTGCCGGCGCGGATGATCTGCAGACACAGAAGGTTCGTCGGGTCCGCGACTGGATCAGGAACTTTGTTGGCTCCGGGGCGGATGGCGATTCTGGAATGTGTCGCGCCTCCTCGAAGCCTCTGCTACCGCCTGACACGCAGTAACCGCAGCAAACCATGGATGATGATAATAATAGTAGCATCCCAACTCAGCCACCTCGGGCAATGGGCACACTGCACGGAGAAAAAAACAGACTGCATCGAATGACAAGCATAACTAGGACGAGATCTCACTGCTGACCGCTGACTGGTGCCGTTTTGGACATTCTTGTCGGTTACCCTGGTTCGGTCTCGGAAATGAGAGCTTCCCAGTCACCGTACCGGCCCCGTGACTCCCGATCATGATGCGTTCAGGGGATTCGGGATGGACTTGTATGTTTCTCGCACCATCGAATGGTTCAACAATCATGTTAGATGGTGAGACCCGATCTCTGGCTCCCGCAGGCGAAACGTGGGTGCAGCCCTGCAATTGAGGGTCGAGTGGGTATCATTGGTGGTGGACAAACATGAGCGGATCAGCTCCTGTTGGCTAGGAAGATTTCAGGATAGGGAGCGGGGGGGGAATACAATAATAATGGAGTCGCTTTGGTTAACTTCATTCCTGGCATCACCCGGACTCAGGGGCCGTGAACAGGTGAACACGGGTGAACAACTTCGTTAAGCCAGTTAAAGCGCTTTAACGGAGAGTCCACTGACAGTCCCGGCACGGATGGGCCCACTGCAAAGCTGCTTCTGGCCCAGCGGACTCCCCCCCTTTTGTTGCGAACGTGCACAGCGACTCGATGAGAGTGTAACTAAACCTTGGTAGCCTCCGCCCGCCGTCCTCCTCAAAATACGAAGCCACGCCAGCTGTTCTTTTCCCTGTCATCCCATCCTCCATCGGGCCAGATTTATTATCTGTTGTTCCTTATTGTCTCCTCCGTCTGACCCATTGATCAATCCTATTATCATCCTCTAGAGAGTGACCGACTCTTGTATACCTGGGTGCTATTTCTTTCGCTGCTTCCCCACCGCAGCTCTTAAACGACACGGTCATTCACCGGGACCGCATTGTGAACGATACCAAATTACATCGACACACGTCGCAATCATGAAGGGTAAGGAGGTCCTGCGCGTAAGGAACTCTGCAGGAGAAGACTAATACAGTGCTTGGGCAGCGCTCATTCTCGTCGGAGGGTTTGGTACCCGTCTGCGACCTCTTGTAAGTGTCTGCGCCGCTGGCATTTGGGAGTAAACCTCTCCTGTCAATAGTACCAAATCAGCCATGGAAGCTCATACAAGGTGCCATCCTCTAGACTTTGACTCTCCCCAAGCCGCTGGTGGAATTCGGCAACCGGCCCATGATCCTCCACCAGGTGGAGAGCCTGGCTGCCGCGGGTGTCACTGACATCGTGTTGGCTGTGAACTACCGCCCGGATATCATGGTTTCAACACTCAAGAAGGTATGTGGTCGAGAGATACTATAAACATGTTCAATGGCTGATGCAGAACCGCTCTCAGTATGAGGAACAATATAACGTCAAGATCGAGTTCTCCGTCGAGTCGGAACCCCTGGGTACGGCTGGTCCCCTGAAATTGGCTGAGAAGATCCTGGGCAAGGACGATTCGCCTTTCTTCGTCCTCAACTCCGATGTCATTTGCGAATATCCGTTCAAGGAGCTGGCAGAGTTCCACAAGAGACACGGTGATGAGGGTACGATCGTGGTGACCAAGGTGGAGGAGCCCTCCAAGTACGGTGTCGTGGTCCACAAGCCAAACCACCCCTCCCGCATCGACCGCTTCGTCGAGAAGCCCGTGGAGTTCGTCGGTAATCGCATCAACGCCGGTATCTACATCCTCAACCCCAGCGTCTTGAAGCGCATTGAGCTCCGTCCCACCTCCATCGAACAGGAGACCTTCCCCGCTATCGTCAAGGACGGCCAGCTCCACTCGTTCGATCTCGAGGGTTTCTGGATGGATGTTGGACAGCCCAAGGATTTCCTTAGCGGTACCTGCCTGTACCTGACCTCGTTGGCCAAGCGCAACCCCCAACTTCTCTGCCCGAGCACCGAGCCGTACGTCTACGGCGGAAACGTCATGGTTGACCCGTCAGCCAAGATCGGCAAGAATTGTCGCATTGGACCGAATGTGGTCATTGGGCCCAATGTTGTCGTGGGCGATGGTGTCCGTCTCCAGCGGTGCGTTCTGCTCGAGAACAGTAAGGTGAAGGACCACGCTTGGGTCAAGTCGACCATTGTTGGATGGAACAGCTCCGTTGGCAAATGGGCCCGCCTGGAGAACGTGACTGTTCTGGGAGACGATGTCACTATCGGTGACGAGGTGTACGTCAACGGAGGCTCCATCTTGCCGCATAAGAGCATCAAGCAGAACATTGATGGTGAGTTCTTTTTTTTTTTTCTATGGTCAGTGCTCTCTGGTCTGATACTGACGCGTCTGTTTTAGTTCCCGCCATTATCATGTAATTGACGTCGTCATGCTGCCATTATTCTTTTTTTTCTCGTCGCCTCTTCGCTACAAAAAAAAACACCTTTGCATGGAATGGAGTCCTGTTGTGTGATTCTTCTGTGCTCTGTCGGGTCGAGGCGATTTCCCTTTGCAGAGCAAGACAGTGTCCGATCTGTTGAAGGGATCGTTCGCTGTCATCGCGTATTCTATCCTATTCCCCTTTTTATTCCTTGTCGTGCTGAACTGCTCCGCTTACGGGCCCTGGTGGTGGGAACGGTGCTCACGTCTTTTGAATTTATTCTTTTTCGCATCTTTGATCCTTGTAATTGCCCTGAGATCCTTAGTACCCCCTTATCGCGCAGTCTCTGGCACATTCTCCATTTTATTCACTAGCATACTCCCTGGGAATTTTCTCCCAAGATCCCCTCTTCGCCTTTCATCTTCTTCCCTGCTGCAACTCTTTTTTCGATCATGTTCTTGCTACTACTGCCCGAAATACGAATGAATGGGAGGGACACGAAATCATATGTGGTTGTAATGATAGATGCGGCCTGGGGTATCTCGTGCAGTTAAAGGAGAAAACTCAAAAAAGAGATAATCATAAACGATAAAGATGGAACACGATTAAAAAAAAATCAAATTCTTAAAATTTATATATCATTCCGGACTATATTAGAGTTGTGATTTTATTGCACATTCATTGGATGTTTTGAAAGACATCTCGACTGGGCTGCCGGGTGGTATTATTACAGTCATATACAATCTAAAGATCAAAATGAGAAAGATAAAGCAAACCCTTCCTGCCGCGCATTCATGAGGTTCCAGACCTAGATGCCGCGGCCTCAGCCTCATCGAGGATTCCCTCCCATTGAATCCTCAGTTCCTCCATTTCCCGCCAGCACCTGCGTCCCAGCTCTTCAAAGTGCTGTTTCTCTTCGGCCGCCAAGTCGCGCGCGCCTCTTTTGCGACGTCGGAGACGATCTTCCTCGACCACAGCGGTTCCCACGACTCCCCCATGGCCCCAGCCCTCGACCTCGCTGCTCACGGGACGATCGATGCCACGACGGTTCACGGAGGAGCCCCATTTTGCATGTCCGCCGCCATTGCGGCGATACGGAGCTTCTGCATCGTCCAGAACGGATTGGTTGGACAGCGCGACCCAGACGGGTGCGCAGGCGCCGAAGTGCGTGGAGATGGTGTGCCAGGGGGAGCCGAGCATGCGGGCGAGCCAGAAGGCGAAAACCATGGCGTAGAAGGCGGGGAGGATGAGGGGGACGATGGATGTGCCGCAGATGCCGGGATGCGTTACGTAGATGTTGGGCTTGTGGTGATGTTCCTTTTCCTCCGTCGTGATCTCTTTCGAAGAACCCTCGGAGAGGAAGCTGTTCACCCACGGAGCGGTACTGGGAAGGTCGGAGGTTAATGCCAGAACGTCCATGAGAGACTTGGACGATTCATAAGATGCATCGGTCCGTAGGCCCTGAAGGTCTTCGACGTTGAACATCTCAATCGTTGCCTCGAGACTAGACACCCAGACGATGCGACCAGGCCCATTCGGACTCCCCGAGCGATTGAGCAACGGAACAACATTATGTGCCAGCATGTAGTGGCCGAAGACATTTGCGCAGAAAACCGCACCCAGCCGCGGCTCGTCCCTCGGCAGGGAAGTCTGTCTTTTCGTGATCATGCCCACTGACCCCAGTTTGAACGTCGGCCACGACACCGCATGGAGAGTATCCGACAACACCTTCCAGACCGCTTCCGCCCAGTTGATTCCCGTCCAGCCACCATATCCGGCATTGAGAACGATCGAATCGAGTTTCGGGACGTTACTCAACAGCCGACGCGACAGAGCGCGGACGGACAGCAGGTCCGTGAGGTCGACATCCTCGGCCTCGAAAGTCACTCGCGCGGCCGCGAAGGGGGTTCGTCGCACGACGGAGTGATTGCGCAGATGTTCCCGGAGCCGGGCCAATGTCTCCTTCCCCTTCTTCGGACCCCGAGCGGTAAATATCACCGTCAAGTGCTGAGTGTCCGGTCGTTTCTGGAGAAATTCATCGGCAAGGCGACAACATATTGAGAATCCTAGGCCGCTGCGGAGACCGGGAGTTAGTTCTTCTTGCAATTGACCAGACGCACAACCGTGCAATTTTGTTGGAGAAAAAAGACCAAATACCTATTGGCACCAGTTACTAGGATGAAGATCTTCTCTTTGAGTTCTGGAGGAGCCCCATTGGAGCTCATGGTGGCTTTTTTCTTTGATAACGAAGCTCTGATCGGTTAAACTACTGTCAGGGGTTAACTTTTAGAGTTGGATGACATAAGCACCAATACCTGGAAACCTTCCAGAAGGCGCCTAACTTGTTTCGGATTGTATATGATTAGTCATCATATATCATGACCGTATCCCATAAATTGAGCGTAAATTCACCATGTAGCATCACCTGCTTCCTTGATTTCTCCTGATATGACTGTTGAAAAGTAATTGCCCTATCGACAGTGAAGTAGGCAGATCGTCCAGTCTGCACCTTCGAGGCTGCCAGTGGTGCAAGAGACAACGCTCCGTCCGAAGCCTATATCAATCCCAACCACCCCTTTGGAAGCACGAAGAGCACTTATATCTGTATTCCTTTAATGTTTACTGAGAAGGACCATAGTCCTACTGTATTTTCAAATAGTTTTCCGATTAGCAACATGGAATGAATCTCAAGAACTGGGATGAATACGGTTTTATGTGCATCTTCTTGAGGCGGGAAGTCGAGGGAGACTGAAGCTTGTTGATATTGTTATTTGGAAGCTGAAGGCCGCCAAGTACCACGAAACCGGACGCAATGATGGGAAGGAATCTTCTTGGGCTCGTGTTGGTTGATATCATAGAAGATTCTGATACAAGACCCGAGAACATACCTTTTATGATTGACTTTGGTGAAGATCGAAGCTACAACTTAACGCAGCAGCTGTGGCAACAGCAAGGAGCAATCTATACTTGTTATCTGTAGCAGAGTATTCATTTATTCATTTTTTTTTTAAATTGTTTTCAAACTGATATTCAAATCGAAACTCTTCTTCAAGTGTACATAAACGGAAGCCATATATTCATTCTAAACAAGAGCACCGAACGCCAGAGTCACGAATATTGAACTCTACAGTGGAGTAAGCGAAAGGAAGATAAGGAAAGAGACTTACATCTTCCTACAAGTTGCTCAACTAACATCTATTGTTAATAAACCTGTGCCGCCATAAAATAGTCGATAAATAATTGATACGCGCTATGGGCAACGTCTTATATCCGTCCACCATTACAAGACCAACTTAGGTTAAGAAGGCATCTACGATTTCTAGGAGAATCAAGAAGACCGAATCTGAAGTCCAAGATCCAAATTCAAACCCGATATCGCTATCTCCACAGCCGGTGGTCCTCCAGTTGAGGGGGTGTCAATTTTCTCTTACGATATCCAGCAGTCGCTTGGTACAGCTAATAGTGGCTATACGTCTATACACATACTGCTTTGTTTAAACCGTGGAAAACTCATGGCTTCGTCAGCTCCACGTAGCAAGCACGTTAGGGCAGAGGCACGGAGCTCTAATATGGTTCTTGGGGGAGAGGTCTCTGGCGGCGAGGATGGCAGTGGTATCTAAGCTCCAGCTTCTGAGGGAAAGTGGCACCGAATCATGCTCGATTTCTAAGACGAGAGAAGCAGAGAGCCACCCTGCTTACGCCACCAGTTCTGGGAGCTGACGAGCTTTTCTTCCCCGCACCAACCCTGTGGCTCTGGACCAATGGAAAGTCTTTGAAAGTGAACAAAGCCATCTTGAACTGCATGAGGAAAAGGAAAGCATGGATTTTGTATTGTGCATGGCTGATAATGACTATTCATTTCTAGTTTTATGACTAGCTTGTTTTATACCAGCAGATTACAGCGGCCACAGTTATTCCTAGCCTAACTGCTCTGTGAAGTCTATGGACTCCTCCAGTTCTTATCGCAGGATGCATTATCTAGTCAAGCGGTCTAATGAGGAACAGCATCCGATTGGGCTCTCAGAATACGCTCAAGCGCTTGCGGCGCAGTCTTATCTTCCAGGACTTCCAATGCTAACTAGTTATTGGCTGGCCTGTGGAAGTAGCATGCATGCCTTGTGTCCCTCAAAATATCCTTTCCGGCCTAACGACCATCCCCAAAGCGCCTGCCTGAACATTGAGACCTACTTTCGGTCAGTTCCAGTTAGGCTGCCAATACTATATAACTTATTCACCTTCCTCCTAATAGATCGTTGGAACTTTTTCCTTTAGTTGTCATTGACGTTGGAGCCCTCATTTTACATATACAGGAGCACACCATGAAATTCAGCCCGACTCCAGAGCAGGAACGACAAGCAATTACACACAGTGGAGGGGAGCCATGCGACTTGAATGCCACTGAACTTGCAGTCTCTGGATCTGACTGGAACATCACACATCTGAAGGCCCTTCGAGTGTATCTATACGACGGCTTACCTCTGTCGTGTTTATTCCCATCCGAGTATCTACCATCGGAAGACCACGTCGGTGAGCTGACAGATAATACTATGAGTGAATAGTGTGCTTATATTATCAGTATACAGTGACTTGATTCGGGACTTTCTGGCGCCGACTGAAGACGATTTGAAAGAGTTTTCTGTACAACGCGGTCGCTTCAGAAAAAAATCCCTTCCATATTGCCTTTGTTCGCCTTGCTGAGGCTATGGCAACCCGTCCTGCATATGTTCCTGGGACTATAGGACATGCGCGGAATCCCAGCACTGAAAGTGATCTCTCAACTTCAAGCAATGAAGACAAACCAGAGGAGACCTCAAGGCAGATACTTTCTGGAATTTTAGAGAACATTGTGTCTTTTCCTGATTATCAGCCGATGCCAACCAGGGAACTCAGATACAGCCTGGAAGTGTATGTACAATAACATTATCACCGAAGATGTGCAAACAGCAACTAATAATATCAGGAGCATGAAGAGTGAGCCAATGACCATACACCTTGGGACAAAGTCAAAGGTGACAGCAAGAAATGATGGAGGCCTCTATCTTACTCGTCAAGGAGAGTACACTGGCTCTAACAGATATGGGAAAGTCCCGCTGTTATCTTTCGAAGTACATGAGCTATCCGATTAAGAGGAATTAAGTTGACCATCAACTAGGCCAAGCGTCGTCACGCTGGAAATATCCGCCGTCCGGGGGGTGAAGAAGAGAGATATTCTCCAGATGTTCTGGCTCAAGAAATAGCTGAGCTCTTGGGTCAAGTGATGGAGCACAACGCTCAGGTAGGAAAGGTGAAAGATCAGGAGGCATTTGTGCTTAGTATACATGGAACCCACCTCAAGTTGACTGCCGCACATTTCACTGCAGAATATCTTTCACACATCCGCAGTCCGACAATGCCAGAATCCGAGAAGCTGTTGGTAAGACGCTCAAAGCCTTTTGATTTGAAGACAAAGTTGGGGAGAGCTGGAGCTTTGCAGTTGTGCATTGGTATCTTTGAATACTTTTGGAGTGGCAAGGCTGAGATAGCCTTGCTGCAGAAGATTTTTGAATAAAGGCTGTATTGGTAGATATCAGCGACCTTCTTCGGCACTGAGATATCTATAAAGCCCGATTATGAGCCTCAGTGCCTCTCGTCGTCTATCTCTTTTGCACAGATCATAGGGCTCTGAGTGAAAGACTTCAAGGGTCTCGCTCACAGGCTTGCCATGAGTGAGCTCTTCCACGTAGCCAGGAGAGATCCTTGCTATACTAAGCTGCAAGACTGTCCTTTCCATGCGTAGAACGAATGCCGTATAATTTATCGGGGGCACATTATGATCATATGCGAGGACGCCCTGTAATAAAATTTGGGAGACTGTATGAGCGAGGTATGATGTGTCGTTCTCTCTCACAACCTGGTAACAGCATCAGTCAGAGTATGAGGTACAGGAGAAACTGGCACAGACCGAAAATATACCAAGAGGCCGAGGCGAAACTGCATTGCTTGTGAGGATCCCTTCACATTTTAATGTGCCACGTACACCGCACGAACGTATGTGAAATAGAATCTTTGAGCGTGTAGTTATATGTCTTGTTCTGTAAGCCTCTTCATTCGCAGGAGACTGAGTGATCTATACTCACAGGTTTCCCGCCGCTTCTACCCAAGATATTAGGACCTCGAATAAGTTTAACATGGCATGTTTTGATGTTTCTGACCAGTCCTCGGACCTCATTGCTTCACTCAGTCTGGTGAAAACGGGATGAAAGATATTTCGTCGATAGATAGAAGGTTCATATCTGAAATCCACCAAATCCTCTTCCGGCGCTGTGAATTCCGCAGCAAGTGTTTCAAATTCTGCTCCTAATTCAGCACGCGTTCATCGCCTCAGAAAAGCAATGAACACACCTTCATCTTGATCCCCCGGTAAGTATTGTGGATCAACAATTTCAGCAGCAGGAGTGTCCCTATTCTGAACCAGTTTTAGTATATCAAAATGTTGTGATGTCCACTTCTTTGGCGGTTGAAAGAGAAGTGATAAAGACGCCATGTTGTTGTATCGTTGTCGAGATGTGAACGGGGGCCTCGTAGCTGAGAATCCGAGGCGTACATCGCTTCGGAGGAGCTATAGTCCGCTCATTACTACGGAACCCAGGCTTTTCCGTGCCGAAGCTAATCCGTCATTTTTTAGCCACCTGACAATCTGACCACAAGTCTACCGCCTCAGGCATTTTTTGGTTGCTTTACTTAGAACTTCGCACCTGCTCCGTAGTTGTCCCTAACTTACTGTATATACAGTATTGTCCTGAATGCTTCTTCCACGCTCTAGCACAACCAGAATCCTGCCTATTGGCCCCTCAACTGGTGCTTGCAAGCTGAGGAAATGTGGCTGGGCTGAAAACCATTGAGCAATGCCTGCAGCAATAAGAACTAGGTACGTACATGTCCGCTCAGTCAATCATGTGCATAATCCAAAACAAACAATCCGACCGATGCATTCTTCTGATAAGGTAATACCCACGTCCTTTAATACAACCTTAAATTGGCATCACATAAGTACGCGTCTTATCCAACTAAATCCTGACCGAGATCCCTGCTTGGCAAATCATTGACTCGTTAAGATGGTGGGCGTATGGGGAGCGGAGCGTCAGCTCAGGCTGCTCAGCAATCTTATATAGAATACTCTCGTTTGGACGGCTAGGTAAAGAGCTCTCACAAAAGTGGTCCGAGAACAGAAAATACATTAACGTATGTTTGATACCTACTTATAGTTATTACTAGTCCCACTAAGTTTAGTCAGTAGTTTCCTTGCTAACAATTTTATATGCAATCCGAGGCAAAGCTATGCTAGAACCAGAGGTTTAAGAAATCAATCCTTAGAAGGATGGAGATCATCATATTGATATATTTTCAATGTGCAGAAATTACTAGTTACTCAAAACATCAATCCTGTCTTCTGATCATTGAAGCCCCGGGCTCGTAGCACGAAAAATACTAGTCTAAGACCCTCTATCTGTGTCAATCCTTCCACCCATTGCATCATACATGTTGATGGCCATCATCATCATAGCTGGAAGCTCCTCTTGAACACCCAGGTCCGCTCTCGAAGAGTCGCGGAGGAAATACTGCAGCTATCTGAAGAGTCAAGCTAGCCCTCCTCTCCGAATCAGGGACTATCACCCCATCCATTCAGAGATTCAAAGATAACAAACTACTGTCTCCCTGGTCATGGCTCATCTCCAAGATATCCTCATCCGGAGTCGCTCAAAGGAAGATCTGGACCCCGATCAAAATTATATCCCTCTGGAAACAGTACCAGTCAGACCAACCCAAGATCGAACGATGGTGGAGAAATAGTCAAGCTTTCAATAAGAGAGATAACCGGACTGGTCTTACAGATGTTACAGTCAGTGTGGCATAAAAAAGGGAACAGACTCAATGAAAACGTTTATCGTACTTTAATAATTCCTTTAGCTATTATATTCATATACAATCAAGTTTACTTACGTCAAGTCCCAAAATGCTAACTATGTTAAAAGACAATGCAAAGTCCTAGCACCAACATGGCAGCAGGCATTAGGACCTACAACTAGACCAATCAATCTCAAACCCAAGCTGAAAATACCATGCGGAATCCAGAGTTGACAAACAGTTAACACCATTCCCTCCTCAGTAGAGAATACATTCAACGATATCAGAACCTCATTACTACCTTACCTAGCTAGTATTTACGAGAATATCCATATTTGTTCGACGCGGTGGTGGAAGGAAATATTTCTTTCCTCCTCCCCTACATATTCTGTATTTAGGCACTTAGCAACTCAACTCTTGCTTCACCGTGACCTTGCCACACTGACATGGGGAATCTAACAAAACGAAGGAATTTCAAGTCGATACCATAGTGTGATATACATTGGTAAGTTAAATTTTGAGAATACCCTACGTGAGAAAGATCTATGCGAGTTTGCGTGCGGATATCTCTTCCGATAATCTTACTACTAGTAATCCTCCAAAGCTATACCTATGAAAAGGAGGCAATAAATAATTATTATCAAAAGACTAAGAATAATTGGTGGGATTAAATGGATAAATCCACCGGGTAAATAAGCCCCCTAGGGTATTCTCAAGGTAATACAAAACCGAAGGGACCTAGAAGGCCCATAATGTAGGCCAAGAAAGACGAATAGGGAGAATACCGTAAAAGAAAATATCTCCGATGTGTCTCGCAGGAAAACCCCCACGACTTGTTTCCGATTCGGGATGGATGACCGGTCCACGGTTTCACGGCTCAAGCTACGGCGTGGCGTCGCCGTGGGCGGGAAGTTTCCCATCATGCCGAAAGTCTAATATTATATCTTGAAAGTATAGTAATAGTTGTGACGTGCTGTATTATTATCGCTGTTGTGAATTGTGGAGCAGGACGTTGGGTTTGCCGTCTGAGGAGTCCTTGCTGACGATTCTTCACGCTTTAGTATTGTTAGTCCCGAGGTATGATTATCAGCAAAAGGAGAGTCACGCTAGATCATCGGCCATTCTTATTGACCTTCCTATTCCTGATCTTAATCGTGACAAATATGCTGCGGGGCGAGGCGGAACTTTGTCCTGATCGGGTTATCAATTGGCTTCCCTTGGTCCCACACTGAGAGACAGAGTCCCCATTTTCGATAATAATTTTCTCATTTCTTCTCAGGCCGCGTAGGAGATAAAGAGATATGGACAAGATAACGAAGAATAAGCAGGAATAATGGCCAGATCCCCAAATGAGATTATCTAGTAACTGGTGCTATCGTTCGGGCACCACGGGAGGATTCCGCTCCTAGATCATTGCTATGGCAGTATATACCGTACTGGAAATGATATCAGTCTGGGACACGCCCTTGATAAAAAATGTATAGGCAGTGTCGACCGAGAAAGAAATGAACAAGCTCAGTTATAGGTACCATGGTTTCATTAAACTTTATATGTGAGGTGCAGCAAAATCTTGTGGCCAGAGGTGAAATCAGAAAACGGTAGAGAAACTCTCAGTGTATGCTACAGAGACCACGTCAGTGATATCTCCATAAATCAAAAATAAATATCAGTGGCATACTCTATTTTTCGGAGGACGACTTCATCTCAGAAACAAGTCCTGTATATCTTATGAACATGTCATTGTGATGGTCATGCCATGAGTGTCGCTGACCATGCCTGATAATAACGATAAATATTTCTGTCCATTCAGAGAGCTCATATACTTAAGACGCTTAAAAGCTCGGTCCCAAGCTACAACTGCACCTCCGGAGTTATTCGATGTCGATCTTATCTCGAATGAAACCCGGTCAACGTGAGGCGAATGGTGTGGCTTCGATCAGGAGACAGGATGGATGCCTTCAGTAACCAACAGTTTTTGCACACTGAAGGTGTATTAATGTGGCGATCTGCATCCTTCTAAGGATGTCTCTCGTAAACCTCTGGGTCTAGCATGACTCAGCCTCAGATTTCACATGAAATGGTCAGTAAGGAAACTAGAAAGTACCTACTGACCAAACTTAATATGGGAAACGATACTAATGTTGGGAGAAAACAAAAAGCAAAGGGTCGATCTCAACTGCACCATCGTGACGCGGCTCAGGTACACTCTACAGTGATGGGATCGACTGCACCCCGTGGTCGTATTTGAGAATGGTCAGCAGTCGTTTGGTAGAATTATCGAAGCAGGAGTTTGTTGACGATCTGAACCTTCGCTCTACTGGCCGCGGCTTCAGTGATTCAGCCCTCCGTGAGCGCTTTCGAAGCACGCTGAACGACTTGGCTGCAGTTTGAGTCCCCAAATAAGTTACATGTGACAGTTTCTCCAAGGCAGAGTCAACTTTACGAGGTGCCTCAGGGATCTTGGAAGATCACTGGCTCAAGCCTGCATTGTTGAGTTCGCTGCGCCGCAGCCATCGTAGTCGAGAACTTTACCTAGCAGTGGGGTCCAGCCAGAGTTGGATACGCATTGGTTCAACTGACGCGCCGGATGACAATCATGAAACAGCTAGAGTCACGTCAAAGGGTCAGCTGAAGTGCCGTTCCTCTCCATGGGTCTGCAAGACATGATCTGGTGTTCTCTGATATCCTGCTTACTCCAACATGGTTGCAGCGCAGCAAAGTATCTCGATATCACCGGGATTTGGTGCATCGTCACAGACTCGAAATTGCTCTGCCGTGTGAGAGAAGATAATTATGCAAGTGTCGATCAATATGTGACTATCATCGAGGGATATATCCATAAGATCGATTGGGATCCCTGTTTTCAATGATTGACCAATAATTGACCGCAATTATGAGTGACCAGATGGACCCTTCAGCAGATCTTAGCTGCCTAAAACGACTGATCGTTTTTGAAGCGCGTCTAGTATGCAAGTGAACTTTGTGTCGCATTAGAGCGTACCCATCGGACCAAGCCTCAATGTATGCACGCTATCACGTTGGGTTGAAGGGACGAAGACATTTGCGTTTGCACCGGCTTCTGCAACTGAAGGTTACCATCCAATCAACCCTGCAGATGGCGTTATTGAGCAGCCTGGCGTTGGCCTGGGCATATCACGCTCTTCTTCGCACCTTGATTTATACAGACTCACTATATTAGTCTTGGTTTTGGACCCCGTAAAGAAGAGATAACTAACAGTCATTTGTGCCGATGCCCGAGTCACGCTCAGACTTCAGCCGCATCGGGCGCTAGGAAGGGTATCGATGGTCAGAATTTCCATTGACACATGTCCCATCGTGAGGTAAAATATAGACAACATGCGGTAGACGTGGCTGTTGTATTAGCTGAAGGCGGTCGTGTTGGAGATGCTGGTATGGTTCTGTATCGGAGAACCTTCTATATCTCATTCCTATGAGGTCGACTATCGGACAGCTTGCCGTGGTGGCCCCCGCAGCCCGGCGTATGCGAGTCATTTGAATAGATGATGGTTGGTGTTGTTTTCTGCATATTGTCCAGCCAAGTTCGGCTCTGCGTTGAGATTATTGGATGAGAGAAGAGACCATCAAATGGAAGCAGTATCCAGCGACGAACGAACCTTCCTAAGAATCATATAAGCGGCGGAGTTGCAACGGCGCCTGACGGATTGTGATAAGAGTGCGGGGAGGTGTGGGGAAGTGGCCTATTGTTATTCTTCCCCAGACTTCTAGGATGGATTCCCAGGCTATCCATCACAGGTGTAGAAGACTAAGCAAAGCTGTGGGAAAGTGTTTCTCTTGACCTAGGTGTATATTTTCACTTTCCGGATGTTGGCAGCCTATCTTGTTGGATTTTCCGGTTGCCCTGCTACTACGTGGAGCTGCTGTGCGGAACTGGACAGAAAATTTCTTCCATGCCTACTTAGGAGGTACTTTGCAGATTACTTAGTATGGCTAGGCAATTGCGTCCATGAAGTATCGGTGGGGCAATCGGGTTACCAATTTCAAACGAGTCCGAAAGATGTCATCATTTCATGTATTGAGATCTCTTTATTGATCTATAATTTGATCCCCGAATGAATATGCGTCATCACACGTGATAGTAGCTTACCAATTGGAGCCTGACACGGATGAAGCAACGACATATTCTAGTATGTACATACAGGGGGGCATTTTACCAAGACCTGGTATATTTGCAGAATGCCGCAGTATTGACAACACATTGTGAGAAGGATTCTAATATGCAACCTTGCCGCGGTTCATGCTTCAAGCTCGGCCTACTTTACAAGAGATCGAAACTTTGTCGGAAAAGTTCACGGGGACGCCTGCGTAAGTGGCTTGCATACCCCCCGCGACAGCCAGTCCGTGGCCGCCATATCTCTCTTCAACAGTCTGAATTGGGCAGCTCTAGCGTCTGCTCTTTCTAGGTGGTCTGCTCTCGAGCATGTCCTCGATACCGTCCGAGAAGCGGAAGGCCTCCCTGTTGATTTTTTGCTCTCTCAACCCGGCGGACATCTATATAATATCCTGGAGTATTTATATGGGGAAAACATCCTAGGAAGGTTGATCTACCAATTAATGGCGATGTCGATGGACTTTTTCGTCGGGTTGCTTCCGTAGAGCGTTTCGGTGTCTCCAGGTATCATGGTTGATGGGTACATAATTGGACATGGAAAACATGTCCGGTGTCAAACCAACAAAAATCCCGCGTATGACTACTGAGATCCTGACCCCCCTTCCCGACAACGTGGTGTGTGGAACGGCTTGCACATCCGAAGAAAAAAAAGGGAGAGTCCGTCTAACAAGGATTAATGGTAACTAGCGTCTGCATGTAGTGTGATTTCTTGCTGCTGGGGTAACCTGGTTTTTCTGCTTCCTGCTGCATCATGAACCATCTTCGCCTGCAGACGGATGCATCTCCGATCCTAGAGGGATTCTATCAGCGTACCTTGTGGAGATGCGAGTCGATCATTCGTTTCAACTAACGTGGGTCTTACTGACGGAGCATGTTTGAGTAAGAAGCCTCGAGGAAGAAACTATGCTGCAGTCAATCAGTTACAGTCTAATAACCGTCCAGAGTTCAGACGACAGATGATCTGACACAAATCGGACAGGCTAGCGCGAGCGTCGATGCCTAAATTCATTTCGAGCCGATTATGCCCCAGAGTGAACGATCGTCGCTACTGGCCTCTCTAGCCAGATTATTGTGAGCAGCAACCACTCTTGGATTCTGACTCCTGAATGTATCTGGCCTTTCCTTTACCTGCCTAATATTGACATAATACGTTCTTTATGGGATACTGGGTCCATCAGCACCATACACTTGGCGAACTCCACAGCTTAGTGCTCCGTAAGGAACTGCTATTTCACACTTGATGGCAGACGAGCTTCACGCGGTCGACGTACTACTCGACGACACATTGCATGTTTACAGCCAGACCTAGCTTGAAACTGATCTGGGAATGCAGTGTTACTGACAATCCTAACCATACACGGCTAACCGGGACGCATCTATTACAGACGTGAGCAGTGGAAAAGCGTCGCAGAAAGGACAATCAGTTTTCGACAATATGCTCTGATGGAAACGCTGGACTCCTCTTCACCTTGACACTACTACTTACTGTTCACGCTAAGTAGCGCGAGAATCCCCGATCCTAAACGACTTTTACCGGCAGTCTAAGAATGCGGGGAGGAAGCAAGCGAGATAACGGCACCTACAGGATTATCATGTTCTAGATGGTGGCTGGTGAGCCGGGACTAAAGAAAAAAGGAGAGGCTACCAACCGTTCTCAAAATAACTTGATCGAATGATTGACCGGCTTTCGGGGAAGATCAAGAGAGAAACCGATATTGGTTAACTCCCGGGCCGGACTACTGGCCGATGATATGAACAGAACGGAGACTACCAGGGAGACTACGGGACGCTTAGAGAATTCAGGGGAGGAGAGGAAGGACATGAAGGTTTTCCTGGGACCGTAGGGTGTAACTTGGTAATAATACATGATCGACTGCGCCGTAGATACACAGCGCTGTACTATTCGGGATTTGGGTGTTGTCACTAGTAGCTCTCTTGTACTAAGTAACCTTGTAAAATAATTCAATGCAGGGTGGGGCATCCGTCAAAGGCTGGGCATTCCCGGGAGCCACCGGGATCCAACTAAAAGCGGTATGGTCGGTGGTCGCCGCTTACGGTCCGATACACTCTTCGTACGCATCTTTAATTTAGCGCGTATCGGGATTCGAGGTAATAATACCATGCCACTACTATGACTTACCACTACCTGGGAAGGGATTATTACTATAGGTAGGTATACTTACGCAACGTCACTGAATCTCCTCCTACTACTAGAGGGTATCCGTTGAACTACTGGGACGGCCAACGGAAACCCTCGTACCTAATAGTAGTATGTTTACTCCCGTAACTGGTTGTCGTTGCTATTCTTGTCATCAATAGCACTGAGTGTTCGGGCAGAGGGAAACGAACGTAGCGTAAGTTATCTGCTGCTCCTCCTCGTGTCCATTGAATGGTGGTTTTTTTCAGAGAGAGATAGCAGTAATCAATTCATTAAATGATTCTTGGCCTGGAGTGGCCTCAGGACTTGCTCTACTTGCGATTGTCACTTGGCGTCTTAACCTTTATTGGCGACCTTAGTCGGGACGGAGAGCCGCGAGAAAGCCAACCAGGCTTTCTGGCGGCGCAAGGGCCAAACCCCATTGTCGCCAAGCAGCCAACCAACGCCGGCCGTCGCCAGCCGCCGTACGGCTGGAATCGAGGGAAATGAATGGTGGATGTTCGAACGGGTGCCACCCCCCAGTTATTAAACTTTATGTCCCCCCCATCTGGGTCATCTAAGCAGTTGTCTCCATTGGGCTTGACCCTCCTGGAACAAGTTGAACTGCCCCCTTGGTTGACACTGGCGCACCCAAACCTCCGGGGGAGGGGATACCAATCTAGATACGGAGTACAACAGCACCCATCCACGGCCCATGCCGCTCCATGAAAGTTCTCGTGCTGTGGGGGGACAAAGTAATGGCCAAAACGACTTCAAACTAAACCCAACTACGCTCCCGTCCGCGCCGTTCGCATTGCGAGCACCTACGGCGGACAAGCTGCAAATAATAATAAAAGAAACAGGGATCGTGCGCTGTCAGTAGTGCTGTTACCCCGTATGTATCGAACGCGCTACACGCCCCGATCCAGACGAGCATCTCATCCCTCCCCAAACCAAAACTAGCCTCTCTCAAATGGCAAAGCTTCCTTCGATCACTAGCTAGTCGAGTTAGAATCATCATCACGGTACTGCACTGGTAGTCGACCAGGGTGGCTATTATCCCCAGCTCTTCAAGCAACGGAACCCGTATGCCTGCGTCCTTAAATTACTGGTGGCGGACCCCATTCCCTGCCCACAGCTTTTCTCGAACACTTCGCCTCACTCCGCTTACTCTGCTACCTTTCCCTTATCCCACACTCGCTCTCCGACTGGCCGTCTTCTCGTCCGTAACGGTCGACCTAAAGACTTCCTCATCGGTTGCTGTTTCTATCAGGGGATCCCATTGTCATCATCGAGTCTGCGTATCTGTCGTGGAGTCTCGTTAGGCCACCGATTATCCCTGGGAAAAGTTGGGGGAGCGGTTGCGCTAACACGGTTCACCATGGCTCCTGGGGGCGCACGCGATTTCAACTGTTCGTGGGAGAAATGTGGCAAGGTAAGAGACCACAAGTTTTCAGAGATCGCAAATGGGATAGATAATGGATTGTCTCGGATGAACTTTGCTGATCAATGATGGAACATTTTCAACAGTCTTTCAATCGCAAGTCCGATCTTTGCAGACATTATCGAATACACACCAATGAGCGGCCCTACCACTGCACAGTCGCAGACTGCAATAAGAGCTTCATTCAACGGAGCGCGCTGACCGTGCACTCGCGAACTCATACCGGGGAGAAGCCCCATGTATGCGATCATGAAGGCTGCCGCAAGGCTTTTTCGGACGTAAGTGACAGTCGATGGCGTGCGCTCTTTGGTCCTTTGTGCCGTATATACAAACCATTTTGCTTTTGTATATTTCGTGCTCCTGCTGAGTCGGTCTCTAGTCCTCAAGTTTAGCCCGTCATCGAAGGATCCACACTGGCAAGCGGCCCTATATTTGTTCGGAACCGGCGTGTGAGCGAAGGTGAGCATCCAAGAAAACCGAAAAGCATCTATGATCAGACTAACCTATCTCCCAGTTTCTGCCGGAAAACCACGTTGACGAAGCACCAGCATCGTTCTCATCGCTCAGGCACAACGACTCGACTTTCTTCAGAGGAAACGACTCCGGACTCAACGTATCAGCAACCTGTCACAACGTCAATGCCCGCAGATCAGTATTTGATGGCCCATCAACCATATTATCCTCCACCAACAACATCCCCCCATGAATATTATCCACCACAGAGCGTACCGATGACCCAGGTCCCTGTTCAGGATACGCCAGCCATCGTGGTCCAGAACGTCCATGTCACATCACCTCTTGAAACACAACCATACATGCATATGATGCCACGGTTCGAAATGGGCCGTGCCAACTACATGTTACCCGAATATCATCAACCACCCTTTACTGGACAACCCATGAATCCCGAGGGGCATCCAATGATGATGTCTTACCATCAAGATTTTCAGTACAAACCGGCCCCTCGGCTCCTGAACCATCCCGAAGGAACTGACTGGCAGTTTCTCGGCGTCAGTTAACGAGAGATTTTATAATTTGGCTTAATTTGCGGATACGGACCTTCCACCTCTTCGCGCTCTCCGGTTTTTATGGAATATTTGAGAGGGCAAATACCCTACGACAGTTGCACAGTCGTCGCTTTTCTTTTTAGTACCCTTTTTTGCGGTCGTTCGGCCCGCCATCTATTTCTCGATCAGGAGTTTGGTCATGGTCTTTGGACTCCAGCTGGCTTACGTGTCTTTTCACGACGCCTATAATGATTGTCTGACGAATGTGACTCTTCCACGGTACTTGGCGATCGGTTTCTTGTATCTTTGACTCGTCCTCTCAAACGGACTCGGAGCGGCGTCTTCTGCACTTTCTATTACTGGTTGTTGATATCTCTTCTTGCGGAGACTACCCATATGCGACATCTGTTTTGATAGCCTATTATCTTCTTGGCAAACTACGGAGACTCTCGTCTGTGTCTTTCGAAATCTTGCTCCGTATATGGCCAGGGAGGTATACAATACTAGTTTACATGCTATATGCATCATACATAATTTCTCTAGCACATCTATGTTATTTTAGAATTGTCGACACCTCGCAGCGGCATCGATAGCGAAAGCTGGTATCTGGCGGAGACGTGTCCACAGAATGAGTCCTGGATAGCATCAAGGACGGCACATACTCGATTCTACCCCATGGCATGCCTTTGGGATGCTCTCGCCATGCATACACTGGGCCCAAAGCGGGGCAATCCGTGGTATTCAACAGGGTATTTTTTTTTAAGATTACTTCGAGGGGTGAAATGCAACTAAGTTAGCATCCAGATTAGAGCGAAAGGACTAGCACTTAGTCACGGCTCTGGTTCGTTATGCATGGCTTGTATTGGTGATTCTGTCTCCAGATCATGTCATCCGTTCCCAGGAAATAATGGGAGCCTCAGGCAGTCGCATGTGGGGGATTTCGTTTCTCCGCTTCTGCCGGAAACGCCCGCCCGATTTGCCTTTTACCAGTCGGCAACTCAAAACTCCTAGAGAAAGCGTGGGACGCGATCCAGCACCGTCGCGCGCTGCAGGGAACTCTGGAAGCTCTATTTCGCAGGCGCTAGCCGTGATAGTTACGTTGCTGATACTGAGCTGCTAACGCGTTCTCCATAGCTCTCGGGATCTCGGCCCAATTGAAGATATTCAGGGGCAGCAAAGTGAGGCCCAGCCTGTCGATGACTATGACTATATCGTCCATCGCGCGTGGCCGCGTGATAGATGATGATGGAACTCTTCGTCAGGGGCTGTAGCCGGTTGGTTCGACTCCTGGGATCATCGACTGCGGGAGATGTGCAAGCAGGTGGAGTCGGTCACCTTCACGCTGGGCTCCTTGAGACGCTTGCCAGGAGTAGTAGGTAGGTGGTCGGAGCGTGCCGCCTTAGGGATTGTATGAGTATTATTTCCATCGCGACACAGCCACAGACGATCGACACCAATCCAGAACTCCTTTCCAATGACAAGCCTTTGAATTATTGAACAACAGACGGCATTGGCAAAGGGTTTATCTTCAGCACCTCGATTGTCTACTGGTGGAGAATGAAATATCTATGGATTTAGTCGATCAGCTATGCTCTAACGAGTACTGTCACTGGGAGTATGCACAACGTTCCATGGATGTCTCATGCTTGTTATCCATGGACCTGGCGTGTGCTGCCAACCAGCCTGGCTCCACATTATGGCTGCTGTTGGGATGCCGACCGGCTAAACGTCAGATCCATCTTATTTGAACCTTTTGCGCCGTTCCAACACAAGCTTTTTGGGTGTTTCATTCCCGCCTTAGTATCAAGGTTAAATCCGTCCCTGAAAAGGACCCACTCAAAAACACAGTGGGAACTCTTGACATTACAATACGAAATGGGACCACTTTTTTTCTAAATTGTGATGGGTATCATCCAGCATATTAAACTTTCCTCGGTCACAGCCAAACAGGATTGGCAGCAAGCGAATGCGCCAAGGGCCTAGATTACAAGACTGCCGGTGCCATCCCGCTGGGGGCGATCCTCCGCTGGTGGCCCTTGCCTGATGAAGCAGGTGCTTCCTGGAGCATGCCACCAGAAGTAATTAATCGGCCAGTGCCGGAGTCTGACGTGCGATCTACACCTGTCTTGCTACCCGCTTGTTAGTGAGCAATAGGATGGTAAGAATTCCACGCTCCTTCAGGTGCAGATTAGCATGAGCCATTAACCAAGAATGTCGACAAGTTTCCAGTGGTCTACGAATCTCTATTCTCCAAGGCAGCAAAACCGCGTCCCGAATAGGAGCAACAATACTTACGCTGAAAGGTCTACTTAAGCCGGAGAGAATAAGTACCATTGAGATCGTGCATATTTCCAATCCATATTCATTTATTACAGAGACCATACATAGTATCTAGCTATTCCAGACTTGGAATAGTTATTCACCACCTTCTAGACTAAGTTAACCTTTGTTAGGGTGGGCAACAGCCAGTGACATTCCTCTACATCCTGAGTGGTCGATGAATTGCCTTTGACAGGTCCGTCGAACTTAATATCCGAGCGGCTAAAAATGGATACCAACGAGTTTAGAGGCTAAGATAATTTACCAAATAACTACTGGGACTGGACTCGATAATTACCAGCCAGAAACCTCGGATGTTGATGCGATGACCTCAGTCGTCCAATTATAACTTATGTGCAAGTCCCCGCTGACTGGACCCAGTCTCTTCATTGGGATCGTCCGGTTCTCTCTTCTACTAGTACTACCGCCGATAAACACAGCGTTGGAAGTGGATATGGACACAGTTCCTTCCTTATTCTGAGAACCGGTTCGTTCCAGAACGACCGGCTGATCTTGGGGTCTTGCCAATGTGATGGCATACTCGTACATGAAATAGGTGATACGATCCGAATCGACTCGATCGGTCAGCCCCTGAACGTGTCTTTGTGCAATTGGATCTCTCCTATTCAACGAAAAGAGCACGAAATCGGGGCTGGCTGTATGATTGGGATAAGAGCGATGCCATATTAGCTTCCATGATATGATACAGGGAGCCCGTCGCGCTATCATGGCCCGCACTGTTTGACCTTCAATCGACTGCGGATGTGGCTTCCGCAGGCGGTAAACGAAATAACGTTGTTTCTGCGATAATGCCGTGAGACTGAAAATCGCGCAAGCGAAGATAAAGGCTCTGGCTCTGATAGGCAATACTATCATATCGAAGTTGACTGGATCTTGCTTACAGGAGGTCACCTATGACAGATGCCCCATTTCACTCCGATTCTTGCTCTGGAATTGGTTTCAACAGACATCGCCGTTTACTTTGTCCGAAGACATGTTGGAATCAGGAACTGCGGCGTCTGAGCAACCAATTCGAAGAATAGACAAAACCATACGGTTTGCTTGACATCACAAATTCTCTTGTCGTCCTCTGATGTGACTTGGAAGGGTGTAGTCCACACGAGTCTGATATCAGGATCACAGAAATCCTTCCATCCAGATCGCTGACCAGCCTGGTTATCATCGATACCACTGAATGGTTAAAACTATAGGAACCACGTCGCATCAATCGTCGTATACCTCCCATCCAGGAAGTCACCCAGCCTATATCTACTACTGCAGTGAGATCCTTTTGAAGCAGTATCTATATCATTAGGAGACCTCCGTACAAGGATTATATCGCACCATGTGTTCTACCCGCATCTTACTACAAGCATGTGACTATTCTCTTACCACCACCATCAGACATCTCATACATCTCATCTGACCCTGATGAGTCGCTCACCGCCATAACAACATCCTCAGTATCACATCGCGATGCGTCTGCGAACATGCAATCCACTCTCCGTCGATCTCTCAGTAGATTTGGCCAGGACTTGAACTTTGAGACAGACCACCTTGATTTAAAACCTGCATGGAGGCGTTTCAGGCAGCCCGGTCTTTCAGCTGATCATCGTAATCTTCAGGCTCGTATCCAATCGATGAGACGACGACTAACATCCAACCCGGTTATTCGCGGAAATTTCTGCATGGCGGTGGTGCTGATCAATCCATGAGTTGTGATTGGTAACTGTGATGTGATGTATGTCTCCTTGGATGCACGTGCTGACGGAGGAGGCTTATCGACCTGGCCACGTGCTGAGAGAGCGTTCTGTGTTTTTGGATCTATCGAGAGTCGATGGTGCAGGATATGGTACCCTAGAATTGATATCTGGTTTGCTTAGACGGGATTCGAAGATATATTCCCAAGTAGGGAAAAATATCCAGCTATGGAATCATATTCGATTACAGATCCTACACCATGGATCAAGTCATTACGTTAAGCTAGCACATGTTACCTACAAGTAGTAGGTGGTACTAGGTATTTGAAGTTTGTATGTGGATGTCGTTGACTACAGCTCTGATTCTTGTTGTCGAGGTTTGATAGATCGTGAAAAGTGTTAGAGTAGATTGATTCTATGTCCTAGTTATCTCCACATGACATATCCCTCTCAACCTAACTACTTATTACCTAATAACCAGCATCCCACCAAACTTTCAAAACCATATAAGAGAAGAGTACTGACAGACCCAACCCCCCGCAAATTTTCCCCCACGCGGAACCTCCCCGTCAGAGTATAGTAGAGCACATACCCCGTCCTCCCCACTACAAAGACCAACCCCCACGGAAACCAAGTCCGGTAAAATGTCCGATAAGTCTCCGAAGACAGAATTCTCTCGTATTGTCAGGCGTAGGTATGTACTCGTAAGGAGTGCCTTTCTCTTAAGAACTTTTCGTTTCGATGATCTTCATAATCATTTCGGGAAAAGGCTGTTAAAGAAGGCGCTCGAAGAGGGACTGACCGGTGGAGAGAGTCAAATGGTTAGCCCAATATGATTGATTGCATTCATCCCAATAGGAGAAGAGATTTTAAACCTTCAATAGTTAACAAACTGTTATGAGATTTAGGTGGTTCAATGGATAGAAAAGTCAAAGATAATCTGAACAAGTTTATGAGGAAATCGGAGCTGCTATAAGTAATAGACTTCCATAACATGTATACAGTCTACATAGTTCGTTAATATTGACAAAATGTAGTTAACTACCACTGACAGAATAAAGAATCTCATGTCACCGCACAAAGTGGGTCGAGCGCAAATAAATCTATCTGGTCTGGGTGGCAGTCTTTAGTGATAAGAACCATAGTTAGTAGTTAGTCTGTGAGCAATAAAATAACTACTCGAGCAACAAGATGCCAACATAAAGGACATGCTCATGGCACGGATAATATAGCAGTGGCCTGTTTCTATCAGCTCACTGGTCGTTAAATTCCTCGTGATAATTCAGTAAGTTCATTGTTCTCCAAAATGACAGACGCAGAGGTGGACCAGGGTGTGGAAAATTGAGCCGTCATGGTCTAGGTTCCCCAAGTCTTTCGCGAGCTTGTTCAACTGAATGGTTTAGAGTCCGGTTGTTATTGCCTCATACCAGGTGGTCTTACTAGAATGCCCGTGTAAACTGATTTTGTTTAGCTTCATTGGGGGGTGGCCGGCAAGCCGAACTTAAGACTCAACTTGGCTCAGCTCGCCAGCCATCCTGAAATTACTAGTAGTCTGAAGCAAGGTCTACCGGGGCCGAATAACCAAGTATCGCTAATGATAGTCACTTTCTTCCCGACTAAAGTAGACAAGATATAAAGCGAATTGAGTGTGAAGAACTAAGTATATTAAGATAGAAAATGAGCGTCTTTATACCTAGTCTCCAACCTTGGTCGCCAATCATAATTGTACCCTTCACTAGTTGGTCCGTAACAGGTGATCTGATATCAGAATAATTCAAGGAAAGGGACTGAAAGTGCTGTATCCATAATTCACAGACACCAACCACATTTGATTATAACCTTCATATCACAATTGGACGGTTGACGTCAGATTATCCGGTTCAGTGTTTGATGGGTGTTAAGAACACCTTGAGAGCAGACTTCTCCCAGAGAGCGTACATCTTATGGTTAGCCCAGTCTAAACTCTCATTTGATAATTCCATGTCGAAATTATAGACTACGCGGGCCGAGATCAACCGTAGCTCAGCGTAGGCCAGAGTATCAATGGCATCAATTAGCTATCTGAGTTGGAGATGGCAGAGATATCTATTAAGTATGGTCAGCGTTTTGAGGTATGCTTGACTCACTTTCGGCTGAGACAGTTCCGAGAACCAACATGGAAGGGATTGAATATCTCCCTGCAGTCACTGGCATAATGAGGGCTGCCTAGCCAGCGCTCTGGGTCGAACAGTTCTGGTGGCTTAAAATATTGAGGATTGTGATATAGCCCATTGCCAGATACCGAGCGTAGTCAGCCGGACCTGAGCCATGGGTGCGGGTGGTAAATCCGCAAGGCTTCCTCGACAACTGTGTATTTTAGCTTCGAAACACTGAGCAAGTTGATCTCGCTATCCGAAGCAAACGAGAACCGGATCTCCTCCTTGAGTTTCGCATAAACCTCCGGGTGTCGCAAGCAATAATAAGTACTTAGCCCCGGAAAGTGCAGTTGCCGTGGTTTCTGAGTCAGCTATAATCAGAACATGGGCATTTGACTCAATCTCATCATAAGTGATGCCCTAGTCTCTTTGAGCTCATGAAAAAGAATGGTAACTCCCTATAAAACTGAAGCAACAGTAAATACGGGACGTAAAAGGCTTACTTACCCCAGTATCCTTTTGTCTGATAATAGTATCCATAAAGTCTGGTCTGTGAGCATCGAAGGCAAGTTGTTTGGCAACCTTTGCCTTGGTATAGCCTAGGTTGCCCTTTCGTTTCTGGAGCATGTTCCGGGGAATAAATTTCGACAAACGAAATTTCACCACCAAAGGAAGTAAGTAATTGGCACATTCTCAAGAAGGTTCCGACTTTCACAGCATCAAAGATCAAAGATACCGAGGGGTGATATCAAGCCACACATCTCCAAACATCTGAAAAACTCACCAAACACCAAGTCACTGATAATATCAAATTTTTGTCCAGTTGTCGTACCAGCCGACCATATCCACAGGTTTCGAGTGTCTCTGACAGTGGTCGTGAAGTTGCGAAATCAGGAGATCAACATATTTCCTAATCAAGGGTTGCTGGTCAAACATCGCTTGCGCAGAAAAGCCATGAGAGAGAATACGTCGGAAGCGTCGGTGGTCGTCTCGGTCTCCATTAATGATGTTTGCGGCAGGGAAATCCCACAATATATGTCTATTATCTTTGTCGTTCTCTCCCTGTGCACTCTTACGATGGCCCATTCATGCTTGAGGAGACATGTAGGATAGTTCAGATGGAGATGGCCGAACGACTTCCCCATATTCTTTCGTGAAGCTTGAGGGATCTCTCTGCTGGAATTGCCTCTCATGAGCATAAGGGTATAAGGGATTTGAGATATTGCGTTCAACCTGGGACCCGGATAGTGTCGCAGAGGATGAAAGAAGATGTTGTAGACAGCAATAGAGAGTCGATACAATACTGTCCAGGAGAATTCAGTCCCTTTAAATCTTGTTGTTCTTCCTGATAATTGAAACTTACTATGGCAATGGCCGTGGAAAGCAAGAACCAAAGCCCTTCCAGACTCTAGCCCTTGCGACACACTGTGAAGCAGCATCTTTAGAGCTGGGTCACAGGAAGATTTGATTGAGTGAACAGATAATTTCTTCAGGCAGCCTGCGTCCCTCAATTCTCTTGGTATGTGTCTTCTTTTTATCTCAATGTAATTTGAAATTTCGACCTACATGCCTACTTAATAGCAACCATAAAATATAAAAGAAAAAATGTGTTTTATTCTGAAATTATCCCTGTAGGCTAATCTTTGTCAAGGGGAGAGACTAGATATAAAACAAGAAGTTAGAAGTTGGGACGGGACACCATAGTAAACGAACCATATTAGGAAATTATATTACGAGGTAGATCTCGTCATCCGAGAAGCGCATGTGTCGATCTTGGAATATAGCTTGATTCCCATCTTATATTTATAGATACAGTCTGAGGTTCTGACCAATAAACACATCTTAGGATATACAACCTATACAACCTATACAACCTTCCTACCTCTTTATCCCTGGCTCGCGTACATTCTTCCCCTTTACTGTCTGTCCGACTAGCTGTTTCACCTGCTGTTCAAGGGAAGGAGGCGACAGCGCTGGTACACTGTAAGTTAGCTGCTTTCCATATCCGTGGCCCCATCATTTGGATAGCTTCTATGCTTGCACGTTCTACCACCGCCAGATTGCTCATCTAGGCCCTTGTATTTATATGGTGTTCCCAGTCTATATGCAAAATGATCTATGAGAATTATATATGCAGATGCAAAGAAAACATCACCAACTAGTCAATCCCTTCTCACGATCAAATCCACCTCTCAGCTGAGAACCAGGCTTGATCACCTTTCCCTTCAAGACAGTGTATTTGATAATGCCCTCACAGTCTTCGGGTCGTACTCGCGCCAGCCAGATGCATTGAGCGGCGCCCTCTTGCGTCTCCTCTTCCGTCTTCTCCCCTTCAGCTTCGGCTTCGGACGTACCCTTCTTCCTCCACCAGTCAAAGTCTCGTCGACGATACACCATCACGTTAGCGGAGTATTTGTGTCCGCCGACATGCGAGATGAAGTAGATTCCCACACCACCGGGTCGTTCATCGTTCATGTCGCGATATAGACCGTTTGCACGAAGGTGTCGTTCAAACTCGCGCTTCAGGAGCGGTGCTGATTGACCACAGCGCGCGTCGCGGGTGCGTTGGGAGCAGAGCAGGATGACGGCCGCATGGGGACAGGGACGGGAGCGTAAGGGAGTGAGGGAGTTGATGTCGACGTTTTCTGTTTGTGTTTCTGTTGACGAGAGCTCCTCTGTTGAGGGTGCTTGAGGGTTGGATTCTAGTGGCGTCGTTGTTGTTGGCGCCGGGTTCACGAAGTATTTGATGAGATCGGAAGCCAGCGCAGGAGTGACGTGCTCGATGATAGTGAAAGCAGGGAGAAGGAGGACGGTGGTTGGTTGCGAGCCTGCCTCGTGGTGGTGATATTCGTCGGGGACGGGGATGTTGGATGCGGAGAGTTTCATTTTCTATAGGACTCTGGTCAGTAAGTGTTCAGACTTTGAATTGCCTCATCCATCTGCAAGGCAATTGATATTGTAAAAGGGTTCAAACATACCCCATTGCTCGGCTTAACCGCATGCTTCTCAATCGCCTCCATAACACTACCCTTCTCATCCGCCACATCTCTCACCCAATCCGACTTGCCTGTCGCGACCAACAGATGCGTGGCCCACCCATCAACGTGTCCGTAGAGCTTATCTTGCATATCAACATCGAATCTGGCAGGGTAGCGAACGGTGCAGCTGGCGCAATCCTTATCGCAATCCTCGCCATCGACGGCCGGATCGACTTTCGGGAAGAGGGCATCGGGCGACGAAGCGGTGGTGAAGCCGTCTGCTGTTTCCTTGCTGGATCCAGTGAGGAACGCAGCTCCATGACGGAGAAGAGCCTGCATCCTGATCGTCGCGTATTCGCGTGAGACGACTGATCGATATTGTTGGTCAGGAGGTATGAAGTTTTGGCGCTATGGCGAGATCTTATCTGATTACGTTCCCAGTGGAGCGGAACCAATTCGGACAGGCGGGCGATTACTAACGCCCATGTTTAACTAGTTAGGATCGAATGACGTGGCCAGGAAGAATGGACAAAAGAATAGCTTAGATTGGATGGTAATTGGCGACGGCATTCACAGTGTCTTTGTTGAATAAACAGGAGAAACTCGTATCTTATCTCAACGTCCACGTGGCTGTGGCGCAGACCCCGCGTAACGGGGGATCATCTGCATACTTGTACATTACATTCGAGATACTATATGAAAGAACCAGAGCGGCTTTCCAAAAGTAATCATAACTGCCTTTGCCGTCATAGGAAATGAGCTGGGCTCTTATTCTTGGAGACCGGCCGTCCCTGGCATAGACCCCCAGCTTAAAGCTTCTCGCAAAGTCTACAGGAGACCGCTGAATATCAACCAAAAGAAAAGAAAAGCAAGAGGATTGCAAGGCAAAGTGAGCCTCTCAGTGCATATTGAATTATAGTAAAGTGTGGAATCCAATGCCGCCCAAAATATAGTCTATAAGAGTTACGAGCTCCTGCTCGATCCGATCATCTTCCCACAAACTCCTGATTGATCCAAACGCCTATCCCAATGAAGCAGGAGACCATGCCAAGTCCTGATAATACAATCCAAGAATAATATGTCGCAATATTCAGTGCTCGGCCCTTGGAGGGAGGTCGATGGTGTAAGGCAAATTCGACGGGTTACGGGCATCTACCAGGCGAATCACACTCCCTCCTGAACTCCTGGAGAGATTCGACCGCACTGGTCGAAGCGAATTCATTGAAGGAGTCCGCAGAGTAGCCAATCCACGACGGCCGGTACTTCTGGACAGAGTCGGCGAACTCCTCTGCGTCAGGGGAGCCGTGTAGAGCGACCGGCCACTCTCCCATGTGGACGCATTGGAAGGCCGTACACTGTTACTTCGACCTCGAGAAGGCGGCTCCCCATCCGAATCTGTTTCGCCTTCCTCATCCGACGGACCGATAACCGACTCCCCATATGAGAGAGAGCTCCCTCCGCGGACTTCCTCCAGTAGCTGCGGATCCACCGATTTCATCCCTCTCAATATCTCCGCAAAGATCCCCATCAGCGCGCGAAACTCCTCCTCATCCAGCGCATACGTTGAGAACCTGGCGCGCTCATAGATCGCAAGGAATTCCGCTCCCAGTTCCGGCGGACTGATCACATTCAGAGCCGTCAGATGTCCAATATACTCCCGCAATCCCATCGACGACGGCCGTTGCAGGATCTCCACCACACGCGGATCTGGAACCGGTTGCTCATCGGAGCGCGAACCGTACGGATCGAGATAACGATGCGACGACGAGAGAATTGGATCCGGCGGCGCGAGAGAAACGGCCTTGGCTTCAATAAGATATGGCAACTCCTTAAGCACCAATTGATAATGTAAATCAGGCAGATCCGGCGACGACGGCGACGACCACCCCGGATGAGAGATGTGACCCCACGGTGGATGGTCGCGATCGATCATCAACGTGCGATCATCGAGCGGTTGCTCTTCTGGCTCGACCGTGAGATCCCTCGGTCTCGCACGATACGCGATAATCGCACTCCTCGCCAACCCCTCAACCACAAGCCTCCTCACGCTCTTCCCCACGTCCTCTTTCTCGACTGGAATCCATGCCTTCGGGATACCGGCCAGCACGGTGCGATTCGTATAGATGCGGGTCGAGTAGATCAGAAGCGCCAGCAAGAAAGTGATGACGTACGCTCCAGTGATGATGAAGATACTGGTAAGGTTATGGTTCTTGTAGCACTGGTAAATAGCTTCACCGGGAGTGAAGAGGATTAGGCAGACCAGGACGAAGTAGAGGAGGGTGAAGAGGGTGGTGTAAAAGATGCGATATAAATTTATGGCCATGGTAACGGGTGCATCTCGCGCAGCAGTGGCCCGATGCGACTGGCTCGCATGGGAGCTGCGCTGAGTGCTGGCTGATTCTGTCCTGTCGCTGTTGTTGTTGTCCCTGATTGAAACGAAACGGATCCTTTGATCATTACGTCGAGGGAGAGAGTCTGCGGAGAAGACCGTCACGTGGCATCCAGCTTCCCCGGCCCCTAATTTGTATAACTATTAACTATAGTTAACTAGTTAACTAACGAGTTAGTTACTCAGCTGCGCATTACAAGAGCTGGGGTTTCGCCTATAATATAACCGATAATCATTATTTCGAAATTGATCATTTTAGTATCCCCTGTTTTACTTTTTACGAATGAAACCCCCAAAAGGTGACACCAAATAGCGCAAGTGTATTGTCTACTATAATCTATGTATTTATTGCCTAGCCCAGACCAGTAAGGATAGCACAAACCCGAGAAGCAAACGGAAGCACTTTTAATCCTCTAGTCCCGGACAGCGACATCATCCTCCCAGCCACTCTCTTTTCTGGCGCGGCGAATCACCCTCTCGATACCGTCCAGACCCTGCCTCAGCACATCCATCTTCGGGCCGTAGCTCAGACGCACAAAGTGATGACACGGGCTGTCGAACAGGTCTCTTCTCTTCGCAGGGTTGAGGTCGAAGAAGATTCCAGGCACAACGATCACCTTCTCATACAAAAGTGCATTGAAGAAGTTCAGACCGTCAGAGATGTTGGCCTCAGGGGGCAGCGGCGGCTCCAGCGAGTTCAGGTCCAGCCAGATGTAGAAGGTGGCCTGGGGAATATCCGTGAAACGGAATCCGATCTGCTGCAGACGCTCCACGACGTAGTCGCGCTTCTCGCGGAAATGCACCTGAAGAGCCTTCATCTCCGCCCGCACAAGACCCGGCTCGAGCATGGGGATAGCGGCCTCCTGGAAGGGCACGTTGGCTCCTCCATCAAGGTAAGAACCAGCAGAGCTGAGGGCGCTAATGAAATCCTTAGGGCCAACGATCCAGGCGATACGCCAACCGGGGAGACGGAAGCGCTTGGTAAGACCATCAATCAGGAGCACGTCTGCCAACAAAATCAGCCATGGCTGCAGTGCTAACAACCAATACTGTGGAGAATAACATACCATCCTTATCAACATCGATAACATTCTCAGCGCCACTAATCGTAGATCCGTCACAACCAGTGCTGTAGTTGTAACCGCCGTAGAATTCATCCAGAATCAATGTAGCGCGATCTCTGCAGATATCATGAATCTGGGAAAGTTCGGGGTTGGCGAGGACATCACCAGTGGGATTTCGGGGGTTCGAGGTCAAGATGACAGAGGTACCACGGGCAATTTCCTCAGCGATCTTGTCGGGGTGGATGTGGTAGTGATCAGCTTCGGAGAGTGGGATGGGGACAGCTGCGAACTAATTTAATGCATCAGTCAGCGCAAGCCCTAGTTTAACTAAATCGTCTCCTCATATCCCCATAAATATGCTCCCAACTTACATTCTTGAAAAGAGACAACATCTCGGAATAAGCGGAGTAATCGGGGATGGGGAAGGACAGGTATGAGTTCCCCAGAATGGCCGCGATCCGGATGAGACCTGCTCTTCCACCAGGCACAATGCAGACATTCTCGTACGTATACTGGCTCTCCTTGCCCTTCCGGTAGTGCTCATTGTACAGCTTCGCGACCGCTGCGCGCAAAGGCTTGATACCAGCGGTCGGACCGTATTCACGAGAGGCGGACGCGATGGGAATCGCAGTCGGGCGGGGGAAACTGCCAAAGATCTCGTCGTCTGCCTCGGGGGCACCCTGACCTAGGTTGGCCCAGGAGGAAGGATCTTCTTGGTAGCCATGCTCGGAGGCACGTTCTGTACACCAGACGACTCCGGTCGAGGAACGAGAGGCATCGAGACCGGCGTGCGGGCGGTGACCCTCATGGGCATCACGGAACTGACGGTGGATCTCGGAGTTTTTCTCTAAAGCGATTGAAAAGCGACAATGTTAGTCTTAAAGCCAAGAAATCGAGTAGATTATTTCTCGATAAAGACAAGACGAGTAGAGCAACCACGAAAGCGTTGGCAGGCGGGGGAGGCTCTCGTTCCGTTAGAAACGGGAGAAAACGTACCGTTCTCCGACAGTTCTCTGCCAGTCGAGAAACGCCTATCGCCTGTAGGACGCAGAATGCTCAGGCGACGTCCCGAGAAGGCCATCTTGGCAGTAGATCTTCGTTGCTTGTCTCTGGCTTGTTCTTCGTGGTCTCTCTTCCAAAGAGGTCGGAGATCTTGGCGTGGATTCTTCCCTACGTGGCCTGTCAGTAAAGCAGCCAACACTTATTAATTTATATACGGTATAGGATTTCTGATCGCGCCCTCTAGCGCTTTAAATAAACTTTATGGAAACCCCACCGGGACTTCTAGAGCATCATTTCACTCTTCCCCCTTCAAGTCGAGGGCTTTTACCTAGTAGAGTATCTCTCTCGACTCTTCAAGTTCTATGCGCCGACTGTACCGAACGCTCGGGGCATTCAACGCCCTTCCCCTGGTCTTAGACTTGGTCGAATGAATTAAATCGCTCAAGGGCAGATCCCGATTGGAATCCGTAAGGGGGTGAAGTAAAACAACGCAGGGCTGATAAGAAAATAAATAGAAACAATGCTTGTAAACCCGTTACTCGAGCCAGGGCGTATCCGTAGAAATGGATCACAGACTGGTAAAAAAAAAGAAAAGAAAATAAAAGAAAGAAATGATGATAGTCGCATGTACTCCCTGATTCCTGTTCGATTGCTTTTTTCCCGTGTAAGTTTTTAATTAATGCCTCAAATTGACATATCTGGATAGTTTCAGAAGGATAATTACGCATATTATTTCTCCTGAAACGAACGCAACACAGACACACAACTACTATACTGTTATTGGTAGAACGGCACGCTGGCCGCGATCACTTTTTACGAATCATCAGACTGGAATGGGAATCTGCAACCCGGATAGCGATTGCTTGTCTCATCTTCAGCCCAATATAACTGATTGTTTCGTATTTCCCCCCGTTGCACGGGCTGATCGGCAACTAGAGCTGGCGACGCAATTCCAGCCATCATGCGAATCATTCTGGAAAAATAGGAGTAAGTCATACACAGACGTAACTATCCGATAGAATCTTCCCATCCGTGGCTCTCTGTACACCGGAAAGTGATATGCTCAAATCCATGATATCAGATGTCACCTGTCATCGGGACGGCGAACTCGTGCTGTAGATTGATAAGTAAATAATAATGATCCCCTAGTATTATCACCGTGGCAATGCCCTCCAGACCCCTGTGGCCCAGGTAAAGCTACCTAGATAGCCCAAAAGGAGGGACCAATCCATTCACCCCCATAAATAATTACTAGTTAAGTAGTATCACTTAACTAACTAACTAGTTTCCTCGCTACGGGATCTTTTGCCGTGAATTCATATCCACCCCCCAGTCAAAAGCTCTTTTCCGCCCAATAATGAATTCCCGGCAGCCCCATCGGGTCGTCGACAGTCGTAATTCCCAACTTCCCCGCTAGGGAACGACCGACGTTCTTGCAAGGGGCCATCATGGGAGAAACAACGAGCCATCGTGGCCTACCTTGGGGTAAATTTAGTATGGCTTTCCCTCGTGCTAGTCGAGTCCAGACCGAAGGAGTTTCCTAAAAAAAAAAAAAAAGACACCGCCGCCGGAGAGAGCTACCTAACCTACGACCATGTCGATATGATCCGGAATTCAAATACTGATCTGGGAGGCCTCCATGGGAGAGGGAGCTCATAGAGTAACGACGACTTACGAGTAACCAAAACAGGGTCACCCCCCAATACTTCTTGATCAGCATCTCGAAAATGGAAACTTCCAAGATGGCAATATGCTCATTCAGTATACAGGGGTGCTAATACAGCAGAACTGCTGAGAGAGTAGAAACCACTGTACATTTTCTGCGTGCTTGTCAAAATCAGCCGTCGCACAACAAACGGCACTATACGTATCATACGGTCATGGGTTCGTGGACATTGAAGGTAAAACAAGAGGGTCATGATCAGCACCAGCAGAGGCACAAGCAGATGGTAACAGGGTAACGTGCAGGCAAGGGGATATCACAAAGCCATCTCCTCGTGAAGCCAAACATCTTCTCAACGGGCGCCTTGCAACCCAGACCATGACACGGTGAGCCAGATGATCAGATCATGATGAAAGAATCTCGCTTACGGCGAAGGATTCTTCCCTTGTGCCGGTTGGAAGGGTTGAACAAGAAACCGACCGAGGGAACTGAAGTTCTGGAGGTGGAACTATGAATCAAGTGCGAAAGCCTCAAGCCAATCCTGTTGGAGAGTCACAGGATGTCATAACAACCTTTGAAACGCCCGGAACTGCCGTGGAATGCCAATGGAAACGCAAAAACTCAAAAACACGAAAAAAGGGGATATCATCGTCCACGCGGCTTTCCTTCTCTGCCATCCTAGCCAACAGGCCAAGATCAGATACCGTCATTGGCTTTCTAGTTCTCCACCGCTTGACAGAAGAGCTGGATCTCTCCCACCTGACCTTGGGCGAGCATATTCTGGTGCTGTTCTCGCCATTCCATAAATGCAAGTTGAACCGCTTCGTCGCTGTCGATGGTGACAAAATCACCGTCCTCGTCCTTGTAACGCAGTCTCACCGATTTTGCGCCAATGGATCGATTTGTAAATCTGGCGAGCTTCGCGTCCACCCGATCTGTCAACGAACGGAACATGATGTTGCTGGCGATAACCAACGTAACATAGTTGTCGTCAAAGTTCACCTTAGCTTTAAGTTGTGTAGGCATATATGGGTCCTCTTCGTTCTGCTGCTCAGGCGGCAATTCCTGGCTCAAGGGCGAGGGGAGTTGATCGGATGGAGATGCTTGCGCCGGTGTCAAATTTTCAGAGCGAGCAGAATATTGAGGTTCATGGAACTGCGTGTGATGCATATTGCGCGACGCATGAGCCTGCTGCACAGCTGGCGATTGAGTTGAAGATCGGATGGGAAGAGCCCCGTTCGTGGGAGAGTTGTTCTGGCTGCGATTGACAGGCGCTCTCATACTCGCCATGTGGGCCGGAATAGGCGGTACAGGCACGTTCTCGCCCATGTATCGACGTGATTCGGCCAGATGATGGTGGATATCTGGGCTGCTGGCGGACCGCATCCTCGGCGGGATACCGTTCGCCTGGTCTTGTGCAGACATCGGAGGTAAAAAAGGACGTTGTGAGCCACGTCCATTAGTAGCCGCGCTGAGGTAAGGATTTCCGTTAGTACCATCCCTCGATGCTCCTCTAGACATTGCAGGCGCAGTGTACCGATTGCTGTTTTCCTCGTTCCATGGGGCAGTATGAGTGGCGTGCCGTGGGTACGGGAATACGGTCGATTGGGAACTGGACCGCGTAGACGTAGAAGGCGTCTCAGTAACGGGCGAGAAATATGAAGCAGCGTTTCGTTCGGCTGGCGACATGCCCCCAGGAGACCACTGAGTGTGCAGTGACAGACTTGGATCAGGCATCGGGAAACGTGGAGGTCGACCTGCAGACAACGGACCTGACCCTCCGCTGCCGCCCGTGGCGGACCGAGTCCGAAGACTTGTGCTGGATGCATTGCGACTCATGGGGAATTCCGAGAAGAATCCTGCCTCCTTCACAAGTGATGACTCCTCCGCTTCATACTCCTGCTGGTAGGGGTTCTGGATATTTACTCCCACGGTCTTCATGTAGGTAAATTCGGAATCCGAGGTTCCAGTGTGTCGAGTGCTGCGTTCCTCAGCTTGAATGGCTCTCTGGTGATCGATATCTTTATACCATTTTCGCATGAGGCCCTCATTCTGGTAGCGGATGATGAAGTTGTCAACGACCCCAGGGTCACCCTTCCAGAAGATCTGAATCCTGTAGGAGCCTACAGATTCGTGGGGTTATGTCAGCGATCCATGTAATTTTGCAACAGCAAGTTTTTGTGTCATACCTGGCTTCTGAAGACAAACGATATCCGTCACATTAGCCATGTAGATCCGACCCTTCAGCTGAAGACGGGGCTTCCCCTTGACTGTTGCTGCAGGCTTGTCTTTACCCATAAGCTTGGTCTTCTGCTTGTTTGGGTTGATGTCCTTGCAGCAAAGCAGAATCCGTTCGAAGAGATAAATGTGATACTGTCGAGCAAGATAGGCCGAGTTAGCCAAATAGTCCTTAGAAATCGATGGGTGCCAGGTGAAAAGACATTCGCGAAAACGAATATCCATGACAATATAAGGGGCTCAGAGAGATGATCTAAGAAACACAAAGCCCGATGCGCAATCACATGTTATGGAGAACCGCAGACGCTTGAGTGCCTTCTTGATCCTGGTAGCATCTTTATAGTGAATCGGAGGAATTATCCGGGTCCACAGCAAGCGCTGGGCTACAGCCACTCAACCGTCTGGTCCTCCTAGCAGGAGGTGAACCGAGCGATTCTCCATGCAATGCGGCTGCACACTTCGGAGTCGTGTCTGATCTTCAGGTGCAGGGCAATTCGAAGCGTTGACTAGGGCAGGTACGGCTAAAATCAGGGCTGTGAGGGGCATGTCGTGACGAAGCACTTCTGAAAAGGCCAAGGGGCGGGTCTTTGATTCTAGATGCGAAGCTCCTGGGCTTTTGCTCGCTGGATGCGGTAGATGACCTTGTTGCGTGCAAATGCCAGCCCGACTCCATTCGGAGCTATCATCCTCATGGGATGAATGGTGATTCATCGCCGGAGAGACGAAATCGCATTTTGAGACCGCAACCCGATGGCCGAGCGAGATTATTCGACGAAAAGTCTTCATCAACATCAGTAACATAAAGGGAACATACCTCTCTTTCAGTATCCTTGGCAGTATCGCCTTTGAGCACAGTGAACGTGCCGAAACGAAGCAACTCGCCGAATCCTTCCACCTTGAGAGATTTCCAATCGTCTACCCGGTGCGCAAGATCCACAACAGCGGAAGCAAGGTGCTCCTTATCAATCGCATCATTGGCCGAATCGAGGACGGACTGAATCATGTCTATTCCCTTGCTGATATCTGCCTTAAGTTCTTCATTCTCCGTCTGCTTGCGAAGTTCCTAAAAAAAGGTCAAGTCAGCACGGTAGTATCACCTGCACAGCGAGAGCAGCGTACCGAAAGCATCAGCGGGTATTTAGTAAGTCGCTGGAATGGTTTCACGAAGAAGCCATTGAGGGTTGCCGGCTGGGCCACCATCTGTTGAAGGTCATTGGAGCGGGGAGCGGCGTGGATCTTGTCCCATTCCTTCAGACAGACCTCGTCACAACGCAACTGGTTCGCAATAAAAGGTTCATACTGTCGAAACGCTTCCTCATGATGGATGAAGAGTTCACCCCAGTTCTGCATCTCCTCAGGCAATGCATAGTGCTGCTCCACACGAATCAAGAAGCGTTGGGCAAAATCGAGCAGGTTATTGAGATTGAGGAATATCTGGTGGCTGGAATCTCCGGTCAACGCGCCCGTCTCTTCCAGTTCCTTCTTGAGGGCCTGCAGATTCTGAAGGTGGTGGACATAATCACGTTCGGTCACCAACAGCTCCTTCAGGATATGCTCCCTCTTGGTCAGCTTGACCGTTCCTCCCTTCGCATTTTGGTTACCAGAAGAGTCTGGTGATAACCTCTTCAGTTGTCCTTGCATCTCCAAGATATCTAAGACACGATTGACCATTTTGATGACCTGATTTGAATGTCAGTGCGCTCCTAGAAGAGTCACATCGAAAGACATCGGATCCGAAACCTTACCTTGATGAAACCCGTAGTGTTATCGCCGTATAGATCTGTGATCAGGAAGCAGTCCTGTTGTGGGAAGGCCATATCCTGCAGACATGCCTGTAGGAACTTAAAGGTGGCAGCCTTTGGGCGCTTCTGCTCCGGCACCTTAGCAGGGTCGATCTCCAACAGTTCATCGGGTTGGGACGCATTGAAGATCGTGATCAAGGGATATCCCCCGCGCAGGCAATTCCACAGTGAAGCCACTGGATCGGTTGAACCCGTAGCACGATCCTCTTCCTCCATTTCCAGCATGTGACGCTCAAATCCTGGCACTTCCGCCAATCTCTTCTTCAAATTGACGCAGCTTTGATACATCGACTCTCCACCACGTCTGTTGATAATGTTATCTTCGGCCATGGGGCCGCCAGCGTTCACGGGGCCGTCCATCTTTGCGATTCCCCCTCTATAATAATCGAACGCTATAGATCACCACACTCAGAGCAAGTCTGTCGAATCAAGATACTCTCGGCCAGCCAAACTGGACCTACGCAGAAGCGTCAAGCATGGATTTTCCCCTCTACGGCCCGCCTGTCGATGCGGCCCAGGGACGCAGCGCGCGGTCAGACGAAAGATCGGACGAAAAATTCCTTATCACC
Organism: Paecilomyces fulvus; assembly: GCA_029606305.1. NCBI lineage: Eukaryota > Fungi > Ascomycota > Eurotiomycetes > Eurotiales > Thermoascaceae > Paecilomyces > Paecilomyces fulvus. The sequence goes on from JAPVCG010000063.1 coordinate 513,471, forward strand.
CTGTCCAATGGCTGTTTTGTTCGTGTGTATTGTATGCGTCAGAGACTACAACGAATCTCCCGTCAACGACTATCGTATGGAACTCCCGTCAACGACTATCGTATGGAACTTGAAGCGGGGGTGCAATTGAAGCCAGGAGGTCGAAAGTATACCGTCTCCTGCAATATCCACGATCGGTTGGTCTTCCTTTGTCGGATCAGACGTGCACAGGACGTTGCCAGGCACGTCTATGAGAACACAGTGGTGATTCCCACCTGATGAGATAGATTGCTTGCCAGAACCTTGGAATGCATAAGCTATGAGACTGGGGGCCCTTTCGATAGCGGGGGAGAGAGAGGGGAGGAGGGGGGGTTGTTGACCGCAGGGGGGGGGAGGATGAAACTTACAGGCTGGCGAAGATATCAGCTTACAGGATCTCACTGGACAATGCAATGCTGGGGTCTTAAGGAGGTGTTGTAGGGGGTGATGTTCGTTAGGGGAAAGAGAAACAAGAGATCAGGAGTGAAGGTGGTCGTTGATGATTGAGTCGACCGTTAGGAGGAGTAGCAGGTGGTTAGTGTGTTTCGGCGGGCGGCGGCAATAAGGGCGATTGGGCTCGACTGAAGGGAACGAGAAAGGGGGGGTTTGGGACTAGTTGTCTTCTTGTTCACCAGTCAACTTGCTATATTGATTGTGAGAGCCCCATCTGAACGGGAGAGAACTGCTTATCTAACTCAGATGGCCAGAGAATGGGATGCCACTAACGATGAAAATAACAATGAGGATGCGATGCTGTCTGTGACTTAATTATTGATTCTGCCTGAACCCCAGACCTCAACCTCCCACTCTCCCCCATCGTTCATCAACAGGATCAGACACTATCGCTTCTAGTACCAACGGGTGGCTGGAGATCGGGACTATTGCACATCTCCCCATTAACCGTTGATCATCATTCCATCCTTTCCAGATTATTCTTCCTGCTGGTCCCTAGTTACGACCTTTAGTGACGGCCCAGCAAAAGCACGGAGCTTGTCTTATCCATCCCCCAGTGCTAGAACCAACCCAAAAGATACTCTAGATCCCCACCCTTGCGCCAAGAGCCTCGAGTCAGACTACTGATTCTCTGGACTGCTCCATCTCCATCATCGCAGCATGGGCGTTTGAGTCGCGACCAAGCGTCTCCCCTCCGTCGTGATACTAATAACCCAACGAGCGCGTGCGCCTGTTTCAGCCTCAACGCTCCAACGGTGCCTAATCTTTCGACCACACGCTCTTCCATTCCAGACCAGATCTCTATTTTGAGATTTCCGGTGGTTTGCATCCGACTTGAACTTGTGCAGAGCGGCATCCCACCGGCTGCTAAGCTGACGCCCTTATGGAGAGAGATTCCGCGGCTGAGGCGGGCATCCCTCATCTTCTGAGCTTGCAGGCAAGCAACTACCGGTCCGATTTCACGTCGCCGCCGTTGGCAACCTCGTTCAAGTTGGACGAAGGTTACTCCGATGAGACGCGAAGTCAAGCCGAGAATGAGGCCAATCCATCCTCGGACGAGGTAATGACACTCCCAGGATGGGTACTGGCACATAGTGAAGCGGACAGAGCTGGTAAGGGTCCCAATGCAGCCCCAGTAATCCCTGTTAGTCGGAGCCCCGACGCTTATAAACGATCCTAGAGCTTGCCTACAGTTTACTTCGCACCCTACGAACGTCGACAGTGGCCGCGGTCGTCGAACGCCTCACGCCTCTTCTGCACATGGATCCGGTCCTCAAGCTACCGCCGGAGATCACTGCTGAGATCTTTTCCTATCTCGACCCGGCAACCTTGTTGACCGCGTCGCTGGCATCGCGTGCCTGGAGGGCCCGGATTCTGGACTCACGGTTGTGGAGACAGCTCTACATCAGAGAAGGTTGGGGCCTCAATGTCGACGCGATCCGGAGGTTTGAACAACAACATGCCGAATCGGCTTTCTCCCAGAACCGCAAGTCGCGGACGAGACACACAGACTCAGATGTCGCAGAGCCCAAGCTCAAGAAGCGTGTGCCTCCCAGTTGGCTCGAGTCACGGTCCCCTGGCGGTCATTCGAATCGTGCCTGGAGCGAGCAACACGAGTCGGTAGAGGCAGACGCCCCCCCGTCGGTAGACGACGAGGGCGATCGGGAGATGCAGGATGTCGCATACGATCGCACCCCATCGTCGTCCACTGGTCAATACGTTCCGTCCCGGAGTCGCGAAGAGAGCTACGCCAGAACCAACCTCCCAAAGTCGTCACCGTCGTCGTCCTCGTCCTCGTCGAAGCGTCAGTCTTCGACCAGTTCGCCTCTGCTGATCAGGCTACCCAGCGGTTCCGTGCGACTCAACTGGCCACATATATACAAGCAACGCAGGAGACTGGAGGACAACTGGCTCAAAGGTCGCTACACCAATTTCCAACTCCCCGATCCCGCTCATATGGAAGAGGCGCATCAGGAATGTGTGTACGCGATCCAATTCTCTGGGAAATGGCTTGTGAGCGGTAGCCGGGATCGCTCCGTGCGAGTGTGGGACCTAGACACCAGAAGACTCTGGCATCGCCCACTGATCGGCCATACAAAATCGGTTCTCTGTCTACAATTCGACCCGAGTTCGGAGGAGGATGTGATCATCTCCGGAAGTAGTGACAAGAATGTCATAGTCTGGCGCTTCTCCACAGGAGAAAAGATCCACGAGTTCACCGCCCACCAGGACTCGGTGCTGAATCTTCGCTTTGATAAACGATATCTGGTCACCTGCTCCAAGGATAAGTTCATCAAGGTTTGGAATCGCAATGAACTTACCGCAACCGACAAGAACTACCCGATTCTCAACAAGAGCGGAAGTGTCAGGTTCCCGTCGTACATCGTCGACACGACGAATACACCATCCGCAGTTCTGGAAGCTGAGATCGCCAACCGGCATATCAAGACCTTGGTTCCTTATACTCTCTTGATGACACTGGAAGGACACGGTGCTGCCGTAAACGCAATCCAGATCTGTGGTGATGAGGTTGTGTCGGCCTCTGGTGACCGGCTGATCAAGTTATGGGATATTCATACTGGCCAGTGTGTGAGGACGTTCGTGGGCCATTACAAAGGCATTGCGTGTGTACAGTCCGACGGCCTGCGGGTCGTCAGCGGGAGCAACGATAACACAGTCCGTATCTATGACCACTCCTCTGGTGCTCAGGTTGCTGTGCTGGAAGGGCACCACAACCTGGTCAGGACAGTCCAGGCTGGTTTCGCTGACCAGCCGGGAGCTGAGGAAGCGCTCCGGCTGGAAGCTTTGGCGGTCGATCAGAACTTCTGGGAAGCTAAACGGGCGGGTACGCTTCCAGACATCATACCGTCCCGTCGCACCCGACTTGCTGCTCAGAGGATTGTTCCAGGATCCAAGGATCCCAAAGATCTTATGGCCCTAGGTGCCAAAATTCCTCCTGGTGGAGGTGGGGGTCCCTGGGGAAGGATAGTTTCTGGCTCTTATGATGAAACGGTCATTATATGGAGGAGAAACCGCGAGGGCGCCTGGGTTGTTGGCCAGAGACTCCGCCAGGAGGAGGCCCTGATGAATGCCTCTCCTTTTCACCGGAGCCAATCACTCCGTGGCATTCTTAATCGAGTTCCTAATCTTCAGCATCCCCAGCATCTTCACGCGGCTCAGGCACAGCTCGCGTTGCAAAATGCCCAAGGCGCAGCAGCTCCCAATGCCACTGAGGTTGCTGCGACCCCACAGAATGTGCACAACCCAGCTGGTGGTAATCAGAACAATGGACGGAATCCTGGCACCGAAGGTCAACCCACACTGCCTACATCTAATGCGAACCAAACGACTGGGCAGCAGGGAAATGCGCAGACACCGGTTCAGATCCCACCTCACCCTCAGGCAGCCGGCAACGCACACGAACCCCTCGTCCAAAACCAGTTACCACCGCATCATCACCATCACGCACACCATGGCTTCAACCGACCTCCATTCCCTACGCCTGTCCAGCCGACCTCTCGAGTCTTCAAGCTCCAGTTTGATGCCCGCAAGATCATCTGCGCCAGTCAGGATTCGAGAATCGTCGGCTGGGACTTCGCTTGTGGCGATGAGGATATTATCGAAGCTTCCCAATTCTTTAGGGGCGTGTGAAATAGTGAAGCACGAAGAAAAGAATTTCGAGTCATGATTGAAGTCCATGAAATATTACAGGTATAAGAGAGAGCTATCAGCATCTCTTGCAGTGGGTGTTCCATGCATCTCGGCTCTCTGTTTTCCTAGAGTGCCGCATTTGAGCATTTCGCATACTCCATTACTACTTCATCGGCGTTTGATTTTTCGGGTTCCAGTTCGGTACATATGGCACTTCTTCCTCTCCACCTGCTTTCCCCCAAAGAGCGCATAATACTAGCATCTCCCTTTCAAACCTTTCTCCTCCGCATCCATACTACCCATTCACAGACTCTGCGCGCATCCGCATTCATAAACGCGTCCATCCGAACCCCGCCACCAAACACTCGATGAAAATTGTTTTAGAAAGCTCCTTTCTCATGCAGCTTAGCGGTTCTCCTCCTTCTCGTCTGCCGTTTCTGATGATGATGAATGACATGACTTGATTTTTTTTTCCCCTTCGTCCTTTCATCCCATCTGGTTTGCGCTCCCCTCTCTTATCTCATTATCCGAGTATTGAATTTAATCACATCGTACATAGTCTCATTGCATCCCTTCTGTTATTGAACATGGTTGTCGTCATGGTCATAGTTCTAAGTCTAGTCTAGTCCTTATCAGCGACCCTTATCATTGTGAGATAATTCTGAACTTCGCATCACTTACTATACTATACTATACTATTGATTATATATAATTCCTTCTTCTTTTGAAAATGCTTCTTTTCGTTGCATTTCTTTTTTTTTATCGGTATTAGTTTGTTTCATGATACATTGTTTGAGCATGCCTTCGTTCTTCATGAATGCGTGGTTTGGGCAGTTGATGTCTGTACATGGTGTCCTTTATGTGCTCATAGCGGTTTTCATAGATAGACAGCGGGGACATGTGAGTTTTCGGACAATTTTGATACTACGGAGTGTGGTGAGAAATGGCAATGTGTGTACCTAGGTTTCAGCAAGGCTTCCGGAGAACATGGCTACGCTAGCGACACGACATGCCGTTCTAGATTTAGAAATAACTGGGAACAAAGGTGATTTCTACTTCATGGATTACTTTTTACTGTCTCGAGTGCTTTGCTTGCAAATGTATTATTATAGGTTCAGGTTGTCTTAAGGTGTAGAGGGTGAGGGAAGGCACAAGCCTGGTCTCGGAAGATAGGGTATCCAACTGCGCCGGACGAGGACGACTCCTAAGGATACATTCCTGCAGGATCAATGGTAGCAGGATCTCTGTCTCATCAACACCAAGAGTAGTTTCTGCCAACCCCTTGACGGGGCCTGACGAGGGTTTGGTTGTAGTGTCATGGTCTGGTAGACTTTGAATATAGGGTCCCGTATGACTAGATGACCTTGGTCAGGATACGGTACTGGATATGGAACAGTGTAGATGTGGAGAAGCCTGGCGTGAGGCTGTACACAGTTCGTATCCTATCTGAGATACATTACCCTACTGGCGACATAGTCACATCAGTTGCCTGAGGAGAGAATCCGTAAGCAGGTCGCCACGGTCTAGAGGCCCGTCTTTTTCGCTGTCCATCTGAGCTTTCGCGCATGGTTGAACGCCTAGACGAGGCACCGCCAGACATCGGAGAAGTGACATCTTCAGATACAGCCGCACTTTCGTTTCTCGTGGTCACGGAGGAACTATGTTGGTTGCTCGTCTGTAAGCCATCAGGGTCATCCTCCGCCGAACAGCAGCAAACTGCGGAAATATACGTTCTCAGAACCTCTGACCATGCAGCTATATTTTGTTCCTCACTAGCATCAATCTCAGGCGAGCCATTTTCTGGTAGGGCCTCTGAAGACGATGGCTGAGGTACAAAATGATACGGAACAGAAGGGTTGCCATCCGTAGTCGTACATTGGGATCCTGAAGCATCCTCAACTGGACTGGCAATGTGCACACGATGCGTCTCGTGTGGTCGAGCCGGTTGCGAGTCGGTATTTTGGGAAGAGGGGAGTGAAGGTAGAGCATTAACAGGAGTCCTTGCGTCTGTCCTCCGCATTGTGGCGCTCAACGCCCGCTGAAGAGTCGAGGGAAAATTGGGGGCAAGAACGGGTTCTGATCCTTGAGAACTCCGAGCCTCACTGTGGCTGCTTTGTCTCCCCGACTTGCGGCCCTTGCCGGTCGATTGACGGCGGTTAACCTGAGGAGGCTGAGCTACGGGGAGAGTTATGCGGTGGAAAGGATGGCTATCCAGAGGTCGCGACAGGTCCATGCCATGCCCGCTCTGCCGAATTGGAAATCGTCCGCGCACTGCTGTACCATCCTCAGCTCTTCCGATAGCATGGAGAGGGAGTCGGGCAGGGCGAGGGTCCAGAGGAGAAGTAAAGCCGAACAGTCTTCGGAATGCCTCGCTATAGGAGCCAGCTACGCTGCTATCATAGCTATTCCTTCGACCATCCCCGGCTCCAGATGATGATGGGCCTGGCGTAGGGGACTGGATAGCATATCGAGATGCGCAAAAGAGGGCTTCTTCCGTTCCAAAGGATGGGAGACCGGGAGGGGTCGGCGATCGTATTGGAGGCGGATATGTAGGTTGGGCTGGACTGGCAAGGCATAGGTCACTTCCCAGCAAATTTGAGGCACGGGGTCGATTATCTGCATCATTAAAAGAAAATGCTTTCCGTCTTGGGAGGCTTTGGAGACTCGTGTTGATATCCGACCTAGACGGTCTTGACAATTGCAGAGCGTCACCGGAAAAGCTCTCATATAGACAGGACATTGAACGTGAATGGCGCAAGGTCGAGGTGCTTCTCCGTTCGATAATCGTCCCTAGGGTGTTGACAGGCCACCTGCTGTGGGAAGATGTCACATTAAGAATAGCTTGATCGGAGAAGGCAAGGCTAAGACCTTGCTGCTCCTCAGCAGTATTTTGGCTCGAGAGGCTATCATAATACGTTTGCTCTCCTGTGTCGGATCCGGAACTTGCCCTAGCAGCGTCATATATCGAGCTGTGCTCGCTTGGTATAGATTCTGACGAGTCCAAGTCCCTTTCGAAGGCGAGTAGAGAGGCGGCGCGTCGAGGATTATCTTCGCTACTGCCACTGTGGTCGACAGATCGAGTCTGGAGCGGAAAACGTACGTGCTCGACGGCTTGCTTGCCGGCAGCGCGATCGTGATACCTATTATTCATGCTGAGTAACGATGAAGTGAAATAAACCGCGTGGGTGGATGCCAAACGAACGACAACCCCTGGGCCCTCAGAGGGAAAAGGGGAAGAGTGATAGGCACTCAAGGAGAAAAAAGGTACAGGTGAGGTTGCCATCAGAGAATTGAAAACATATCGCAGCTTCCATATGATATATTTTCATGAGCATGGATGTACCTTCCCTCCCTTGAAGATGCAGCGCGTGAGACAATTTCTCAGGTGGCCGAGGGAAGGCATTTGCCAAAAAAAAAAAAAAAAAAAAAAAAAAAGCATAGATGATGCAGTCACTGTCTAGACATCTATATACACACTTTCAGTGTCACGGTCTGAATGATATGCACGATTCCGGGCGGCCTGTCCCAGGGTTGACATCTCAACCACAAAAATAGAATGCAAGAAGAAGAATTACACAATGCGTAAAAGGTATGTGGGTATAGTGGCAAAGAGACGTCCGAACATTCATGATCATACAGCCTCGGTGCTCTGGCCGGGTTCCGATTTACTATTCATTTGTTCTTTTCGGAGAGTGCGAACCAAAGCCTCCAGTTTTCTTCGTTCTTCTTGCTCCGCCTATGTATGCATCAGTTAGCTTGAGCACGGATGACAATGAAGAGCAACAAATATTCCCAAAGGGCTTACCCTCAGAATTTTCAAATTTTCTGCTCGTGTATCTCGCATCATCTTCTTGAACTCGTTCTTGAGTACCGTCGTAGACGTCGTCTCTACCGGGCCATTGGGTGTGAGAGGAACAGGAACAGGACTCTTGAGGCCCATCCACTTGATACGCTCATCGTTCAGTTGAGACTCCAGGTTCTCGCAGCGATCGCGCAGGCTGTCAATAACGCTTTCGAGTTTGTCCCTTTCCTTTTCAAACTCAATACTGCCCTTGGTCATGACCTCGTAGTCTTCAATCGTGTCTCGGAGCTCCTTCTCGAGCGTTTGCACGCGCTGCTGGAGTTCACTGTTGCCCGCGGCGTGTTTTGATGACTGCTCAGCTTTCAGTGCCGCCAGCTCTTCAGAAAGTGTGATATTTCTCATGTTTAGATCATCAATCTCCTTCTGAATAGCAGGATTAGCGGCGACTGCCGCTGCACGCTCCGCCCTGGTTCCGTAGGCCCCGTCGAGTTCTGCTTTAACGACTGTCAGCTCGGTCTGGGCTCTGACTATGTCAGTCTCCAGCTCTCTCATTTCTGCTTCTAGTTTGGTAGCACGTTCTTCGGCTTGCAAGCGAGCTTCGGTGACTTCCTTCACCTCAGCATCCGCTTCGCTTCGGAGCTGCTGCAGGGCTGCCTCCAAGCGGCTCGTATTTTCTTCTGCTCGGAACCGCAGGTCGTTGGCTTCCTTGATTTGGGCATCTGCCTCGTCGCGAATCTGCTGGAGAACAGCTTCCAATTGGGAGACTTGCTCCTCCGCCTGTATACGGGCTCGCTTCTCAGCCTCCACAGCGTTGGCGTCATCCTGGCTCCGTGTTTCGTTCCTGAGGGACACATCTTGCCTAGCAGCCTCAAGTTGCTCTGCCACCGAAGCCAACTCATCTCTGGTGCTCTGATGGCCCATCTGGGATTGTTCCAGCTCCTTTCTGACCTCCATAAGCTGCTGGGTCAGATTCGCTATATGGGTATCTCTCTCAGCATCCGACTTCGAATTGAGCTCCCGCTGTTGTTGAATTTGCGTGGTCAGAATACTTTTCTGTTCGATAAGACTTTCAACGCGCCTCTGGAGAGTATTGACTCCATCGCCGAGGTAGCGAAGGTGCTCCTGCAGATTACTCTCACCCGAAAACTGCGGCGGCGGTGGAACAGTGGGAGAACGAGCTGAACCCGGCCCCGACATTCCCAAGACTCCATGAAGACGACCGTTGATCTCTTCCAGTTCCCTCTCGGTATCGTACTCCGACCCCCCGTTCCCTCTCACACCTTGCTCTTGCTGAGAACTCATTTTCTGAAGACCGTTTTCTATGTATGCGAGGTGCGCTTCTACGGCCGCTGTCGGATTCACCGGACCGCCATTGCTGGACGGCTGAGGAACTGGATCGAAGTCCGAGTCGGTGCTGTTTTGGAGAATCATGGTGCGCATGCGGCCACTCAGCTCCTCCAGTTTTCGCTCAGTATTCTGGATGACGCCGACATCAACTGCCATGGACTCACGCCCATTCTTATCGTAGCCGAATTCATCGAGATAGTCCGCTGGCCTGTACAAGCTGCGGTCATCAAAGTCCAATCCACCGTTTGCACCGTTGACACCCTCCGCGTGGTTGGAATTGGTACCGTTCTTATTCAGATTCTTTTTAAGGCCTTTATGTGTCATCTGTAGAATGCCCGCGGTGTGCTGAAGCAGTCTCCGTTGGATGTCTTGAGTCCTACGTTCTAGCCCCCACAACTCCTGCGCCAATTCTTCACACTTCCGGGTGCTTGCGGCCAGCTCCTCATCTGCCTGATCCCAACCGTCGTCGCCATTGCGTCCAAAGAAACTACCGCGTTTCCGATGTGAACCGGGTGACGGGTCTGAACCGTAGTCTTCGCTCGTCCTTGAGCTTTTGGGACTATGCAGTCTGCTGAGCGATCTAGCTGCATCCCGGAGCTTTGTTTCTAACGCGAGTTTGCGCTTTGTGGCCTCCGCTCGATTCGACAGTAACGAATATTCTTTCTTCAGCTCTTCGACCTCCTCAAAAGACAAGATTTCGTACTCCATGCTATCTCCCATGGCGGTTTCGGTCAGAAGGTGCATGACAACCGGATCAGTCACGTCCAGCAAGGCTGAACTGCGGGGGTGGGATGGATTGAGCTATTCGACAGATCGATTGGTCATCAGCCATATCAACTCCGCGAGAGACAATAGGGGGGATGAGACCTACCGGACTGTACCGCGGCTTCTCCTCAATGGGTGAGTCCAGAGCATCGCGATAGCCGTCCAAGAGCACCCTAGACGGTGGTGGAGGCATTGGGAATGATGTTGAGGAGATATACCTGGAGTCCCCATACGAGGACCGACTGGAGCGGAGACTCGCGAGGTTCATCATGGCTGCGATTGGAGAAAGAGTGACGGCAGCGAACAGAGATAATAACAAACGTCTATCGGTCACGAAGACATTATTCTAATCTGTAAAGAAAAAGTCGTTTCAGGATCGGCCAACAGTGCAGTGGAAGTCGGTTTTCCTGCAATGGCGCGTGTAAGTAAATAGGAATGATAATCGGGAATCCCCAGGAGACTCCTCACATGCGGCTCACGGAAGCACACAGACAACGAAGCCCATGAAGGGGAACGACAGACATGAAGGGTTGACTGGGGGGGAAAAGAAGAAGAAGAAGAAGAAGAAGAAAGTGAGTCTATAACTATTATTGGATTGAGGAATTCGAGATCGACTGCGCCTCGACTCAGCCAGGGTGGACGGACCGGCTTCGCGAAATGAACTTCTCCGCCGTAGCGCAACGCCGGACGAGATCGCCGCTGACCCTAAGTTAGTCTCCTTTTTAGATCTCCACGATCCCTTTCTCATTTTCCTATCGCGTGGCCGAGAATGTATGCTGGAAGTCCGATGGATATCTCCTATTGCTGCCCCCTGAAATCGCATCAAGCGCGTTCCGCCATCCGTCATGTTGACATTGGCCGGGAATTTCCCAACTACGATCATGTTCATCTGGCCTGATGGATTCAATGCCCATCGGACATTAATATTCAATTAGTCTACTTGGAACCGTCCTGTTGGCTCTGCACGAACCTCCGGCGCTAAACAGGGAGTCCTCGGCCATTGACATGATAATCGACGTCCAAGGCTGAAGGATACCTTGAGGTGGAATATCCATCAGTACTCTTTCTGAAGGAGGTCTTGTTTGTGCATCGACATGTCGCAATGGGATGAGAAGAGAGCTTCGCGACACTGGATCGCTGGTTGAGAACACCGTCTCCACGCCCTGGATATTAGGGCCCTGGACCGGTTGATTCTGGACGCCTCACCTTGACTGGTCCTAGGGTTCCTCCCGAAATTGCCGTGAACCTGTTCCTCAGTTGCTAACTAAGACCCTCTTAGGACTTAGTTTCATTCAAGGATTCATCATCCTTTGCTGCTTTCGGTGGAGCAAATCATGGCAGGGACTCTAAATATGGTAGAATCGAGTTAACTACCAGATAACCTATGTCAGCTGCGGGCCCACATCTGGCTAGAATATGGGAATCAGAACATAGAAATGACGGTATTATCCAGTGGTTGTTGAGCAGGTTGGGAGCAATGTAGAATCTATGTGTCAGAAAATGGTATTTGTGGTATCAGTATGTAATTTATTACACTTGTTTAGCTAGTCTTTTATAGTTAGCAGATTTGGCCTCACATGCACATAAATTTGTGTCCAGTCTGAATTCTCATAGAAAATTGTACACATTTGCAACAGTGTGTCAATCTAGTTAAGTCTGACTCTGACATGCATCAATTTCAGTCATAATCTGAATATGAGATTACATGAAATCTGACAGTTATGAGCCTGGCAAGCTGAAGATATTGAAAACATCAGAATTATTCAAATCATGTCTGTTACCACTCTAGGATCCTTCCTAGCTATTCTATTGCACTATTGGTTAGGGAAGGCTCAACAGAACACTTAACTTGGTTTCTCCTTGATGATCTAAACCTACTTAGGTCTTGTTCTTAGGCAGTCAATGCAATCTGCTTACCACAGTTCTTTGGGTAAGGCTTTGTTCATTGTGTAACTCAGTGGGTCTAACTGAATAACAATAGCTAAGTCAGAAGTAGAGTCTGATCAGATTGTAATTTTTTCAGTACTGTTCTTACTGATCTGTAGTAGATAGTAGATAAAACAATATAATAGAAATTGAGTATGAAGAATTAAATACATCTGCTGGGTGGGAATGAGCTCTCTTATATATTTAGTTCTTCATATACCATTTCATATATTAATTCATATACCAATCTATATATCATTCCATATATCATTTATTTTTATATCATATATCATTTCTGTTTCTTTGTGTCTTGGCATGGTTGGTATATCAAATTATCACATAATCAGATGGCTATTTTTTAAGTTTGCTCTGCTCTAGTGCTGCACTGTAAAGTCTCATTTTATTAGAGTGTCATAGTTGTGCCTCTTCATGGTTGGTTCATAATATCACTTTTCTTTTTCAAGGTTTTCATCTCTGAAGACTCATAAGTAAAGTGCTTATTTTCATCACTATTGTAACTTTGACTCTTTTCATAAGTGATGTTTTTTTTTTCTCATTATGCCTTCTCAACATAAGCATGCATTGAAAACTAACTTTCTTTGTGATTAGTATTGTAAAAACTGTCATCACTCTGAGGAGATTAAAAAGAATAGTTTTGTCATTGAGTTTTTTTGTGAATACTGTTTCTCTTGTGGTATCTCTTGCAAAATGAATGATTGTTGCAAAAACTACACTGTATGTACTAAACACAGTCAAAAATGTAAAAAGCACTTTTATAATAATAAAGAATGATGTAATTTTTAATCTGCTGAAGATAAAATTTAATATAAACTTCAAGATGCCAATAAGAAATTAAAGCATCTATAATCTGAAATGAGCTGTGTGTGGTCTTGACTGATCTCAGTTTTTGCTTGTTATTTTTATCTTTGCAAGCATCAAAAGTTTCTGAAAGAGTGTAGTTTTAAAATGTCTGATTATAACACTCACATTTTTAAAATTTTTAAAGAGCTAAATTTCTCTAAAAATGCAGCTGAATTGTGTTGTATGGTTAATAAAAATAATTATCAGTGTCAAGAGCTATTAGCTACTTTTGATAATTCATTAATAAGTTAATTTCTTTGTAGTCTGAGTCTTAATTTCTAAACTTCTGCTAGTCTCAATATTTCTTTATTAGATGTTGGCAATTTATTAAATTTTTAATGAGTTTCTAAGTGTTCTTTAAGATATTGTATTTCTTTCACTTTACTAGATATTGTGTTTGTCTATTGACTTTTCTTTCATCTAGAATTTTTTTAACTTCATATTCTTTTTCTGTAGTTTCAATTTTTTTGTCTCATGTCTGAGTGTTTTATGGTGCTAGTTTCAATAATAAAATATAAAAAATTGAGTATATCTTCATGCTGTCTGAAAGTTTTAATTTGTAGTTCACTAGTCTGATTTTCTCTTTAATAATGAATGATTTAATTTTCTTGCTGTCAAGTTTACTGCTTGATTGTTTTGTTTTAATGTTTTTGCATAGCAAGTATATTTTCTCTTCTCTTTTTAGATTAGATTTTTTCTGATGAGTTTTATTGTAGTAAACTGCCATTTTAAAATTTGTAAATTCAATATCTTTCCATAGTTGCTTATGTAATGTTCATAGCTGTGTCACTTTCTTTTTTGCTTTGTGGTTTATTTTCTGTATTTTCTTTGGTTTGCTGTCAAATTTAAGATTATACTCAAAATTGATATAAAATAATATTTCTTTAATTATTGTGTTAATTAAATTATTGTATGCAAATTGTGCTATAGATAGCAGTTTAATTCAATTACTTTGATTGTAATTTATATAATTCTGTAAATACTGCTTAATTGTCTGATTTATTTTTTCTATTTGTCTATTTGTTTGTAGATGATAAACTGTGCTAAGTCTATGCTCAATGTCAGTTATGTTCATTAGAGTTTTTCATAATTTTAATGTAAACTGTAGATTTTTGTCTGTGGTAATTCTCTTTGATGTGTTATGCTTGCTAAACATATGTCAAAGTAATAAATATACTATGTCTGAAGCTATTGTATTTGTTCTTGTTAGTATTATATATATATATTTTGTCAGTTTATCCACCACTGTAAGAATAATGTTGTACATAACTTTGTTCTTCTTTGATTCTGGTAGTTGTGTAATAAAATCTATAATAATTCATTCCCATAGGCAGATGAGTGCCACAAATAATTGTAATTCTCTGTATAGTAGATATTTTGCTATTTTGTTTCTTTGACAAGTGTTACATTTTTTTAAGTATTGATATATTGTTCATTGCATGTTTGAAAAATAAAAGTTTCTCAATATTAATTCTTTTGTTTTTTTAGTTTCAAAATGTTCTTTTGTCAGTGGCTTGTGATATTTTCTAATCACCTCTTCTCTGGCTGTAAATGATATATATATCAATTCATTATAGTAAATTAATTTATTATCTTCTGTTATCTTGTTGATCTTTTTTTTAATTATTTTAAGATTTTTATCTTTTGCAATTTCTCATTTGATAATTTGTATTAGTTTCTTATTTTGACTTTCAATAATCATTGTTGTCACTAATGTTGCTGTCTGATTGTTGTATGTTATTATTTTATTTTTCTAGAATTTTAATAGTATTGGTTCTAGTTTAAAAACTTTTTTTTTATAATTTGATTGTTTGCTAAACATATTTACTCACTTGTTTTATTCTTCACTGCAATGTTTAATTGTGAAGTTGTAATTTGCCAATATCTCTACTTATTTTACTTGTCTTCATGTTAACACTTTAGTTGTTGTGAAGTAAGTAAAATTCTTATAATTTATGATTATTTTAATTGTGTGCTTGACTTTTTTAAAGTATACTTTTCACTATTAAAATGCTGTCACTATGGCCAACAATTTTTTGTTGTGAATCTCATAGTTAAGTTCTGCTGATATCATTTTTCTTAAGTAATATGCTACTGAATGTAGTTTTTTATTATCATTTAACTGTGACATAATTACTTTAATTACATAATTTGATGTATTAGTCTTAATAATTGTTTTCTTTATTAAGTTGTGCTGTCTAATTACTGATGCTGTTGTCATTTTTATCTTGATTTTTTTAAATGCTTTTTGTTGTGTTTTTGTTCATTAAAACTTTTTCTTCTTCTTCAAAAGATTGAATAGTGGTTTTATAATATTTGCATATTGTTTAATGTATTATCTGTAGTAGTTCACCATCTCAATAAATGCTTGTAATTCTTGTAAATTTGTTAATACTGGCCAATTTTTAATTGCTTAAATCTTTAATTGATTTATTTTTATTTCTTCTTGAGTAATTTAATGTTTTAAGAAATTTGTCTTCTAAACATAAAATTTGCATTTCTTTAACTTGAATTGTAGCTTTGCTAGTTGTAATTTTTGTAATACCATTTTAATGTGTCTGACATGATCTTTAAAGCTTTTGAAAAATATTAAAATGTTATTCAAATAAGCTATAACAAAGTCAAATCAATACTTGCTTAGTATTGAATTGATAAATTTTTAAAATGTTGCTAATGTGTTTGTTAATTCAAATGGCATGATTTTATACTGGTAATGTCTAAACTTAATTCTAAATGCTGTTTTTTATTTATCTCTGAGTTTAATTTATATCTAGTTGTATACATCTGCAACATTAAATTTTGTAAACTATTTTGCTTCTTGTACTGTATTTTGTATCTTTGTAATCAATAGTAACAGATATTTGTTTTTAATTGTAATTTTGTTCAACTGTCTATAATTAATACAGAATCATAAGTTGCTGTCTTTTTTTAGCACAAATAACATTAAGTATTTTGCTAATAATATTGCTAATTCAATATAATCTTATCTTAATTTGTTGTCAATGTATTCTTTTGTGACTTTTGCTTCTTTCTTTAACATTAGGTAAATCAGTTTACATGTTGGTTTTTTTTCTTTCATTAAAAATATTTTATAATCAAATAGTTTGTGATTTAACAATTTTTTATTGATACTAAAATCAAAGAGATTTTTAAATCACTTATACTTCTTTAGAATTGTTGGTTTTGTTGCTTTTTGTGTTTCTTTTTTGCTTACTGTGGTGCTGTATAATGTCTGATTATGCTGTTTCTCTTAAGTTTGCATGTCTTTTTGCATAGTCTCACTTATTGACTTGCTGTTTATAAGCTTTTTAAAATCTTTTTGTCTCTTTGTTCTAGAGTCACTAATTATTCTTCTTAACTTAGTTATTTTTGTGGCTAACTCTTTTTTACTTATTCAACTCTCTAAAATCTGCAAGTAGTCTTGTTTTGACTTTATTTTATATGTACATCTTGTGAACTGTATTTTATTATATGTTCAGTTAATCTTTGAATTGTGTTATTTTAGTTATAATATTCTGAGTATCACATTGTACTCTTCAACTTTGGTCACATTAAAATTAAGTAACTTCAAATGGTTTTAAACTGAGACTGATATTAATTTTATTTTTGTGGTTAGAAACTGTCTCAAATTTTTTTATTAAGTCCTGAAATTGATACTAGCTATTGTTTGACTTTTTTTAAAATCTGTAACTTTCTTATGAATTTTAAATTCATAAAGTTTTTTGTGGCTTCTGAGTTAACTAGCATTTTAGCTAGCTGGCTCATTGTTACCACCCCAGAATTCTTTCTAGCTATTCTATTGTACTATTGGTTAAGGAAGGCTCAACAGAACACTTAACTTGATTTCTTCTTGATGACCTAAATCTACTTAGGTCTTGTCCTTAGACAGTTGATGCAGTCTGCTTACCACAGTCTGTTGGGTAAGGCTTTGTGTGTTGGGTAACTTGGTGGGTCTAACTGAATAACAATAGCTAAGTCAGAAGTAGGGCCTGGTCAGATTGTAATTTTTCCAGTATTGTTCTTACTGACCTGTAGTAGATAGTAGATAATATAATAAGATTGAATGCAAAGAACTAAATACATCTGCTGGGCTGAAATGAGCATTTTTATATATCCCATGATTTAGTCCTTTTTTCTATGATTCTTTATAGTTCTATATGGACTCTCTTTCTGTGGTCCTTGCTGGACTATCTTCTTATAGTTTCTTGTGAACTATTTCTTATCACATAATATTGGACTTGCTTATTGTCACATGACCTTGGTGTCTGCCTTGCTCTAGTGCTGTGCTGTAGAGTCTCATCTTATCAGAGTGTCACAGTTATGCCCCTCCATAGTTGGTCCATAACATCACTTCCTTTTCTTCAAGGTCTTTGTCTTTGAAGACACATAAGTAGAGTGCTCACTCTTGTCACCATTGGGACTCTAACTTGTCTGTTGTAAATGATTCTGTTGCACCTTGTCCTGAGTGTTATTATGATGCCTTCTTGTAAACTTCCTCAAGTTCTGTATAATCATCATAGAGAATATATAGTTCTTGCTGACTGTATAGACAGTGACAGTTTCATTGTTTCTTTTCTCTGTGACCACTGCTTCTTGTCATCTATTCCATGTGTGGTGTTCAATTCTCAGTTCTCATTCTGCTCTTCCTGTCTGTGTCACAATTTCCACTGCTCTGGTTTTATCATGAATAATTGCCAGTGAGATTTGCTTCATAAAGAAGAAGCCTAAGTTGCTTCTGCCTTGATTGCTAGAGATTTTAATATCTGTCTACTTCAAAAACATGCTGATCAATTGCATGCTGAAATGAGTGTTGTTCAAAAATGTATATTCAAAAAGTTGTTTAAGCATAAAATGCTTTGTGAACATCAATGAGAGCTTTGTAATCAAAGTGCTCTTCTTCTTTGTTGTGATTCTGAGGCCATTTCTCTATCTAATTCTGTTTTTCTGGCTTTGGTTGTGGATGGTTCTTTTTCTGATCTGGATTCTGATTTCTGAACTTCTGTTGGTCTTGATATGCCTTCATCAGATGCTGGCAATTTATCAAATTCTTAACTAGTTCCCAAGTGTTTTCTGAGGTATCATATTCCTTTCACTTCACCAGATATTGTGTTTGTCCATTGACCTTTCTTTCATCTAGAATTCTTTTGACTTTGTATTCTTCTTCTGTGGTTTTGATTTCTTTGTCTTGTGTCTGAGTGCTTTGTGGTGCTGGTTCCAATAATGAGATATGGAAAATTGAGTGCATCTTTATGCTGTCTGGTAGTCTTAATTTGTAGTTCACTGGCTCAATTTTTTCTTCAATAATGAATGGTTCAATTTTCTTGCTGTCAAGTTTACTGCTTGATTGTTTTGTCTTGATGTTTCTGCATAGCAAGTATACTTTTTCCTCTCTTTTTAGGTTAGGTCCCCTCTAATGGGTTTTGTTGTAGTAAACTGCCATTCTGAGGTTCACAAATTCAATATCTTTTCATAGTTGTTCATGCAATGTTTGTAGTTGTATCACTTTCTTTTCTGCTTTGTGGTTCATTTCCTGTGTTTCTTTTGGTTTGCTGCCAAATTTGAGATTATACCCAAAATTAATATAAAATGATGTCTCTTTGATTGTCACATTGATTGAATTGTTGTATGCAAATTGTGCCATGGGTAGCAGTTCAACCCAATTGCTTTGATTGTAATTTGTGTAGTTCCATAAATACTGCTCAATTGTCTGGTTTATTCTTTTTGTTTGTCCATCTGTCTGTGGATGATAGGCTGTGCTGAGTCTATGCTCAATGCCAGTCATGTTCATCAATGTCTTCCATAATTTTGATGTAAACTGTGAATCTTTGTTTATTGTAATTCTTTTCAGTGTGCCATGTTCACTAAACACATATCAAAGTAGCAAATATGCTGTGTCTGAAGCTGTTGTGTTTATTCTCATTGATATGGCATATGTATATTTCATCAATCTATCCACCACTGTGAGGATAGTATTGTATGTAACTCTGTTTTTCTTTGACTCTGGTAGTTGCATGATAAAGTCCATGGTAATTCATTCCCAAGGTCAAGTGGGTACTGCAAGTGATTGTAATTCTCCATATGGTAGATGTCTTGCTGCCTTGTTCCTCTGACAAGTGTCACATTCTTTCAAGTATTGGTATATTGTCCATTGCATGTTTGGAAAATAGAAGTTCCTTGATATCAATTCTTCTGTCTTTTCAGTTCCAAAATGTCCTTTTGTCAGTGGCTCATGATATCTCTTGATCACTTCCCCTCTTGCTGTAAATGGTATGTATATCAATCTGTTATAATAGATCAATTCATTGTCTTCTGTTATCTTGTCAGTCTTTTTTTTAATCATCTTGAGGTTTTTGTCTTTTGTGATTT
>JAPVCG010000063.1:542185-568309 GCA_029606305.1 Paecilomyces fulvus
GATTACCATGGACTTTATCATGCAACTACCAAAGTCAAAGAAAAACAGAGTTACATACAACACTATCCTCACAGTGGTGGATAGATTGATGAAATATACATACACCATACCAACAAGAACAGATGCAACAGCCTCAGAAACAGCATACCTACTACTTTGATATGTGTTTAGCAAACATGGTACACTGAAAAGAATTACAATGGATAGAGATTCACAGTTTACATTGAAATTATGGAAGATGTTGATGGACATGACTAGCATTGAGCATAGACTCAGCACAGCTTATTATCCACAAACAGATGGACAAACAAAAAGAATGAACCAGACAATCAAGCAGTATTTACAGAACTACACAAATTACAATCAAAGCAATTGGGTTGAACTGCTATCCATGGCACAATTTGTATACAACAATTCAATCAACACAACAATCAAAGAGACACCATTTTATACCAATTTTGGGTATAATCCTGAATTTGACAGCGAACCAAAGGAAACATGGGAAATGAACCACAAAGCAGAAAAGAAAGTGATACAATTACAAACATTGCATGAACAACTACAGAAAGATATTGAATTTGCAAACCTCAGAATGGCAGTTTACTACAACAAAACCCACCAGGGGGGACCTAACCTAAAAAGGGGGGAAAAAGTATACTTGCTACACAGAAATATCAAGACAAAATAACCAAGCAGCAAACTTGACAGCAAGAAAATTGGACCATTCATTATCAAAGAGAAAATTGGACTGGTGAACTACAAATTGAAACTACCAGACAGCATGAAGATACACTCAATTTTTCATATTTCATTATTGGAACCAGCACCACAGAACACTCAAATGCAAAACAAAGAAATCAAAACCACAGAAGAAGAATACAAAGTTGAAAGGATTCTAGACAAGAGAAAAGTCAATGGGCAAATGCAATATCTAGTGAAGTGGAAGGGATATGATACTTCAGAGAACACTTGGGAATCTGTCAAGAATTTGATGAATTGCCAGCATCTGATGAAGGCATATCAAGACTGACAGAAGTCCAGAAATTAGAACCCAGATCAGAAAGAGAATCATCCACAACCAAAGCCAGAAAAACAAGATTAGGTGGAGAAATGGCCTCAGAATCACAGTGAAGAAGAAGAGCACTTTGATTACAAAGCTTTTGTTGATGTTCACAGAGCATCTCATGCTCAGATAACTTTTCAGATATACATTTTTAAACAACACTCATTTCAGCATGCAATTGATCAGCACATTTTTGAAGCAGACAGATATCAAAATCTCTAGCAATCAAGACAGAAGCAACTCAGGCTTCTTCTTTATGAAGTGAATTCCACTGATGATTATTCATGATGAGACCAGAGCAGTGGAAGTTGTGATGCAGACAGGAAGAGCAGGATGAGGACTGAGAATCAGACACCACACATGAAATAGATGACAAGAAGCAGTGATCACAGGGAAAAGAAATAACAAAACCATCACTGTCTATACAGTCAGTGAGGACCATATGTTCCCTATAACAATTACACAGAACTTGAGGAAGTTTGTGAGAAGACATCACAATGACACCCAGGACAAGGCACAACAGAATCACTTACAGCAGATGAGTCAGAGTTCTGATGGTGACAAGGGCAAGCACTCTACTTATGTGTCTTCAGGAATGAAGACCTTGAAGGGGGGAAGTGATGTTACAGACCAACCATGGAGGGGCATGACTGTGACACCCCAATAAGATGAGACTCTACAGCACAGCACTAGAGCAAGGCAGACACCAAGGTCACATGATGATAAGCAAGTCCAATATCATGTGATAAGAAATAGTCCACAAGGGACTATAAGAAGATAGTCCAGTGAGGACCACAGGAAGGAAGTCCATATGGGATTATAAGGAATCATAGGAAGAAGGACTAAATCATGGGATATATAAGGATGCTCATTTCAGCTCAGCAGATGTATTTAGTTCTTCACATTCAATTTATCATATTGTTTATCTACTATCTACTATGGGTCAGTAAGAACAGTACTGAAAGAATTACAATCTGACCAGGCCCTACTTCTGACTTAGCTATTGTTATTCAGTTAGACTCACTGAGTTACCCAACACACAAAGCCTTACTCAATGGACTGTGGTAAGCAGGCCACATCAACTGCCTAAGGACAAGATCTAAGTAGGTTTAGGTCATCAAGAAGGAACCAAGTTAAGTGTTCTGTTGAGCCTTCCCTAACCAATAGTACAATAGGATAGCTAGGAAGGATCCTGGGGTGGTAACACCTGCTTACCACAGTCCATTAGGTAAGGCTTCATGTGTTGAGTAACTCAGTGGGTCTAACTGAATAACAATAGCTAAGTCAGAAGTAGAGCCTAGTCAGATTGTAATTCTTTCAGTATTGTTTTTACTGACCTGTAGTAAATAGTAGATAATATAATAAGATTGAATGCAAAGAACTAAATACATCTGCTGGGCTGAAATAAGTGTTCTTATATATCCCATGATTTAGTTCTTCTTTCTATAATTTCTTATAGTCTCATATGGACTTTCTTCCTGTGGTCCTTGCTGGACTATCTTCTTATAGTCCCTTGTGGACTATTTCTTATCATGTGATATTGGACTTGCTTATCATCACATGACCTTGGTGTCTGCCTTGCTCTAGTGCTGTGCTGTAAAGTCTCATCTTATTGGGGTGTCACAGTTGTGCCCCTCCATGGTTGGTCTGTAACACTCATAATCTTAGCTTGTATTTTAATGTGTTAGTCTCTAGTTGTCATTATCATCTGATGTTATTACTTTTATTGTTGTCTTCTAATTTAGTTTTTCTGTAGAAAATATACATTGTTAATTTTTAAGTTGTAGTATGTCAAACAGTAGTTTTTATAATATGCTATTCAATGCATGCTTTAATGCTGTGAGTATCTTTAATACTTTATGCATGTACATTTTGGCTTATTATAGTAAGCTAATGTTTCTCTCTGTGAGAAATTCTCTTGAATCTTAGTCTAATGAGTTTTTTACTCATGACTACTCTTTTCTAAGTTTAGCAAAGTGAGATCTATCACTTGTGTCTTAGTCTTAATTGTCTCATTGCTTAGTTTTTTATTAATCTTAAGCAATTTTCTCTCACTTTTTGATTTTTTAAATGTTTCACTGACTTTGTGCTATTCTTTAATGATGAAATCTTTGTCATTTCTTATTAGTTCTTTATAGATTTGTTGTATGCTTTGTTCTTGTGTATATCATTTGATAATTTCATTATTTAAGTCATCTTGCTCTGCTGTTTTTTTCATTTAATGTTATTGTTTCTTTTTTCTTCTGTATTGTTTGATATTCATAATTTGATTTGTAATTATTTCAATATTTTTTAAAGCATTACTTATATCTTTGTTCAGTTTTATCATCACCATCTTCACTGCATCAATGATGATCTCAACTATGAAGTTTATTTCAGTTCTCATGCATCTTATAACTTATTACTTTTTGATGTCATCATCATAGCTAAGTTTTTTAAATATCTTTTAAAATACTTTATTTATCTCATCTTCAAGTTGTGTTATAATCTCATGTAGTTTTGTTATCTTTTTAAGTGTCTCAATTGGTTCTCAGTTTTTTTCTTTATATTCTAAATGCTGTAACTCTTTATATTGTGCTTATTTTTAGCTTTTTAGTTTGTCACTAAAGTTAATTTCTGAAAAGTCATTGTCATTGACTTTGTTGCTTATTGCATTAAGCTGTTGTGTTTTTTTTTTTTAAATAATTTGTAATTTCTGACTATATGCTCTTTTTTTGGCAGTTATAATATATTATCTTTTTCTTTTACTTGTTCTCTGACTTAATCTTAGCTTTGTCTTTCTGTTGTGTTGTGTTCAATTTCATTGGTCATAGTCTGTAAAAGTTCACTTTAGATTCTTTATGCTATTGTTTTTAATTGATACACTGTAAGTGCTATATAAATTGTTTATTATTTCTTTATTGTTTTACTTGTTGCTTAACTAATTTTCTTTTATAAATTCTGTTGTTAATTTGTATAAATCATTCAATTAATTTATTAATGTTAGTAAGTAGTTTTTCTCTAATCAATTTATTTTAAACTTTCTCTTTTAATTTTTGTTCATAAGTTACAGTTTACACTTTGTTCTCTCATTGCAAGTGAGATATGATTTGTTAATACTGTGTTATATACTATTTGGCTAATTTAGTCTGTCAGAGTCATTATAGTTTTTATTTTATGACTTTATTCTTGTTGATCATTTTAAAGGCTTTATTTAGCTTTATAGCAAAGTTTATATATCTGCTGAATACTTATTTAATTATCTCATCTTGATTTTCTTTATTGTCTTAATTTTTTTTTTGTTTTTTACAATAAGATTAATTTAATTAAATGTTAATTTTCTCATGTAGAATATTACTAGCATGATCTTGTTGTAATTTTTAGTAATTTCTGTCATTTCAAAATATAATTCAAGCTGAGTGAGAAATGTCTGTAAACAACAAGATTGTTTATTAAATAATTTGAGTTTTAATGATTGAGTTAAGTTGTGGTGACTTGCTACATGCTTTGTGATTTTTTAAGTTGCTAAATTATTTTTTGAAGCTGTTCAAGTCTTCTTTTGATATCTTTTATGTTGTTTCTCTGTATTATTATGTGCAACTGTTCAATTTTTTTCATCAATTCTGAATTATTTAGTTTATTATTGTCTTTAAAGGTTGTCACTGATGATGGCTGTGCTGAAGTCATTGGTCTCACAGTCAGTTGTTTTTCTGTATTCTTAAATACTGACATGATGACTATTGTTTTTTGATTATAATACTTAAGCCTTTAATAACAGAGTCAAAGGCACTTAATGTGTTATCACTCTAGAATTCTTTCTAGCTATTTTATTGCACTATTGATTAGAGAAAGCTCAACAGAACATTTAATTTAGTTTCTTTTTGATAATTTAAACCTACTTAAATCTTGTTTTTAGGCAGTTAATGTGACCTGCTTATTATAGTTCTTTAGATAAGGCTTTGTTTGTTGTGTAATTTAGTGAGTTTAACTGAATAACAATAGCTAAGTCAAAAGTAAAGCCTGATTAGATTGTAATTCTTTTAGTACTGTTTTTACTGACCTATAGTAAATAGTAAATAAAATAATATAATAGAAATTGAGTGCAAAGAACTAAATATATTTGTTGAATGAAAATGAGCTTTTTTATATATTTAGTTCTCTATATACTATCTCATATATTAATTTATATACCAATCTATATACCATTTTATATACCATTCATTTCTATATCATATACCATTTCTGTTTCTCCATGTCTTGGCATGGTTGGTATATTAAATTATCACATAATTAAGTAATCATTTCTCAAGTCTATTCTACTCTAGTGCTGTGCTGTAAAGTCTCATTCTATTAGAGTGTTATAGTTGTGCCTTTTCATAGTTGGTCTGTAACAATGTCAATGTTGAAGTTTATTTAATGATGAACTTATTCACTTCTCTAAAATAGCTGTTGTTAGACTAAGATTAAATTTAAAATCAGCAACTAAGTGTTTTAGCTCTCAACATCATGAAGAGATATATTGTCACAATGAATATAATCATCTTAATCTTGCAAGAGAATTATTAATTTTAAATACAAAAGATTAAAAACACAGCAGAGAAGTGAAATGTTTGAAAATATATTAATTTAAATAAAGAAAAGAAGCTCTCTGATAAACTGTCAATCTTTGTTTAAAAAACTTATATTTTCACTAAAGAATGAAAAAAAATTATTAAAATCTTTTTGCAGCTGATCATAGCTAAGAAGAAAAACTATAAGACAGACTCAAATTACTATAAGAAAATCATGAAAAAGCTAAAAGTGGCAATGTTAGAAATAATTTATATGTTTTGACTTCTAAACAAAATAATATTGACACAAGCTTAAAGAAAAATTGCAAATCAATTAATCATTTAAAATAAAATGAAGAAGCTAAAAATATATTATAAATTAGATAATGAGATAAGAAAGATTGAAATATATACTTAGTATGAGACTGTGAAATGCTCATCAAAGAATTGTTTAAATAAATCAATTTAGAAATAAATTATAAAATTAAAAGATTTTTATTTTGAAGCTAAAAATGTTGGTTTTTTGCTGATTAAAAATGAAGTGAATGTTAAAAATCTCATATAAGTGATCAAAAAAATTAATTTACTAATGTATTAAAACCTTAAAAGAATGAAAAGAACTAAAAAGTTTATTTACTTCATGATAGTCAAAATAATTAAAAATAATCTTTTATTAAATTAAATCAATTAAGCAATGTTTGAAATAATTAATTAAGCATTTGCTATTCTTCAAAGCTGTTACTATCTTAAAATTCTTTCTAGCTATTCTATTATACTGTTGTTAAAGAAAGCTTAAGTGAAACTTTTATCTGATTTCTCTTTGATGATCTAAGTCTGTTTAAATTTTTTGTAGACAGTTAATGCAGCTTGCTTACCACAGTTCTTTAGATAAAACTTTGTATGTTGTATAACTCAGTAAGTCTAAACTGAATAATGATAGCTAAGTCAGAAGTAGAGCTTAGTCAAATTATAATTCTTTCAGTACTGTTCTTACTGACTTATAGTAGATAGTAGATAAAACAAATATAACATTGAGTGTGAAGAACTAAATACATTTTGTTAAGTGTAAATGAGCATTTTTATATAACTTATAATTTAGTTTTTCTTTTGTAATTCTTTTTAGTTTTGTATGAATTTCTCTTCTGTAGTTCTTATTAAACTACAATTCTCTAGTCTCTTGTGAACTATTTCTTTATAGTTCTTTGTAGACTATTCTCTGTCATGTGATTTTGGACTTTTTTATCATTATGTGATTAATTATTTTTTGTTGTTATTTCACAGAGTTTCATCTGTTCTTTTCATATATTTTCACTGCTTGTCTGGTTGGTCTATAATAAAAGCCATAAATAAAATATATCTCAGAGTTAGAAAAAAAATGTCTTCAGCTAACAAAAATTGAAGTGAAAAATGAGAAAATGCACATATAGCTAAATCTACTCTAAAAAGAGTAAACACTAGCTAGACTTATACTTATACTTGAATGAGAAAAAGCAAATGATAAATTAGCAAGCAAAATTTGAAATCATTAAAAAAGTCAAAAAAAAAAATTAAAAAACTTTAAAATATATGTTTTTGTTAAGAACTCATTTAAAAAAATTGACTTGAAGTTCAAAATGCTTTCATTTTTTACTTTTAGTAAGACCTTCAAGAAAAAGAATAAAGCAGCAATAATAATGTACATAATAAACTTTTTAAATTTGTTACAAACTAATCATAAAGAAGCATAACTGTTACAGACCAACCATGAAGAGGCACAACTGTGACACTCTGATAAGATAAAACTTTACAGCACAGCACTAGAGCAAGGCAGACATCAAGATCATGTGATAATAAGCAAGTCCAATATCACATGATAAGAAATAGTTCACAAAAGACTATAAGAAGATAGTTCAGTGAGGACTACAGAAAGAGAATTCATATGAGACTATAAGAAATCATAGAAAAAAGAACTAAATTATGGAATATATAAAAATGCTCATTTCAGTCCAGCAGATGTATTTAGTTTTTTGCATTCAATCTGATTATATTATCTACTATCTACTACAGATTAGTAAGAACAGTACTGAAAAAATTACAATTTAACCAGGCCCTACTTCTAACTTAGCTATTGTTATTCAGTTGAGACTTATCAAGTTACTTAATGTACAAAGCCTTACCTAACAGACTGTGGTAAGCAGACTATATCAACTGCCTACAGACAAAATCTAAGCAGGTTTAGGTCATTAAAAAGAAATCAGATAAAGTGTTTTGTTGAGCCTTCTCTAACAAACAATACAATAAAATAGCTAAGAAAAATTCTAGAGTGGTAACACATTGAATGCTCTTGACTCTGTTATCAAAGGCTCAAGTATTATAACCAAGAACAGCAAGTCATTATGTCAGCATTCAAAATAGCAGAAAAGCAACCAGCTGCAAGACTAGCAACCTCAGCACAGTCATCACCAGTGACAACATCTGAAGACAATGATAAACTAGACAATTTAAAATTGATAGAAGAGATTAGATAGTTGTGCATGATGATACAGAAGAACAACACAAAAAGTATCAAAGAAAGACTTAAACAGCTTTAAGAAATGATTTAAAAATTTAATAAACTATAACACATATAATAGACCATTATGACTCAACTCAAACCATTAAAACCTGAACTATTTAATGAGCAATCTTGCTGTTTACAGGCATTTCTCACTCAGCTTGAATTATATTTCAAAATAATAAAGATCACTAAAGATTACAATAAAATTATACTAGCAATATTCTACATAAGAGAATCAGCATTTAATTGAATTAACCTCATCATGAAGAACAGAAAAGAAAACTAAGACAACAAAGAAAATCAAGACAAAATCACTAAGTGAGTATTCAGTGAATACATAGGTTTCACCACAGAATTGAATAAGGCCTTTAAAGTAATCAATCAGACTAAAGTCATAGAATAGAAACTGTGACAACTCTGACAGACTGAATCAGTCAGACAATACACAACACAGTATCAATAGATTATGTCTTATTTGCAATGGGAAAATAAAGTGCAGGTTGTGACATATGAATAAGAACTAAGAGAGAAAGTCCAAAATGAATTAGCCAAAGAAGAACTATTTATTAACATCAATAAATTGATTGAATAATTTATACAAATCAACAATAGAATCTATGAGAAAAAGTTGGCCAAGCAACAAGTGAAACAATGAAGAAATGATGAACAGTTTACATAGCACTCACAGCACATCAATTAAGAACAATGACAAAGAAAACCTAGAATGGACTCTTACAGGTCACAATTAATGAAATTGAATGTAACACAACAGAAAGATAAGACTAAGACTAAGCTAGAGAACAAGCAAAAGAAAGAGATCATATACTATAACTGTCAGAAAAAAAAGCATATAGTCAGACACTGCAAATCACTCAAAAAAAAGACACAACAATTTAATACAATAAGTTACAAAATCAGTAATAATGACTTTTCAAAGATTAACTTTAGTGACAAACTTGAAAGCCAAGAATGAACACAATATGAAAAATTACAGCATTTAGAATATAAAAAAAGAGACTGAGAATCAATTGAGATGCTCAAAAAGACAACAAGACCACATAAAATTATAACACAAATTGAAGATAAAATGAATGAAGTATTCTGAAAAACACTCAAAGAACTCAGCCATGATAATAGCATTAAAGAGTAACAGATTGTGAGATGCATAAGAATTGAAATAGACTTCATAGTTGAGACCATCATTAACACAGTGAAGATGACAGTAATAGAACCAGACAAAGACATAAGTGACACTTTAAAAGATGTTGAGATGATTGTGAACCAAATTACAAATATCAAGTAATACAAAAGAAAAAAAAAACAACAACACTAAATAAAGAAAACTGCAGAGCAAGATGACTCAGATAATAAAATCATCAGACAATATACACAAGAATAAAGCATGCAACAAATTTACAAAGAATTAATGAGAAACAACAAGAATTCCACCACTGAAGAATGGCACAAAGCCAGTGAAACACCTAAGAAATCAGAAAGCAAAAAAAAATTACTTAGAATTAAAAAAAAACTAAGCAATAAGACAACTAAGGCCAAGATGTGAGTGATAAATTCTACTTTGCTAAACTCAGATGAGAATAATCATAAGTAAAAAACTCATTGAACTGAGACTCAAAAGAATTTCTCACAGAGAGAAACATTAGCTTACTGTGATAAGCCAGAATGTACATGCATAAAATATCAGAGACACTCACAGCATAAGAATATGCATTGAACAGCATGTTATGACAATTATTGCATAAGGCACTATGGCATAAAGATCAGCAGTGCATATTTTCCACAGAAAAATTGAATTAGAAGATAATAATAAAAGCAATGACATTAGATGGCAGCAACAGCCAGAGGCTAACATGTCAAGATACAGGCTAAGATTATGGGCCAGCCAGCTAGAGTGCTAGTTGACTTAAAAGCCACAGAAAACTTTATGAATTCAGAATTCATGAAGAAGCTACAGATTTTAGAAATAGCCAAACAATAGTCAGTATCAATTTCAAGACTCAATAAAGAAGATTTAAGATAATTTCTGATCACAGAGACAGAATTGATATCAGTCTTAGTTCAAAATCATTTAGAATTACTTAATTTTAATGTAACCAAAGTTGAAAAATATAATGTGATACTCAAAATATCATGACTAAAGCAACACAATTCAGAGATTGACTAGACACACAACAAGATACAGTTCACATAATGTACATGCAGAATAAGGCCAAAACAAGACCACTTGCAGGTCTCAGAGAGTCAAATAAAAAGCAAGATAAAGTCAGCCACAAAAGAAACTGAGTTAAGAGAAACAATCAGTGGCTCTAGAACAAAAGGATAAACAGAGCTCAGAGAGCTTACAGACAATGAGTTAATGAGTGAAACTATGCAAAAAAACATGCAAACTTAAGAGAGGCAGCATAGTCAGACACTATACAGCACTGTAATAAGCAAAAGAGAAGCACAAGAAGTGACAAAACTGATAATTCCAAAGAAGTATAAGTAATTCAAGAATCTCTTTAATCTTAGTATTAATAAAGAATTGTCAGACCACAAATCATTTGATCATAAAATATTTCTAATGAAAGGAAAGAAACCAACATGCAAACTAATTTATCTGATGTCAGAAAAAGAAGCAAAAGTTGTGAAAAAATACATTAATGACAAATTGAGATGAGAATATATTGAATTAGCAACATCATCAGCAAAATACTTAGTATTATTTGTGCCAAAGAAAGATAGTGATTTACAATTCTGTATTGACTACAAACAGCTGAACAAGATTACAATCAAAGACAAATACTTATTACTGTTGATCACAGAGATACAAGATGTAATACAAGAAGCAAAATGGTTTACAAAATTCAATGTTGCAAATGCATACAATCAGATACAAATCAAACTCAGAGATAAATGAAAAACAGCATTTAGAACCAAGTTTAAACACTATCAATATAAGGTCATGCCTTTTGAATTGATGAACACACTAGCAATGTTTCAGAGATTTATTGATTCAGTATTAGATGAATATCAATTTGACTTTATTATAGCTTATTTGAATAACATTTTAGTATTCTTCAAGAGCTTTAAAGATCATGTTAGACACATCAGAATAGTACTATGAAGACTATAACTAATAAAGCTACAACTCAAGCTAAAGAAGTGTGAATTCCATGTTCAGAAGATGAACTTTCTAAAACATTAAATTACCCAAGAAGAGATATAGACAAATTAACTAAAGATTCAGACAATCAGAGATTGGCCAGTACTGACAAATCTATAAGAATTACAAGCATTCATTGAAATGATAAACTATTACAGATGATACATTGAATGATACACAAATATTATAAAATCACTATTCAACCTTTTGAAGAAGAAAAAAAAGTTTCAATAAACAGAAACAAAATAGAAAGCATTCAAAGAAATGAAGATGAAAATGACAATGGCACTAGTAATTAAACAACACAATTTAGTGAAGAAAACAATTATTAAGACTAACACATCAAATTACACAATTGGAGCAGTGATGTCACAGCCAGATGACAATAAAAAGCTACACCCAGTGGCATATTACTTGAGAAAGATAATACTAGCAGAGCTCAATTATAAAATTTATAACAAGAAATTGTTGGCCATAGTGACAGCATTTCAGCAGTGAAGAGTATATTTTAAAGAAGTTAAGTATACAATCAGAGTGATTATTAATCACAAAAATTTTACTTACTTCACAACAACTAAAGTGTTAACACAAAGACAAGCAAGATAAGTAGAAATATTAGCAAATTACAACTTCAAGATTGAACATTGCAGTGAAGAGTAAAATAAATAAGTAAATGCACTTAGCAAATAATTAAATCACAAGAAAAAAGTTTTTGAATTAGAATTAGTGCTATTGAAATTTCAGAAGAATGAAATAATAACATACAACAAGCAGACAATAACATTAGCAGTGACAATAACTATTGAGAGTTAAAATGAAAAACTGATATAAATTATCAGATGAGAAATTGCAAAAGATGAGAATCTCAAAATGATCAAAAAAAAATCAACAAAATAATAAAAGACAATAAATTGATTTACTATAACAAATTGATATATGTACTATTTACAGCAAGAGAAGAAGTAATCAAGAGATATTATAAGCCATCAACAAAAAGATATTTTGAAACTAAAAAGATAAAAGAATTAATATTGAGAAATTTCTATTTTTCAAACATACAATGAACAATATACTAATACTTGAAAAAATGTAACACTTGTCAGAGAAACAAGATAGTAAAACATCTATCATATAAAGAATTATAATTGCTTGTGGTACTCACTCAACTTTGAAAATGAATTATTATAAACTTTATCACATAACTACCAGAGTCAAAGAAAAACAAAGTTATATATGACACTATTCTCACAGTGATGGATAAATTGATGAAATATACATATGTCATACCAACAAGAACAGACATAACAGCTTTAGACACAGCATATCTGCTACTTTAATATATATTTAGTGAACATGGCACACTGAAAAAAATTACAACAGATAGAGATTCACAGTTCACATTAAAATTATGAAAGATATTGATGAATATAACTGGCATTGAGCATAGACTTAGCACAGCCTATCATCCACAAACAGATGGACAAATGAAAAAAATGAATTAAACAATTAAGCAGTATTTATGAAATTACACAAATTACAATCAGAGTAATTAAATTAAACTACTATCTATAACACAATTTGCATACAATAATTTAATCAATGCAACAATTAAAGAAATACTGTTTTATATCAATTTTAGGTATAATTCTGAATTTGACAGTGAACCAAAGAAAACATAGAAAATAAACCATAAAGCAGAAAAGAAAGTGATATAGCTATAAACATTGCATAAGCAACTACAGAAAGATATTGAATTTACAAACCTCAGAATGGCAGTTTACTACAATAAAACTCACCAGAAGAGACTTAATCTAAAAAGAGAGAAAAAAGTATACTTGCTATGCAAAAATATCAAAACAAAACAATTAAGCAGTAAACTTAACAGCAAGAAAATTAAACCATTCATTATTAAAGAGAAAATTAGACTAATGAACTATAAATTGAAACTATTAAATAGTATAAAAATACATCTGATTTTTCATATTTCATTATTGAAACCAGCACTACAGAACACTCAGACACAAAATGAAGAAATTGAAACCACAGAAGAAGAATACAAAGTTAAAAAAATTCTAAATGAGAGAAAAGTCAATGGGTAAACACAATACCTAGTGAAGTGAAGAGGATATAATACCTCAGAAAACACTTGAGAACTCATTAAGAATTTAATAAATTGCCAACATCTGATGAAGAAATATTAAGACTAGCAGAAGTTCAGAAACTAGAACTCAGATCATAAAAAAGTTAACTTATTAACAAATTATTAAAAGTAACTGATAGCTTTTGATGCTGACAATCATTCTCATCAGCCATACAACACAATTTGACTACATCCTCAGAGAAATTCAGCTCTTCAAGAATTTTGAAAATGTGAGCATTATGATCAGACATTTTAGAACTATGCTTTTTCAGAAATTTGTAATGCTTTCAGAGATGAAAAATTTTGAAGAATAAAAGAGCTTGCTGCTTTTCAGCCTCAGCCAATTTAGCTTTTAGTCTATTTTCAGCAGATTGAAGATCACATCATTCTTTATTGCTATGAAAATGCTTTTCACATTTTTGACTGTGTTTAGTATACATAGCACAGTTTTTGTGACAACTATTCATTTTGCAAGAAATACTATGAGAAAAACAATATTGACAAGAAAACTTAATAACAAAATTAT
Source organism: Paecilomyces fulvus (assembly GCA_029606305.1). NCBI lineage: Eukaryota > Fungi > Ascomycota > Eurotiomycetes > Eurotiales > Thermoascaceae > Paecilomyces > Paecilomyces fulvus. The sequence goes on from JAPVCG010000063.1 coordinate 556,143, forward strand.
TCTTTTTGATCTCCTCAGAGTGACAACAGTTTTTGCAATACTAATCATAAAGAGAGTCAGTTTTCAACACACACTTATGTTGAGAAAGCATAATGAGAAAAGAAAGATATCACTTACAGAAAAGAGTCAGAGTCACAATAGCAATGAGAATGAGCACTTTATCTATAAGTCTTCAAAGACAAAGACTTTAAAGAGAGAAAGTAATGTTATGGACTAATCATAGAGAGGCATGACTGTGACACTCTGATAAAATAAAACTTTACAGCATAGCACTAAAGCAAGGCAGACTTAAGAGACAATCACAAGATCATGTGATAATTCAATATACCAACCCAGTGAAACACACAGACTGGTATACAGAATAATATACAGTATAGCAACAAGTATAGCAAGACAAGTGATATATAGAAAGATATACAGAGAACTAGATATATAAGAAAGCTCATTTTTACTCAGCAGATATATTTAGTTCTTCACATTCAATTTTGATTTTTTATCTACTATCTACTATGAGTTGATAAGAACAGTACTAAAAGAATTATAATTTAACTAAGCTCTACTTCTGACTTAGCTATTATTATTCAGTTAGACCTACTGAGCTACCCAGCACACAAAGTTTTACTCAACAAACTGTGGTAAGCAGACTGCATTGACTGCTTAAGAACAAGACCTAAGCAGGTTTAGATCATTAAGAAGAAACCAGATAAAGTGTTCTGTTAAGCCTTTCCTAACAAACAGTACAATAGAATAGCTAGAAAGAATTCTGAGGTGGTAACAAAATCTTAAAAGTATTAATTTTTTCAATTTCACTATTGTGAATAGTAATGCAACTTTTTATTTTGCAATAATTTTAATTGCATATTTAATTTGTGTAATGCTAATTCTGAGAACTGCATCAAAGCTAGAGATACTTATATTCTAATTGAAAAATAAAGCACTGTGAGAATAAATGCTAGAAAATTGACTAATTAGCCAGTTGAAATTACATTTTTAAATACAATGTATATTTCAGAGATATATATTAATATTCTTTCTTTGATGAAGGCTAAAGATGCTAAATTCTTTTGAGATATTAGGCACAAGTAGCTTATCAAAGAAAATAAATTAAAACTTTATATAGTTAAGCAGCATTATAATCTCTTTATAGTTTAGTATGTGAAAATGACAGAGAAAAATACTAAATATATGTTTGCAGTGATTAAAAGAAAATATTTGAAATTTGCTATATTAAAAACTTTAAAAAACACTAAGCAGCAATGGCATAAGTAGTTTAAGCATTTAAATTAAAAAACATTGAAAATTGCAACCAAGCTAATGAAAAAAAATGAAGTTAATTAAAACACTTTTAGTAAGCTTAGCTAGCTTAATAAGCTTAGCTTCAACTTCAATTTTCACTTCAACTTTAGTGAAATGCTCTATTTGCAAGTTATTTTAAGCCTTTAAGCAGATATCATATTATTCTGTTATCACCTCAGGATTCTTCTTAGCTATCCTATCATACTGTTCATTAGAGAAGGCTTAACAGAACACTTTACCTAGTTTCTTCTCAATGACCTAAACCTGCTTAGGTTTTGTCTGTAGGCAGTCAATGCAGCCTGCTTACCACAGTTCATTAAGTAAGGCTTCATACATCAAGTAACTTAGTGAGTCTCAACTAAATAACAATAGCTAAGTCAGAAGTAGAGTCTGATTGAATTGTAATTCTTTCAGTACTGTTTTTACTGATCTGTAGTAGATAGTAGATAATATAATTAGATTGAATGCAAAGAACTAAATATATTTGCTGGACTGAAATGAGCATTTTTATATATCTCATGATTTAGTCCTTCTTTCTATGATTTCTTATAGTCTCATATGGACTCTCTTTCTGTAGTCTTTGCTGGACTATCTTCTTATAGTCCCTTGTGGACTATTTCTTATCATGTGATATTGAACTTGCTTATTGTCATATGATCTTGATGTCTGCTTTGCTCTAGTGCTGTGCTATAGAGTCTCATCTTATTGAGGTGTCACAGTTGTGCCCCTCCATGGTTGGTCCGTAACATATTCAGTGATAAAATGTGCTTAGAGACCATTTTAAAAAGTTTATTTTGATTTAATTTCTTTAAACAAAAGATATAATGACCATCACTAAGTGATGCATTTTCTAAATAATTATATATGACTGCATTTTGTCTTTACTCACAAGAAAAAAAGTAAATGTGTTGACTTAATATACATGTTTTTTAATTATGTTCTCCCATAATAGAATTTAAATATTCAAATAGTTTAGTGCAATAATAAGTAGTCTCTAAATAAAAAGATTAACATTTTAATCAAAGAAAGAAATAGTTAAATGAGCTTTATAATTGTTGAATTTTTTAAAATAAATAAGTCTTCAGAGCAAGCAAAAGTTATACTGACTGTGTGATGGTGAGCAATGATAATAGAGTTAAATTTTTCTTATTTTCTTCATTTGAAAGTTTACAAGGCAGTGTGTTGAATATTGAATTAAACACTTATAAAAATTAATAGTAAGAGATAAACTACTTCAATAAAAGAACTAAACAATGTTTTAAAATATAAAACAATCAAATTTAATGTGTTTATACTATATCAATTTGGCTCTATAGTATTCTACTAATGTGATAATATTTTGAGACTAAATAAAATGAAGCTTTATGTAGTAGTTAAATATTTAGTGAAATATAAGTCATCAAACATTTAAAAAATTTTCAACTTTAAAATGAAGAGAAATGCTTAGATTTTTCACACATGAGATGTAGTGTTTAATAAGATAAAAAGATATAACTCAAACAACTTTATACTAAGCATGAAGCTTAAAGTAAAATTCTTTAAATTGCTTATCAAAATTCAAGCACTGTCAAAAATATTTGAGCCAGTTGACATTCAGAATATTTATTATTTAAATATAATAAAGAATAGAGTGAAAAGGCAACTAAAGCATTAAAATACCAGTTAAATTCAACACCATGAGCAATTTGCTCAGCACTGTGAAATTGAACCTGCTGAAAATGAAAATATTGTAACTGATGCTGAAAATTAAATAACTGCATCAATTACTAAGAATTTAAACTTGAAATATTTAATATCATTAGACTTAACTTTGTCATTTGCTTAAGCATTTAATCAGTCATTTATTCAGCAACAGTTTGCTGAGTGAACTTCAGCATTTAATTTAGATATTTTTATAACTTTAAATTAATATTATAAAATGTCTAAGAAATTTTCTGATTTGAAAAGAGACTTAAGCATTTACACTCTCATTAAAACATCATTTTATTCAGCATTATTGCATGCAAAGTATTAAACACTATGAAACCTGCTGAGAGAATATTTGAGAAATATATCAAAAGCATTTTCAAAAGTCTCACTGCAAAACAAGTTGTCAAAGCTTAACTTGTTGAAAAATAACTGTAATGAAAAGAGTGAGAATAAAGTGAACTTAATTACATTATATAATTTTTATACTATTTGAGATTTATATCATTCTGCACTGACTTTTTCAAAATCTTTTACTTTTAAAAAAGTTTATTTCAATGAAAACTTTACTTTATGAACATTTTTGCTATCATCTGAACTAAGCAGAAAAATTAAACTAATGCTAAGCTTATTTTTAATTTTAAATGAAAAATAAAAGCCAAAGCCAAAGCAAGCATTTTATATTCAACTATTGAATATTTCATTTAATTTAAATACAAGTTTTCATTATGCTTTCATGGCAAAAGCATTTAAGTATTAAGAGAAGTTTTTAAATTAAACTCTGAATTAAAAATATCATCAAGATAATTTCTTTACACTCTCAAAGAAATGGTAAGATATAAAAAACATATGTTCAAAAACAACTAAATACACACTGCCAAAAAAAATAAATAACTTTGCTGCTTTAAGCATTTATCAAGAGATCTCATCATTTAATGTCTTGATCATTTCTTTAAAATGAGTTTTTATATACAAGTTTGATAAAGAGAAATATTTATTAAAGTTTAAAGCTCATTTTTATGTTAAAGATAATTTTCAGTTTATTACACAAAAGAACACTGCTGCTACTACTTTAGCTGTGAAATTGTTCAGAATGATAATGTTTCTCATCATAGCATTTAATATGAAAATAGTTTAACTAGACATAATTAATGTTTTCACTTAATCTGACTTTGATGAGATCATTTACATTGAACTTTTGCTCAATATGCAAAAAACAAGCAAAGTATAGCTATTAAAAAAATTGCTATATAGACTATAAAAATTATTTTGCTTTTAATGAAAGTAGCTATTAGCTATTTTAACTTAACTAAAGTTTAAATTTATATTTGATGAGTTATGTCTTTTTATTCATGAGAATTTACTAGTGATGTTTTTTTGTAAATAACATTTTGATGTTGCATTTCAAAACATCATATTTAAAGCTCAAGACAAAAATCTTTATTTAATAACTTCAATTTAAATACAAATTGCACAATTTAAAATCTGTGAAATGATTTCTCAACATTAAAATTGTTTGAAATAAAAAGAATAGAAAGCTTTGGCTCTGTTAAAACTTTTATATTGAGCATATGGCTATTAAATATAATATTGCTTTTAGAAAGTTTTTAAAATCATCTTTATTCTATGAGAAATTGATAATGTTTACTGAACAAGCCATGAGGCAGAAAATTCATCAATATTAGCAGTTAGTAAAGTTAATTTTATATTCTACAGTAATAATTAAATTTGATGCTGTTTACATTATCAAAAATTTATCTCAGTTTTTGTCCAATCTCAGTTCTCAGCATTTTAAAACAGTGATTCAAACAATTGAGTATTTATTGAGAACTAAGCACTACACTATTGACTATAATGATAGTCTAACTGAGAAGATGTTCATTAGTACTAATAACATTTCACTAGCTGATAACTTTAACTAATGAAGCTTTGAAAGTTATATTATAAAGCTATTTGAAGAACTTAGTAATTGAAAAGTAACACATCAGAGAACAGTAACTACTTCATTCACTGAAACAGAGCTTTTAGTGATATCCGAAGCTGAAAAATAGCTTTTTTGATGAAAATAAATGTTCAAAGCACTGCAATTTGATCTTGAAATAAATCTTTCAATTCAATGTGATAATTATCAAACAATTTATTTAATCAACAGCAAAAATTCTTATATAACTACTAAACTGCAGCATGTTGATATTCATCAGCACTGACTGTGAGAACAAGCTTAGACTAAAAAGATAAATGTTAGCTGAGTGTCAATTAATTAAATATTTGCTGATGATCTGATCAAGATGTTATATGACAAAAAGCAGTGAAGATTCATTGAAATGCTAGATCTGAAGAATCTCACTATTCTTGATGTGAAATTAAAATAGTATAGAAAGATATAGAAGATTTGAGGCTTGAAATGATGTTGCAGAACTGCTAAAATAATAAGATCAGTGTATTCAGCTGAATGACTGTTCAGCTGAGAAAATGTGTCAGAAAATGATATTTTTGATATCAGTATGTAATTTATTACACTTGTTTAGCTAGTCTTTTATAGTTAGTGGATTTAGCCTCACATGCACATAAATTTGTGTCCAGTCTGAATTCTCATAGAAAATCATACACATTTGCAGCAGTGTGCCAATCTAGTCAAGTCTGACCCTGACATGCACTGATTTCAGTTGTAATCTGAATATGAGATTACATGAAATCTGACACTATGTCTTGACATGATCTTCCCAGTCATGGAGGACAATGAGTCCTTATCCAAACCAGGCTGATCAAAGAGTCGATAGGTCTATTTGAGACTTCCACAAAACCTGTTGGAACTCCTCGCGACTGTATATTTAGATTCGCGCTCTTCTTATCGATCGGTACTATTCAGCAGTTATATAGTCCTCGAAGAAATCGAATACTGACATCAAAAGGCTACGGTAACCTATTTGTACGCTAAGGACTAATCATAATACATCTTCAACCTTTTGCTATTCTCTCTCTTACCTTGTCATTCACTCCAATACGTCATCGGGCTCCGTTCGTTAGAGATTGCCGCGCTGTCTCGCTTGGCAGTTGATCGAAACCCATCCTCATGAAATAGACCCGGAATGACAGCTCTAGTCGAGAACACAAGCTCCTCGATAGCGTCCAACAGCCATCAAGTGTCGTATACCATCTGATAGCGTGGGGAACCTCGGCTGGGCTGCGGCGGCTGTCTCAAGAGACCGCATCGGGCATTTTTTTCCTTATCTAGGCCCCAGTCGAACTCGGTTACGCATGCGCCCAACTCGCTATATAAGCAGGGTGTAATGGAAGTCATCTTTCTTTTCGATATTGTGAGACCATGTGATGTTCCAAAGTAGCATCCGAAACCCCAATGCATTCTCCAGCAGACGTGGAGACCGTTTCCTCCACTCGCCAGGCCTCAGGAACGGCCGAGATGGAGAGTTTCCAAAGCCAGCCGAGTGTTCGGCTTGAAGAGGGAACAGTTAACAACCCAAGGCAATACAAGGTATACAAGAGGCGCTTTTTGGGCCTGATACAGCTCGTCTTGCTGAATATCGTGGTCAGTTGGGATGTATGTCGCCATTCTCTCCGAACATATCATCGACACCACCACTAACCACCACACAGTGGCTGACTTTTTCTGCTGTCTCGTCGACCTCCGCGCAGTATTTTCAAGTTTCAGAAAGTGCTATCAATTGGATGAGTACCGCTTTTCTGTTCGCATTTTGCTTGGCGACTCCGTGAGTGAAAGACCTCAATCCGAACCCCCAAGGCCTGTCTTGCTGAGATAGAAAATGCTACGGCATCTCATATAGTATCACGATCTTCACACTCAACAAAGGCGGTCCCAAACCCGCGATTCTTGCGACATCTGCCTTGATTCTCGTCGGTAACTGGATCCGGTATGCCGGGACGAGAGCGAATGGAGGCATCTTCGGCCTCGCGATGTTCGGTCAGATCTTGATCGGTTTGGCGCAACCATTTTGCTTGAGTGCCCCTACGAGATATAGTGATCTGTGGTTCTCAGACCGTGGCAGAACCAGTGCGACTGCGCTGGTGACTCTTGCGAACCCTTTCGGTGCAGCACTCGGTCAATTAATCGATTCCCTATGGGCCACTAAGCCCAGCGAGGTTCCGAATATGGTTCTCTGGATATCCATCATCGTGAGTGAGGCCCTCATTGGAAACTGTAAAAACGGGCAATATCTCACATCGCTCTCTGCGAATCTAGTCCACCGTTGCAACCGTTCCCTCCATCTTCCTACCTGCCGCGCCTCCGACTCCGCCCAGTGCTGCCTCCCAAGCAGCTATCTCACGAGGATCTCTCCGGAAGGAGATCCGTCAGATCTTCCGAACTCTCGAATTCTACCTCATCTTCATCCCATTCTCCGTCTACGTCGGCTTCTTCAACAGCGTCTCCTCCCTTCTCAACCAGATCCTCGAACCCTACAACTTCTCCGAAACCGACGCCGGCATCGCAGGCGCAATCCTGATCCTCGTCGGACTGGGCGCCTCTGCCATCGTCTCCCCCATCACCGACCGTTTCAAACACTACCTGATCACCATCAAAATCCTCGTCCCTATCGTCGCGGCGTCGTATATCGGATTCATCTTCGCCCCGTCCAGTCCTGCAGGCATCGCACCATCTTTCGTCGTCTGTGCCATCCTCGGCGCTTCTTCTTTCGCTTTACTTCCAGTCACCCTGGAATACCTCGTCGAGATCACATACCCGTTCTCCCCGGAAATCGGAAGCACCGTATGCTGGACAGGCGGCCAGCTCCTCGGAGCCATCTTCATCATCATCCAGGACGCCCTGAAAGCCAGCGCCGACGCCCACCCACCGAGTAATATGAGAAAAGCGCTGGTATTCTCCGCCGTCATCTCCGCGGCCGTCGTACCCCTACCGCTATCCATAGGCCTCTTCGGTCGGAAAGTGAGGAATCGCCGACTGGAGGCCCAGCGCGGCATCTATGACAGTGATAATAGTAATGAAAACTCGTCCACCAGTGCTGATGCGGAAGTAACTGCAACGTCTGTCGTCGCCAATAAAAACGATGGGAATGGGAATTGAGAGAGCAATATATATATGTCATGATTTATGCTGATTTATTATACTGGTTTGGATACCCTTGATGATTCCTTCTGATATATCGATTTTGGTTCGTGGATAATGTCGTTTTGGCGCGAAGTTGTATACCCATGATCTATGTATGTCCATATACTATTGTCTTTCTCATGTTACTTACTCTCATGAACGATGATTTAGTTTATGAGGAGGATTATCAAATACAATTGCAGTTGTGCTACAGCATCTTTGTGGAAACAGACCAAAAAGTCTAGCATGAAACCATTTGTCTAAACATAAGAGGAAATAGGAGTAAAAGCACAGCGAAGACTAGCTATCTGTACATACAACGTGATTGACGTTTTCTTTTGCCCACGCCAATGACCCACACAAGACTTGTGAGACTAGAGTCTCGGGAAACCGCTGCAGCGATCGCTTCCAATACTGTCATCTCAAATACGTTGACTCGAGCGTAGGACATAACGTGTGCGATTAGCAGGCCGGGATAGACGGAGGACACTATCCCAGCATCAAGTTCGCAGCGATCCTATTCCACAGTTCTCGCATTCCCTCCAGATGAGCTCGGTATATCGAACTGCCAAGCGAAAAAGGTATATCCACCCAGAGAACCGCCCGTCGTCAATCGAAGAGAAGAAAACCGTAAATCGGATCGCCGATGGCGCGATGAGCCATCTATTTGAGCTCGCGCCAGAGCTTGGGGGCGGCGCACTGGGTAGCGCAGTGCTGGAGGTGGAAGACTGTAGGGCAGTGAAAAAGATCCATATTAGCTGATATTCGATGGCATATCTCGACGAATTGAGACGGTCGATGCTGAAAACGGTTCCTTATGAAGTAATATAGGGAACAAGCCAGACCGTTCGTGCTGCTGAACAAGGAATTGATGAAACTTACACTCCTCAACGCAGTCCTCCTTGGGTCCCTTGTAGTCAGGATCCTCCGAGTTCCTGGTGACACGCTCAACGCACTCGTCGAAGTGGTGCTTGGCGGCAGCGCACTGCCGGGAGTCGGCGCACTCTGTTGTACACTCGGTTAGTATATGAGTTCGTGTTGCTTTGTTCGTGCGCGGTAGAAGGGAGGGACAGGTTCTTGCGGTCCATTGGAGAGGTCAATCGTGCCGAAATGCGACAAGTTATACGATCTCGACCCCAAGATGCAGGTAGAGATTGCGCATTTCGCAGTTCGCGCGAGCCACAGTGCTCGATTGTCCCATTGAGCCACTACCAGGGCTGAAGGCATGACATCCACTTACCCTGCACCAGCCTGGGCATGGGGTCTTCAGGCTCCTCCTCTTCTTCCTCCTCCTCCTCTGCAGCCTCCTCTTCTTCCTCTGGCTGTTCCTCTGGCTGTTCCTCCGACTTTTCCTCTGCGGCACTGCTGGATTCTGGGGTGTCCTCGGCTGGGGGAGCCTCAGCCTGGGCCTCAGCGAAGCCCAGGGAGGAGATCACGTCGGCGAAAAGCTCGGAGAGACCCATCCTGACAGAGAGGTGTTGCAATTGAATTGGGGGAGGACGTGGAGAGTTGGCAGAGAGGTTGGGATTGACGGTCGGGTGGATTGGGAAGCTCGCCGTTCCCAAGGGAAAAACGGAACGCTGCGGTGGTTTGTCCGGCGGCCCGCGACTGGCTTAATTACCCCACACGTGATTGGCCGATGCCGCCCGACAACATTGCTGGGAGATAGAATTCAAATGGGACACTATGGCATACTTGGAGAATAGTTATTGTTCATGTTTATCTTTTTATTAAGCTCATTTCATCATCATATTATTTTTCGTCGCATGATAACCGCGAAAGGAAGATAGGAATGATGCGCTCAATGCCCGAGAATCCTACCCGCATAATCCTCACGATCGAAGCCAATACCGGTCATTAGTTAATGTACAGAGGAGTCTCGATTATGTTCACCGTTCAAAAGGAGATATACCAGCGGTGAGCCTGCTAGGAAGCTTGTTTTAAGAGACTGATGCTTCCTTCGCGTGTATAACCGTTGGCGTTAGCTGGCGCTACGTAACCGGTTCTCTAGCTCGTGAGCCACACTCTGTTGTTGCACCTCTTCATATCCTGGCGGTGGTTCTGTTGGTGGCTCGAATCTGTCCTCAGATGCGATATGACCTGCTGGGTCGGGTACCGTCGGGCTTCCACCTGGAGGTGATACTGCTGGCCCGGTCAATGGAACAGCGGGTTGTGAGGGACGATCGAGCTCAGCAGGAACGTGACCAGGACCATCGTAAGCAGGGAGCTCATCAAGATGAACAGCTGAATAGTCGATATGGCCCCGGCGCGCTGTTTGCGAATTATCCACAGCCTGAGAAGTCTCGACTGCTTGCTGTAGACGTTCCTTAATCCGCTCGAAATTGGAATGGAAATCGAACGCTCCTCCTTCCTTGAAACTCATCTTCAGCTGCACGGCCGGTAACGATGGCGGAATGCCGCCTCCCGCGACGGGTTGTACCAAAGCAGTCCACACATTAGGTCCAAAGAAGGGAGCAGAGACATGTGTATCGTGCAGATTCAGCAATGGCGCGGAGAATGATTGGAGTTGTTGAGTAGGTTGAGATGGCAGATAGACAATCTGGATCGAGCATGTTAGTAGATCGGAGACATGGGACTGTAATGGAAAGGGGGACCGACACGCTGGTTTGTAAGATAGACCAGGCCGGCACTACTTTGAAGAGAGAAGGAGTCTCTTCCGGAGTAGCCACTGGGAGGTTGTAACGAGAAGCTCGTCCGTGGTGGAGACGTATAGATGAGTCGCTCATTGGGAAGTCGGATGAAGGCTTCGCTCTCATGGAGCATGACCCAACTGCTCACAGAAAGACGAAATTTATTTAGCACCGACTTCTGTCTGGTATGATGCGGCATACTGAACGAGTAATCAAGATCAAGAAAGGCCAAATGAACGAGGATGCACCAGAGTCATCACAGACAAAGAGCGTGGAACAGAAAGCAAAGAGGAATTCAACAATCAACGACATGATAGGGATAGTGACGCACTTTATAGACATCTTGAACCCTGAACGGAGGCACCGAATACGCGCACAGCGAGTGTGGCTACTTCCAAGGGGAACAGAACGGGAACAGGCTCTCCGGCAGTCGATGATAACGAGCCGTCAGGAGAGATCGTCGTTTCGCTGCAAAAAGGACCGGCCCGACCTTAGTGGTTGGTTTAGGTTGTCGACCGTTTCTTGAATTTTGGCGATATTCCTCTCGCAAGTTAGACCGCCCTCGAGTGACGAGTGAGATCGGATGAGCAAGCAAACTTCCAGAACCCGTTCCTATAGGACCTACACTAAAGATCAGATGAGACGTATCTCCGGAATCCCGGGCACTCTCTGCCAGTATTCTGCCACGAATGGTGTTGAAGCAAAGGATGGGGATCGCAGACCGGACTGTATCGTATAGAGGTGGAGAACAAGCGTATGGTATTCGGGCCTGAGCTTTTTAGCCAAGGTCTATAATCGACACAGGGGACCAGGTCCTTTGAAAAGGGTTCAGGGTCTTTTTCCGTTTCGTTCGTTCCGTTTCGCAGAGGAAGCTTCGGGAGGGGTCTATGAGGGGGGAATTTGGGGCGGGGATCGCGAGGAGACCGGATTGTGGCTGAAATGACGGCGGTAGCGGCGGCAATGATAGAGTCCAGTCAGCTAATATAGGGAGCCTGGTCCCTAACTAGCTTTTACAGACGTGAGTAATGATAATAGAAATAGAAATCGCAAGCTTCGGCCGTCAATGAAGGTGTGCACTTACACGAAACTCGATCAGCTCGGCTGGCCCAGGTTAGAGTCGGGGAAGAAAAGAAGCTTTATGGTTTGCGGGAACCTCGAAGGAGTGATGACCATCAGGAACATGGACTCCAATGTGCGTGAAAGCATAAGTTGAAGATTCTAATCTGATACTGCAGTTCGATGCAAGATCGAATGAGAACCGGGAGATAAATTGGAGAAATTGGAGGCTACATTTTCGTGTTTGCATCGGTAGATCTTGCATCATGCGCGCTACTTGGAGACAATAACCCACAGGAAGTCATTCTCTTAGCAACAATGTGAACATTTAACTATCTGTTATCTCAATAGGTAGGCCGCTTGAAAAAAAAAAAAAAAAAAAAAAAAAAAAAAAA
>JAPVCG010000063.1:568411-591209 GCA_029606305.1 Paecilomyces fulvus
TTGGCAACACACCACTGAGTATAGCGGAATTTGATCCGTTCAAGGGCAGCATTGGAGCGTTTATCTTGCTTTTGCATCCGGTGACATAATTGACTACAACACGACAGCCGTTGGAAAACCAGACGTTACTACATATTCCGCAACCGTGGACATTTGCCAGGTCATCAGCGGCTCTGAGAGAAGAGAAGATGATGTTAGAACAAAAATAAAAGGTATTTTGATTCGAGGGAACGGAAAACATGGGGGGGATTTACTTCTGCATGACTGCTCCACTAAATTCGCAACCTGCTCCTTTGACAAATATTCCGCAACCGTCTCCAGCAACTGCATAGGCGCAAGTGCCTGTGTCAGCGTCATTGTGAGTTGTACTATAAGGCGCGTTAGGATTGCTTATATTCTAGTATTATGCTGACAAAGAACCAGATAAGGGATATACAAGAGGGGGAGGAGGAAAAGGATCTACTTGCCCATATATTTGGTTATCCACTAGTCTGTCCCTGGCCGCGCCACAATATGTACTGAGAAAAAGATAACTACCACAAAGAGCGGACCCTTTGCAATCATACTTTGTTGGAGAGGGCGTAGCTGCTACGGTGGTCGTAGTGGTGGTACTTGGTGGCAAGGTTGTGGTGGTGGTAGATGTCGTCAGAGCACCCGTGGGGAAGGAATAAGATGGTACTGTACCTGTATAACCCGGGATGATTACTACTGGTACACCTCCCACAGTGATAGTGGTCTCCGAGCCGGTAACGATGGGCACGGAAAAGGGCTTGCCGCCGATGGTAATAGATCCGTCTTGGACAGCAACTGGAGTGCCGCTAACAATCGCTGACTCGGGAATGCTGGTGGTTACCATGACCGTTTTTATGGGTGTCGCGCCATCTTGGCCCTGATCCTCATTAGGATCAAGAGTAATGCCAATAGGACAGTATTCCCCAGTAGTAGTGGCAGAATTGGTAGCCGAACAGCCAGTGGAAGTGACACTTTTGGTGGTCTTGCAGGAAGTGCCAGAACAGCTCACCCAGTAGTCCGTCGCAGTCCGAACTGAGCATTCTGAGCTGGTGGTAGTATCGCAGTTGTGAGTACATAATTTACCACAGCCACTACCGGTGCATGTAGGATGCGGTGCTTCGCTTTTGAACGTGGTGGTAGGAAGATTCTTGTTTGGGGGACAGTCAATTGAGAAAATATCAAATAACTTGAAACATGGAGCGGATGGGATCGGAGGAAATTCCGGAAGTGTTGGGATCCTCACAGGTGGTGGCGTCGGATTTGGTACTGGAGACCAGTAGAAACCACCCTTCTGCATCCAAAGAACAATGGGGGTTGTAGTAGAGCTCCCCGATGCAGTTTCAGGATAGACTGTTGTGATTTTAGTTGGAGAGGTAATTGTCCGAAGTACGGTATCCTGAGCCTCCGAGAATTTCTGGGTAAAACCACTGGTAACGTAATCAGTTGTTCCTAGAGATGTGTAAAATGGAACTGTCCTTGAAGTCTCAGATGGCGCAGTGACTGGTGGTAGATCAATAGTGGTTGTAACTGTGCCGACGCTAATAACCAGAGGCAGTGGTGAGAAACTAGGAATTAATGCAAAGGAGAATGGATTGGTCTGAGTAGCATCAATAGGCACACTAAAGAAGCTGATCACAGAGGTTGTAACTATACTTTGATCAGCAACGTATTTTTATCTACAACAGAGACACTTACCAGGGGAAGGAACGACGTTTGGGAAGGTTGAAGAGCCGACGGTAAAGCTGGTATGAACAGTTGGAAAGTGAATTGTAGTCGGATCAAGCATAGTTGATGGAGGTATTATAAAGGTACATGGCGGGTAGCAGCCGAGGATTGGACTCGGCTGCACGAAGATCCCAGGATCGACATAGACAAGCCCAGAGCCATCTTCAGCGCCAGTAGAGTTGACGCCCTCGCAGGCACCTTCCGGACAGTACCCATACTGACAGGTGAAAGCACAGAGACCTCCATAGAGTGTCGCATCTAATCCTGCAGCAACATGGCCAATCTGGTTCGTTTTGGGAGGCAAAGGATGTAGAGCTCCTTGTTCTGTGCACTTGCAGGCAGCAATTGGACAATATCCAAGATTGCAGGCAAAGCTGCATAACCCTTTAAGATTTCCCTCGCCTGTTCCAGCAATGCACGCTGGGGGCAGGAAATCAGACACTGTTGGCGTAGAAAGTGGCGCTGAAACTGTGCCACATGCGTTATCTGGACAATATCCCAAGGGGCAATCAAAGGCGCAGAGGCCACTATAGCTGGCATCCTCACCAGATAGGGGATAACCCATTGCACCAGTTGCTTTAGGGGTGGGCTTGGGCTTTCCTTGTAACTGGCAAACACATGCGCCAATAGGACAATATCCATATTGGCAAGCGAAGTTGCAAATCCCTTTGAAGTTGTAAGCACCTGTCCCGTTAATACATTTTTGATCGAATAGGCTGAGTTTGGGGGTGGACGAGATGGTTTTAGAGGCAGTATCACTACCGACCCAAGCATTCCAATTCACAATTCCATTCGTACATGTCGTTGTGATTGAACTGCCTTTGACTTGAGCGATTTGAGATCCGGACCTGGAAATGGTCACTACCACATCGCCCAGACTGTTTCCAAAGGGCACACTTCCATGGTAGATGCCAATGCCACCGTCTGGTTCCCACTCCCACGTTCCTTGTTGACTTACACCGCCAACACTGACAGTAACCGTTGCTGGTGAGGCGAGAAGAGCAGAGTAATAGATCCTGTCGTCAACAATCTCATAAGGGGCAAATTCAAGCTGTGGCAGTGGTCACTCAGCTTGGTCCAGAAACGCGACGAGTTCACAGGAAGAACTGACCTGTAATTGACTGGCCGTGTTTCCAGTGGTGTTACCAGTGGAACAGGCTCTCCCCGGCTGCAAACGATGCCAAACCGTAAGACCCTCTTTTGTAACAGTGGCAATGCCGTTTTTATATGTGTCAATCAAATATGGTAGAAACAGGCGCCAACCATCATGTGGCATGTTGGTGGCATAATTATAGGGCGCACCACCGATTGTAAAGGCATCCATGGCATAATCTCTCAAGGGCCCGATATAATGCGACTCCCCGTAGTCATTCCAGGAAATGATCTCTACGAATGGCGGTTTCACGAAGAGAATTTCTTGCCATCGATCATACCAAAGGTTATCTCCTCTGTAATAGTCAGCTCTATGTTATAATGAACATAATTGGTAACTTGCCTCCATAGCCAATTCTTTCCATTGTACCCAGGTAAGTTAGTGAAGAACCAGGGAGAAGCAGGCATCATATAGGGCAGACCATCAAGATATTGCAAATATGAACCATCGACGTATGTGTTCATATCTTGATTCCCCCAGGGCCATGCTGCCCAACTGAACAGTCCGTCAGCCACACCCAGTTCCATAGCGGGTTTAGCACCTAGGGAAGAGTAGTCTGGTATAAAGAAACAGCCAGTCTCTTCTTTAATCAAGAACCAATCTTTCGCACTGGCGGGCCCTTCAAACGTCGAGACAAATGGCAGACCGTTGTACTGGTAATAGGCCGAAGATGACCCAAATTGCTTAATGTAACTTATTACATCGTTCATCTCCCACGCGCCGTTGCCGGCATAATCGAATGAGAAAAACAACTTGAAGCCCACGCTCTCAGCTATCGCAAAGAATGTCGATACGACCCTAGCGTTCGCATCGTCACCGACTGCCATGTTGAGCGCAAACGCGTCGATATGAGCTTCTTGCGCCAATTTGATATCATCTTCGAAATCTTCCACGACGTATGTCGCTGCATTGGTCACCTGGTCTTCCGTCAATGATTCTTCTGTATGAAGTGATAACAAACAGTATACCATAAAATGAGCGAATACTGCCTTAGCCTGAACTTGAAAGGCGCATAACAGAACTGTGAAGATAGTAAACAGCATGACTATAAGAATAGGATAGGAGCCAGGTGTGTATATATTAATTGATGAACCTTGATTCAAATCCTCCGCCCGAGGAAGTTGTTTAATATAAGGTTCCACCTGATCTATCCACCGAGTGGTCACGGTGTCGACTCAGGCATCTCGCATATAGAAAGAAAAACGAAAATCCGAGGACGAGAAATACAGCTGGAGCGCGGGATCTGTGTTCAACATTGCTTTGTTCCTTACGCTTACCAACCCATCTCTCCAACAGTGCTAGATAATCACAGGCAAGTATGTACTTATGTAGGTACGGTCGTTCCAAGGGTTCCCTGTAGCTGACATGTTCCATGCAATGTTATAAATCAATGCTGCCTACTCTAAGTACCGTGCAGGCGTATATCTAGAACTGTTTTCTTTTGCTATGCTGACAAATTAGAGATAGTGAACCAGTATACATCTTGTGGAAATCCAGAAGACATCTCTAGATACGTCATTACATATCTGGACATAATCATCATCTAATGTAATGAATTGAAGCTGGCTAGTGCTAAAGTTATCCATTGGTAAGCTTGTGCTCTAGGAAAAGTTATAGGTAGTTTAAATGAAGGAGTAACTTCTCAACTGTAAGATAATCCTTTGAACAAAACTAGACCGGAGCTGGAGAGGGGGGGGGTTCTTTCTTTCTAAGAGTACAGCAAAACAATGACCTCGGGACAGGATCTTAGCCATATAGGGTTAGTGGGGGACAGTCATAGAAATCGGTTTAAGTAGCATAATATCAAATGTGAGAAATAGAAAATTCACATCGAGCGCCCATGCAAGGTGCGGAAACACAACATAATTTGGCAGGCACCAACACTGTGCAAGGTATGGGTTAGCCTACAGTTATGTATGTCTCAGTTCTCCAGCTCCGCTTCTCATATTGAATCAAAGAAAATATTCCAGCACAGTACTTTCATCTTACGAGTCTAAAGAGAGCATGAAAGAAAACTTGAAAATGGGATTTCGCAATGGTGTGTACCAGGACCGGGTTGACACCTCTTCTGGAGCAATCTGTTTTCACCCTATCTGCGACAAATACATTGAGCATGGTAGTTCTCAAGCCCTCCTGATGCGTACGCGGACTTAGATAGTCTCTCCTGCCCTGCTATGAGGTGCTTTCTTTTCCCATGTTATATAAGAAGCCTATCCCTGGAGAATTACCTCAAGGAAACCCTTATACGCAGTGTACTTCTTTGTGTCCTATCTTGAGTCTCAATACATCTGCTCTGTCTCCAAAAATGATCAAAACATTCTCTATGCCTCCTCCCCAGCGATTATGCCTTGCATTACTTGTGGCAGCTTTGCTAGTTACGCTGCTATCAACAATTTTCCATGTGGAAATAACTGAGCAGAAGGCTCTTCTTCAGACAAGAGATGTTGTCAACCAGAACATAACAGTGAGCCCAAAGGTCCTGATCGACTGGGAACTGTATGTTCAAAAAGGCCGCGCGCTTTTGTGTGCTATGGATGCTACCGAACAAAATGCAGCTCAATTCCTACCTGCAAACGTTCCTGTTAATAGCGAGTGGGTTAACTACGGCGATCTGGATGCTTGGGGATGGAAGCCCACCAAGAGAACCGATGATGGTATCACCGATAGTCTGCTTCGCCGTATTTTTCCCGGCGTGAATATAGACCCCTCTCAGAATATATATGTGGAGCTCTTTCACATTATTGAAACTAGTCGCGAAGGCCTGAATTATCCGGTATGGTACTCTGGAGTGCGAATCCGTTGAGCCTCTATACTGACAATCCTCCAGGCAAGTAATGGCTTCTACTGCAACTGGTACAATCCTCAAAGCGGTGCGATTATTGCGTCCAATACACGTAGTCCCGAGGCTTCAAAACCCGGTCTGGCCCGATATCCAAAATGCAGAAGGTGGTCTGGCGTGACCTTCCTTGAATGGCAGCATATGGCGCAAGGGAATGTCCAAAATTTGAACCACGTTTTCCGGAGTGCTGTTAGAAATCCAGATACCCTAGAAATCATGCGAACAGTGTTAGGAAAACCCCCTGGCTGGGATGACTGGGCTGACTACCGTAAATGGGAGGACGCCAGGTCATTCTACCCGGGCAGCGATGCTTTCAATGCCTTGCTTTACACCCCGAACGTGTGTGGTGTTGCCTGGATGTTAATCCAGCACAAGAGACAAATGGGCCACAGAAGGATTTCCAAGATCACAATTTTGGGGTCATACGATGGGGCAATACTCTATCTTAAGATTGACCCGGTTCCATCATAGCTGAGAGATGAGATGCAGAGATACACACTTACTATGATATTTAAAGCTGCTGTTATCGTGAAAGACGATATGCTGCGTTCATCGGGTCCTTTATAAATTTGCATAGCTCATGATTTGACAAAGGAACAATAAGAAGACCTTATGAAACGGCAGCGTCAGGATTATGTATGAAATTTATGTGTATCAGATTGACCCCATTTGTCAAGAAAAGAGATGGGTCATATGTCACGGACAAAGGCCTGCGCATTGTCAGGCAGGAATCCTAGGGCATGCAGCCTTTTAGGATCCAGAAATCGATACCAAAAGGTCTCAATTCTTCACGACCAAGAAGTCTAGTGGGGTAATTAGGTATTCTGCAACAGCCCGCCCATAGAGTTCCAGGCGCGTAGTAGAACATTTTCTCTTCGGTCCAGCTCAGTTGTACTGCCGTTAATGGAGTCAAATTGGGGCAGCAATAAGTCAGATTTTCTGAGATCGAGGAATAGATCATCCACTGCTCGATTCCTTCCACACTTCCTCCTTCCTGAGCCAGCCACATTACTGCTGTCTTCATCTTTAATGGTTCATGAGGCGTATTCATTATCCTGCACCAAAACTCATCCACCCTATCATCATTCAATGATGGTACCGCTTTCTCCATACAGTAAAGATCATGAGCGCACATTGCATGGCGTAACTCAAAGAAGAGGGTGATAAAGAGAAAGGATCTTATCAACCGCTGCTCTTCGACCCATGAAGGCGGTCCAATATCTATCGGTGTGTATGGTTTCGGAGCTGGCCGCCACTCCCCCTTCCTCTCCCGAAGATTGAGTGGGTCCACCTGATGCCCCGGCTTGAGAGCAATACAGTTGGAAACCATGCCATGAAAACAAGAATGGACGATTTGGCGAAGCCGGCTGGAGAAGGCAAGCAGACGGCAGAGGACGATGGGGGGTGTGGATCTGGGTAGAGGAGCACCACCATAGCTAGGGTCAACTTCCCAAGGATCCTCCAAGTCACCATCTTTCTCCCTGTATGATACCCAAAAGCGGAACCAGTCGAAAAACTTCTTGTATGTACTGGGGAGTGGGTTGGCCCCATAGTTTAGCTCCGTGTTCAGGTCAGCAGAGCAAGTCCGCCACCAAATGAAGACAAGTGTGCGAACTAATACCTGGCTCTGAGGTAAAAGGCCCTTATCACGCTGTGTATGAGAGATAATGGTCTCTATGATCTCAGGAAAGAGCCCATTTTGCTGGTGAAGAAAGGCAGCTATTGCAGGTGACGCGTTGTGAAGTCTGTGCAAAGTTGGCAAGTCCGGCAGAAGAGATAGAATATCCTGAAGAACGAACCAAGGGAGACGGCTAAACGGATCCATATTTTTTGTAGGATAAAATAGTATTGTTGCTGGGACAGTAGACACAGATTGCAAGAGGGTGATTCTTAGATGCCCTAAGTAGCCTTTTCCAGGCTCTCTTTGTTGGCGGTATTAGGAATAGTGCAAACTCGTTGGTGGTTGCTGAAGAGTTGGATAAGAATGTCTTATGATGATTAAGAGGATTGGAGTAGTTGATATCGTACATGTCATAATTGAATCTGGCCGAGATGAGAGACTGTACTACTTGGAGGTGCAGAAGTACCATACTTAATCACCTGACGCATGGTTTTCCCCAGAGAAAATCCTCAAAACTCACTATATTCAAACCTTCATTAAAGAGCGAGAATTAAATATATTTAAATAAAATTTAATATATATATATTTTTTTGTGAATTTGATCCTAGTGGCAAGAGTGTAAATAGGAACTAGTAGACATCTTATGGAAGGTCTAGACGATGTCTGTATCGGATACGATTATCATTCAATGTGACGACTTGGAACCCTTCTACTACGATTATCCATAAGGTAAGTTTGTTTTGGAAAAGGTTACGATCAGTATAAGAGAAGGAATAGTCTTTCCCAGTTCTGAGACAATCCTTTGAACAAAACGCCACAGTGCTTTTTTGTTCTACGACAAAACGATGACTTCGAGACGGGTTCTCCGAGCCAGAGCATTAGCCATACAGGGCTAGTGGCGGAAAAATCATACGGATCAGGTTATATATAATCATATAAAATGTGAGAAATAAAAAGAGGATCCACATCCGGCGCCCACGCAAGGTGTGGAAGCACAACATAATCAGGTCGGTACAAACACAGTGCAGGGAATATGGATTTGCCTCCAGTCCCGTATGTCTATTCCTTCGGCTCCCATGCTCGGAGATGTCGACCAGAAGAGCAACATGACTTCTCCCGCCGAATCAAAGAAGATATTATAGCGCTGTACTTCTGTCTTACAGGCCTCAAGGCAACATGAAAGAAAACTTAGAAATAGGATCTTGGTATGGTGTGTACGGGAATTGTATTGATATCTCGGCAGGGGCTTCGGTATTTTCAGTGCTGGAAAAGTACGTCGATATGCTAACGCTTAAATGCTTTGATGTGAATGCAGACTGACATATCTTCTGTCGGACTTCCTATCCACTCGACCAAAAGGAGAAATCTCCTCTTGGTCTCCCTGGATCTGACATCTTCTATTGCCCTAATTGAGGAAATTTATATCCTCATGTCATATAAGGAATACATTCTCCAAGAGGATCTATTCAATCGGAGCACTTCTACGCAGTATACCTTGTGTCCTATCTTTCGTCACAATAAATTGACCCGACTCCAAAATGATCGAAATATTCTCCACGACTCTGGCTAGGCGATCATGCCTTGCATTACTTATAGCAGTAGTGCTAGTTACATTGTTATCCAATATTGCCCATGTTGAGAGAGCAGTACAGAATACTTCTTTGCACACAAGAGATCTCAATCATAACATAACGGTAAACCCAAAAGTCCTTCTGGACTGGGACCTGTATGTTCAAAAAGGTCGGGCACTTGCCTGCGCTATGGACGCTACTGAACAAGGTGCCGCTCAATTCCTGTCGCCAAATGTTCCAGTTACTAGTCAATGGTTACAATATGGCGATCTGGCGACCTGGGGATGGACTACCGTCGAGGGCAGACATGACTACGATGCTGTCCTAGTGGGACTTGATGGTGATCTCAGGAACATTGACACGAATCCGAGTAACAATGTGTTTGTCCAGATCACCCACGATGAGACTAAAGAGGTGGACGACCATGTATATGAAGTATGTCGGCTGTGGCCCTCTCAAGCACGAAATTAGCAAAACACAGGCTTCCCACATGCTGACTATGGAACAGGCATCTGGAGGTTACTACTATAATTTCTATAATGCCCAAGATGGTGTGATAATCGCGGCAAATCTGGATAGCCCGGAGCAGAAGTCAGATCACAGCTTGCCCTTCTACCCGAGATGCGGAAGATGGTCTGATGTGACCTTCCTTCAATGGCAGAAAATGGCAGGCCAAAGTATAGGAAACCTGCAGCACATCTTTCATAATGCAGTCACAAATGATGAAACGTCAGAAGTCATGGAGAGAGTACTGGGAGGTGATCCTGATTGGTTCTTCTACGAAGAGTACAATGGACTGGCAAATGGTGTATCATTTTATCCAGGAAGCGATAGCTTCCATGCCCTGCTATATACGCCGAATGTGCGAGGTGCGGCATGGCTTCTGATCCAGCATAAGCCACAGCTGGGCCGCAAAAGGATTTCAAATATTACACTTTTCGGAAAGGTTTCCAGGGAAGTGGCTTATGCAGCCATTTACTTGGAGATTGAGCCAGTCAGCTGATAGTCAAGAGACAGGATAATCTCGGTATCCTTGTATATCGCAAGTCTTTTCAGAGATACTGGATAGTGGAAAGCGCTCTTTAATTGATCGGATAAGCCCTGAGTTGGCTTTTTTTAGGGAGTCCGTTGGCTATATATATCTCCCGCTATTCTATCTCAAAATCATCTACGGATCACTTCCCGACTGGACACACCAAACGCAGGATTTCGAATTTAGTTAATTGTCTATGACTTTTTATGTAATCCCATCTCTTGATTTTGCCCGGCCAGAGAATGGATAGTGTTCTGCTAATGAGGATGCTACAAGATTGGCGGTTGTGAGCCAAAGTAAGTTCTGTCCACCCTGCTCAGCCTCAGCCCCTCCCGTATTCTCTGCTGCCTGTCAAAATGTCCACACTGTGGACAAGTAAGCATCTTCTGACTGAGATATTTCAAGGACACCTGATACCTAAGGCTGAATTGAATACATGATCTTGTCTGCTGAACTGCTTTCTACTGTTTTGTCGGATTTGCGAATGTTGCTTGGCTCTGCTCTACGTCGCACTCGTATTTGTCCAGATCACGTTTTATCTCTATCCGTACATTCACTGATAAGAGTTCCCTTGCTGTCTACCCTCACTCATTGTACAAATACAGCTCATTAATTGTCTGCCCTGCTTGCTCTCTTATCGCTGTGTGTTCGTTAAGTTGGCTCACATTGAGCTTTCCAGACGCGATCTAAGTACATACATGGGGCATGCTCTTCTCGCATTCTCTCAGCTGAATGTGAAATCGACTGCGACACCGGAGATAGATGGTATATTCTGATCCTGAGAATAGGTTCTCAATGGCAGGCAGAGAATCTTCGGACAGACGGAGACGACCCCAAAATGTGACATTCCCGACCATGGAGTCCCCCGCGCTGTCTACCGTATCTGTTAATTCGGAGCGCATCCCAATGCAAAAGCCGGTGCGGGACACACCTGTTCCCATTATGGGCCGAACCAGCAGAGCCTCCAGTATAGTGTCTACAAGAACGCGAATAAGCATCAACACTCTCCAGGAAGATGCGCGAAGTGCCAGGAGTGTCGATCTCGTACTAGGAGGCAGGTCCTTCCATATAAATCGAGACGGCTCCAAGGTGACCAGCGTCGATGATGATCTTCCTCCATATTCTGCTCCAAGATCAGAAGCAACTACTCCAAATGTCTACTCTGCAGATTCCGAATCGTCGTCTCCTACAACACCAACTGGCCAGTACTTTGAACCCGCTGGCTTTGACCGAAGTAATGAGTCACAGGACTATGCTATGTCTCATCTTGCTCCGGGTCTGCCTTCCCGTCTACAAATTGGCACACGCCCTGACACACCGAGATGGTCGAAGAATGGAAGCAACTCAGACTCTTCGATCCTTAACACGATAAACCAAGCAGCCATCCTTAGTCCACATCATGTGAGGGAGCGTGGCAATGTGGCCTGGAGAAGCAGTTCTCTCGACATAGCCCGTGAGACATTTCAAGCTCCTCTAAAGACAAGGCGCACTCTCTCTTACGGCAACCTTCTGGATACTCTACAGTCAACCCCCATAAACACGCTCCGCCGCAAAGCCAGCGTTCAGCTTCCTAAGATATTTACCGCCCTCTCGGGAGGAAAGTTCAGTACGAGTTCCTCTAGCTTGCCTGAACATGAAGAGGAAATCCGTATGTCTACCCCAATCCGTGCCACCCATTCCGCGGGACCCAGTTTCGGAAGTGTTGTGCCCTCGAACGAGCCTTCATCATTTTCAACAATTATCGGGCGCGAGGCAAGAGGAAAGTTGTCATCACCAGCCGCCGCCTCCATGGGAAGTGATCCTGTGTTGAAAACTGTTCCTAGCCGGCCTCAGCAGACCAAGACCACGGATAATGATAGATCATTCGTGATTCTGGAAAGCCCGGTTCGGATAGAGGAAGGACATGCAGGGGCAGAACTCCCTCCTCCCATGGATACGGAAAACGATATCAGCATCCACTACACACGGCTAATCCGCAGCATCGACCGGGACCATCGGCGGGCACTTCACGAACGGGATAAAGAGCTAGCAGCTATGCGTGAGCGTCTTAATGAGGTAGATCAAGTCTATCGCCAGGAGCTGCGGGCGCGAGATTTCACGATCGAAGACCTCCGTCAGCGGCTCTCAGCCCTTCAGGAGAACACAGAGACCGAGATCCAGCGTGCCCGACATCAAGTCGAGGACCTGTGGGAAAAGCGCTGGAAAGACCGTGACAAACATTTAGTTGAACGGATGCGCCGCATGGAACTAGATAGTCAGCAGAATATTGAGCAAGCAATTGCACAACGTGATGAAGAATGGGCAGCCACATGGGCGAAGAGGAATGAGCAGCTATCGCAACAGCTCCAGGCGGCTCAAGAGGTGGCCAAGCAGAGCCCCATCCTTCCATAACGATATCACACTAGATACCATGCTAGGTTGCTGGTTTTCGACATATGTACATCGCTTTTTATAAGTACTGTCATCTCTTCATCAACAAGGCCCGTTTGTTGGAAAAGAAGTATTCAACCCACAAGGGCGCCAACATACCTCCATATGTGAACCAGCATTCTTGCAAGATGCCTGGTGTCGAATAAGGTGCTCTCCTTTGCATCGTGTTTAAGTGTGTTACAATGCTGATTACTTAGCGCGCACACACGTTCAAAAAAACTCTTGTGCCCGGTGGACGGTCGCAAAAGAAATGTTGGGACAAAACCATGCAGCTAACTAGGATAGGCTGAGGTTTAGCAACAATGCAAGGACCATGCTGCTTAACCTGACATTCTATTGATTGGATGTCATGCGACTGAGCAGCTAAGGAAGCTCTCATTTGCATCAATTCCGATAAGCTATTCTTGCGGAAACTTTCTGCGCTCCCCGCAATGGAATCCAAGCGAATCCACCAAATCCATCTCATCTAGCTGACAAACTGCCCCGCGCTGGAGACAATAATCCGGGGGTTTTGACGGTTCAACCAGTAAATGAGGGCGGCTTAGAGTCGAGCATCCATGGATAGCGGAACGAAGTTTAGTCGAGCTTTGCCTTCGCTCAACCCGTAAGGCGGCATCCAACGAACGCTCGTGGCTGCAGTAGATCGATCCCAACAGTTTGTATCTAATCAGTAACTTAGAACTCCATCTGGGGGTTGCTGAGAACGTAGAGTAGTTTGAAGGTCGGGGAAACCATGCTATGGCCCAAGCGGGAAGCAGGTCTGCTGAGCCCTTTTGAGATCGGGTTTTTTCTAGAAACGTCGCAACGGCCGGCGACAGGCGGTTCTGTTCAGTCTCCCCCCACTGTCACGGTTACTTTTTTTCCTCTTGTCAGCGCGCTTCCTCCGCTGAACCACAACGGCAATTCTGCAGGATATCTTGGTTCCCTCCATAAGCGATCCTTCAGATATCGTCTCTCACAGTCAGTGCGAATTGAATCTCATGTGAGTTGAAAATACGTCAGATCGCGCTTATGACGTGACTTACGAACCACCCCCAAAGAACTTAAAGACTGACTGCTTTTTTCCGCAGTAGAGATAACGTCCCCTACAACATCCCCGACTGATCCATCTATCAAGCTATAACTAGCAAACTACATTTAATATCCGTGGATGCGCTGTGAGCCTGTGTCAGTCAACATCGGCTTCTTGCACGGACGCACGGATGCTAGCAATTTGCCAAAGCTTATAACGTTATCACCTCCAGATGGCGAAAAACAAACCATATATCCCTCGCCAGATCGGCTGGCTGTACGATCTCGTACTATGGACATTTTCTGTACTTGTGGACCTTTTCTTCCGGGAGGTCCATCCACGGGGTTCATGGAAGATCCCCAGAAGAGGACCCATGATCATTGTCGCGGCTCCTCACGCGAACCAGGTAGGTCTTTTTAATGACTACTCCATGACCGTATTTGAACCCAAGAATAGCTAATCTTGATGTCTATCAGTTTGTTGACTCTCTGATTCTCATGCGCGTGGTCCGAAACGAAGCTCATCGTCGTATCTCGTGGCTTATTGCGGAGAAGTCGTTCAAGCGGAAGTTTATCGGCCTGCTGTCCAGAGGAATTGGTGCAGTACCCGTAGCTAGGGCAATGGACAGCATGAAGCCTGGTCAGGGTACTATCTACATGCCAGACCCTGTCAACCAACCCACATTGATTCGAGGAGTCGGAACCAACTTCGAATCGCCGGAGTTCGAACGTGAGGGTACCATCACTTTGCCCACGATCAACGGCACAGCACACAGCGCCCATATTGCCGAAATCCGTGGACCGGAGGAACTTATCCTTAAGAAGCCTTTCACGCACAAAGACGCTCTTTTCCAATTGACAGGCAGGAACGATATCACGGATGATGGCCAGTTCACGGGCGATGTCTCTGACCAAGATCTCTCTGATTTCCAAGGCACGAAATACAAGGTTGCTCCTCATGTGGATCAATCGGCTGTCTACGAAGCAGTGTTCGCAAGGCTCCGTGCAGGCGGTTGTGTGGGTATCTTCCCGGAAGGAGGTAGTCACGACCGTCCACAACTGCTCCCGCTCAAAGGTATGCCTTGCGGAGTTCGATTTTGGTCTCCCTGAGATAACTCTTGCTAATCTATAACCTACAGCTGGCGTGGCTCTCATGGCGCTTGGTACGCTTGCAGAGGATCCGGATTGCGGCTTGAAGATTGTACCCTGCGGAATGAATTATTTCCACGCGCACAAATTTCGTTCCAGGGCCGTGGTCGAATTTGGAAACCCCATTGAGATTCCAAGGGAGATGGTCGACCAATACAAGAGGGGAGAGCGGCGGGAAGCCGTGGGTGCGTTGCTAGACACCATCTATCAATCCCTCCTTACGGTCACTGTCACCAGCCCAGATTATGAAACTCTGATGGTATGGCCTCTCTTCTTTGGTTTGTTGGGCCGTAGGTGCTAACGACTCTGCTCAGGTAATTCAAGCTGCGCGCCGGCTGTACAACACCAAAAACAAAAAGCTGCCTCTTCCAATAGTCGTCGAGCTCAATCGTCGTCTTGTCAAGGGCTATACGCACTTCAAGGACGATCCGCGAGTTGTCAACTTGAAGAAAGGTGTCGCGGATTACAACAAGCAGTTACACCTCCTTGGCATTCGTGACCACCAAGTCGAATATGCCAATTTCTCGATCATCCAAGTGGTGTTCACTCTGTTCTATCGTCTAATCAAATTGGGCATCATGGCTATCGGGACATTGCCAGGCTTACTTCTTTTTGCGCCTGTCTTCGTGGCCACGAAGGT
Source organism: Paecilomyces fulvus (assembly GCA_029606305.1). Taxonomy (NCBI): domain Eukaryota; kingdom Fungi; phylum Ascomycota; class Eurotiomycetes; order Eurotiales; family Thermoascaceae; genus Paecilomyces; species Paecilomyces fulvus. The sequence continues at coordinate 583,596 of JAPVCG010000063.1, forward strand.
CATTTCAGCCAAGAAATCCAAGGAGGCCCTGGCAGCATCTACTGTCAAGCTACAAGGGCGCGATGTAATGGCAACCTGGAAGCTCCTCGTCGCGTTGGCATTTGCCCCAGCTCTCTATGCGTTCTACACCACCATGTTTACATACTGGACGTATCGGAATCGTATCCAAGGGTATGTACCGGAATGGGTTCCGTTATGGCTGGTTGTTCTCATCGGTCTTATACTTTTCCCGTCGATAACGTTCGCTGCTCTGCGAATTGGAGAGGTTGGCATGGATATCCTCAAGTCTCTAAGGCCTCTTGTCTTGTCTCTTAACCCGACATCAGCCAACACCTTAGTGAGACTCCGACAGCGACGAGAAGAACTTTCGAGGCAAGTCACGGATGTTATTAATACGCTGGGTCCTGAGCTGTTTCCCGATTTCGATGCCGCGCGCATCGTGGCTGACCCCTTCCGCGAGTCTCACGCTGATCACAAGCTTAATGGGGAGGGACCTGACGGTCGGTTGCCCTCGCTGCCGACTATCAAAAGGAGCGCTACCACTGGTGACATCGGAGATGGATCTGTCTCACGGGAACCTCTCCCAAGAAACGAGTCCTTCCACAACTTCTCTCACATCGGTTTCTTCTCGACACGCCCGCCTAGCCGCAGCCGCAGCCGCAGTAGCTCTAGGGGTGGCCGTCCCGGCTCTTCTGGCCTCCAGCTCATGCCTTTCAGCCCGGTCACCACCAAGGATAATCTCGATGAGGTGAGCTTGAAGATCCGCGACGCCATGAGAGAGCGGGGCCAGCAGAGGCGTAGACGCAGTGAGGACGCGAGTTGGGAGTTGGCAAGCTCGGGCACAGGAACACCGCCAAGCGAAGAAGGCAAGAAAGATATCTAATAAGTCCTAGTGGAGGATTCCGGATTCATACCGCTGTTCGTCATTATCATGTTTCGTCCTTCTAAGCTTCGGGGCATTCTCCTTGCGCTTGGATCATAGCGGTGGCGTTTGGCGTTCTCCTATATGTGTGTGGTAAGAGTTTGTTTATTCTGGTGATATTGGATGGTCGATATATGGAAACCCCGATACCTCGTGAGTTTTGCGAATCGTGTCATTAGTAGCATAGGGAGGTATTAATTGTTCTTAAATTTCTCAAAATTCATCCTACGCTAAATTTCATAGTGGCCTTTCTTTTCTGCGACTATCTAGTACCCTAAGAATACGTCAAGACTGCACCTCTCGAGTTCATGACGGTTGGGAAACACTATGACTGCCTAAGCAGAAATTCAATATCATTCACCTGTATACAAATCACCACTGCTGTAGCAACTTTGTCGAGGCGCAGCAAATCAGCCATACGCTAAGACCATTCATCAACGTATAAAGTAATCCTCATATCGCATAGAAATGATATACCATTGTTCGTCATGACTCCGTTCCTCTCGTTCATGTCTATGATCGACTCCATTCAGTCTTCACAATTCAATCCTCTCCAGCAGCTTCCTGTGGTGATGTCTCTCCTGCTCATGTTGCTGATTGGGCTCATACCTGCCCTTACCCCTCAGGTTCATCGTGTCATCCTGGCATTCCGTGAAGCCATCATTCCTGGATCCATCGTGGGTGATAACAGCGCAGTAGACAGCACTGGAGTAGTCCTCGGAGATGCTACCAATAACGACACGGTCAGCACCAGGGGAACCGCCGTCGTAAACTTTTCCGTTCCGCTCGATGGGGAACTCCAGGTATGGCTTCTGGGCGTGCTTGAAGTTGAAGTGTTCGTAGTCGTTGTATGCGTGCGGGTACTTGTCACGACCGAGCGTCTGCCCCTGAGAGGCTAGGGAGAGGGCCTTGTCGGCGGCGTTTTGGATGTCGGTCTTGGTGTAGCCGGTTCCTGATAGAGAGCTGTTAGTACGCAGTTTTCTTAAAAGTCGAATGTACATTTGTCTATGTATCTTGGACTTTTCCCCTCCATCCTCCTACGCTTCACAGCGGAGACCAAGCATGGAATGACGTACCATCACAGTTGCAGCCCTGCAGTCAAGATTTCACTTTGATCAGCCAAAGCGAAAAAAAAAAGAAAACCAAAGATACGGATCGATCATAGGACGATTGTACACACGAACTTACCGAAGGCAGATAGTAGATCTCAGCAGACATAGTCGCAATTGGCACAGTTTCTTTATCTAGCTAGCTAGAAAAAAGCAATTGTCCTCAGAACTGCTCAATGCAAAAAAATTAATAATAAGAACTAGTTATCAGCAGAACAATGCCCATATATAGCTACAGTGCTCACATTGATTCATTTTACCTACATCATTTCCTGCCGCACCATGATACTAGCCTGATCGTATCTAGGCCAATAATTGGTGTTGGAAATCAAGGCCATGTTGTTATCACATTTCAATCCCTCCTCTTAGAGCTGAAGAACTATTGATTTGTGATGAGAATTGATGATAACCGGACCGTCTGATTGTCTACACCCCGGCACATTCTCGATCAATTGGCTGAGGGGGGATAATCTAGATGAGGGGCTATGTCTTAGTTATCTCGCGCCATCGCTGATGAATTCTGCTTTTAGGTTGTGGGTTGCATTAGATTGTAGCCGGTGCTGCATTGATCAGAAGCTTGTTGTTTCAAGCACATATGGTTCGATTTCTGATGCCTGGGCAGTTTATTATTCGCGGGTTGCACCAAGTCCAAATGCTCCATCAATGCCTTTGTGATTCTACCTACACTCTGTCTGGGTGAGATTCTGCCTAACTAGTTGTGATTTCACAAGAGACATGAGATGAGCAAATACTTCGACCTCACTAACTAAGCATGTAAAGACTGACCTTTACTTTTCCATTCATTGTATGGAATATGACTATCTACCATAATCTCCCTATAAGCACTGTACCAGGGCCTGGTCCAGTAAGCTCGTTTTGGAAGATTAACGTGACATAGACAAACTTCACCGATCATCAAGATCATAATGGACAGTGTGAATTCTTGAGGTTGATACGCTCTTAGGGATAGATAGATTACCAGTCGCTGTGGACCTATTGATGGCTGTAGATTGTCTTCTAGGCAGACACTAACGAAGAAAGACGTTTCGGAAATATCGCAATTAAAGCACTGGCCTTGATACAGCCTTTTACAAAACGAGGATTCTATTTACACCTTCCGCGGCTTCCATACGAAAAGATATCATCATTAGCAGATGAATTTTCTAGACTTGGAAACCAGATCTTGACAGAAATGCACAAGTCTTCGGCAGCTGACGTCGAGCCGAGACGGAGGATTTTGTAACTTAACACGTACGCTCCGAAACGCCCAGCCTCACCACTTTCATTCGACATCAGCTACCCCTTCCACGGAAGGACGATCTTCGAATATCTTGCTTTTAGCCTTTTAGTCACATTTCAGATTGGCCTTGCATCTTTTGCCTTGGTTGCTCTAGAGACCTGACGGTCCTTTTCCGGCCTTTTCTTTCCGGCCCATCTCACCTGATTTCAGCGACTCGCCTGACTTGATACCACTCGAACTTATGAATCTCACTCTCTATAGATAATAATAATCCATCAGACTCAGTTTGGTCCTCAGGAAGGACACCAGCGCTAAATCCAATTGCGCGGAGCTCCACCACAGGCTGTGTCGCATTTTACTCCGCCTCGATTCCGTTTTTCCATTGCTTTCTTCAGCTCCCACCGCCGCACGACGACTCTTTCGAAGCGGTAGTATCGTTTTTACGTTCTCTCCCGACAAAATGGCTGCCTCTATGCATCTGTCGCAGTTGCGAAAATGGTTTCTCGCATCACCGCCTATCGAGTTCATGCTTTCCAATCTCCGGGAACTTTTGATCGGGGCTCTGAAGCAGGGTCCGATTCCACAGCATGTTGCATTCGTGATGGATGGGAATCGAAGATTTGCGAGGAGTCACCGCATCGAGACAGTGGAGGGTCATAACTTGGGGTTCGAGGCATTAGCAAGAGTGAGTTGGCCTTCGTCGCTTTTGCTACCATGAAGTCCATGAGTTCTCTTAACGGGAATGCACGGATGGTCCAGTTCCAGAAATCCGAACTTATGAAACTGGTTCATCTATGCTGACAATGGGTACTACTTAGATCCTTGAAGTGTGTTTTAAAAGCGGTGTGAAGGTGGTAACGATCTACGCATTCAGTATCGAGAACTTCAAACGATCGAAGTTTGAGGTGGATGCATTGATGGACATTGCAAAGGTGAAGCTGTCGCAATTAGCACAGCATGGAGATCTCCTCGATCGTTACGGAGCCAAGGTTCGGGTTCTCGGTCGACGAGAGATGCTCAAGCCGGACGTCCTGGCGGCTGTTGACCGAGCTGTCGAACTCACAAGTCGCAACGGAGACCGAATTCTGAATATCTGCTTCCCGTATACATCGAGAGATGAGATTACTGCTGCGATTCGGGACACGGTCATCGATTACAGCAAGCCCATAGAGCCGGTTGGTTCCGCTCAGAACCCTCGGACTCCTTTCTCGCAGACTCACATTGCATTAAATATCCGCGCGCAGGCGCTTAACTCCAAAGCGCAAGAACAAAACAGCGACTCCGAATCTGCTTCAACCACGTCCTCTCAAGAAGACTCTAGGCGCGATCTACCTCATGACACTATCTACGAGTCTGCATCTTCTTTCTCATCCTCTACCACTCTCCACCTTGTTCCTGGCCAGCAAGACGGCAAGGGCTCAGATACAGACACGGCTATGTTTATCTCACCAGAGAAAATCACACCGCAAACTCTTACAGACCATATGTTCACCAAGGATGATCCACCGCTGGACCTGCTCATCCGCACTTCCGGTGTGGAGCGTCTGAGTGACTTCATGCTATGGCAATGCCATCAGAACACGGAGATTGTCTTTCTAGAAGTCCTATGGCCAGAATTCGACCTCTGGCACTTCCTGCCTGTGTTGTGGGGCTGGCAACGGCGCATCACCAAGACGAGAAAGGGAAAGGCAGAGGTAGAAGAAGGACTCGAGACTGACCTAACTGAGATCTCTGACGATGATGTGGTCGCGACAGCAACCCCCAGAAGTTCGAAAGTCAAGGGCCTATAGCCCTCCCTCTATTGCGATACCCGCATCCCATTTTCCCATTGAAAACAAGTCGATCATTCCCATTCCATTTTTGTATGTAGTAACGGTGTACGGGGTTTATGTGGCCTTTTTGCTTTGCTTATGCAGGTCGGCGGTCCATTATCATTATCTTCTTCTGCATCATCATACCATTTATACTACTACTCAGTGCATCATCAAGACAACAAAGAGGAGTTTTTTCTTTCATCTACCTATGTTATTTTCCCAATAAGTAGATGCCAATCCATTCGTTGAGATTCCGATAGCCAGCACGTGCCTATGATTCACCATGGGAAGACGACGATCGAAAGCGTAGATAGGAACCAGAGCCGGTGGACGATTTAAATCATCTCTTATTTGTATACCTTTGTGATTTAAGTATTTCAGCTGATATTCATCACCATGTTCACGTCGATTGCTAGTTCCAAGGTCCTCCTGCTGGGCTCTGGGTTTCGGTATGGTATTTTACTGCTTAACCGAACGTAGTCTCCAGACTTTTACATAAAGTGTCCTGAACACAAGGATATTGAACTCAAAAGACTGGTCTTTAGATCTTCTTTAATTTCTTTCATTATCTCTCTTAGTCTATCATTCATCGTAGAAAGCGACACAAGCAGCCAGGGAAAGATCCTGATGCAAGGCCATGCTATAATATGGTTTGTTTAAGCATCAGGGATGGAAGATTGAAGGTACTGAAGCCCCAAGCAAATGGACCCCCAAGGAAAAAGCAAGAACGAACATCAACCAGCGCCCGTCACTGCTCGGATGGCATTTTGGTACAAGATTCGCATTGTGAAGTAGAATAGCCAAAGGTTACAGGAGCCTTTGGAAAAATGTATATTCATGCAGATGAAGTCGTTCAGAGAATCGTGCCAAACCTATAGCGAGCAACAGAACAAGCACAAATATTAGCCATCGTGTCCAAGACAGTGAAGATTTACTGGAACTTTGCGGAAAAGCAGTGTAAGTGATGAGGAGAGGGGAAAAGGATCGGAGGGTGACATACCCGAAGGTCTGCTTGATGCTGCGCACATAATAGCCATCCCAGTTGTGCTTCGTGACCTCCTCCTGGCCGATGGGCACTCCAGTCCAAGAGACCCGCATGTTGGTGACCCGGTCAACATCGTTCTGATCGAACTTGATCTCAAGAGTACTGTAGTGACCTTCAGGCCACTGGGCCAGACGCCACTTCTGTACAATCAATGATGGCTTCTCCAGCTTCACGTACTCGCCGCTGACGTTGCCATCGAAGATGGAGAACTTGCCTCCAACATGAGCGCCATCAAAATGGCGGGGAGGGCCACGAGTGAACGCAGCAATGCGCTGCGGGTCTGTGAAGGTCGTGTACAGCTCCTCAGCAGTGGTGCGGAACTCATCTGAAGCATGTAAAGTTGTCGTGTTCACCGACACCTTACCAGTGCTAGTGGTTGTGGTCGTGGTAGGCTCAGGGACAGCAACCTTCTTCATCTGGGGAATGTAGGTAGGAGTCGCGAACCCGCTGGATGGGTTCGAACCGGGGGCATGCTGAATGTCCTTGCCATGCTCAGCAATCAGAGCAGGGCCAAGCTTGGCAAGCTCCGTTCGCAGCTGAGGGACGATCTTCGCACGGACGAGATCCTTCACGGGCTGCTTGGAAGATGACTCAGAGTAGATATCGACGTCGAACTATTTAGAAACGCGACGTGAGCTACATGTTCTCGACCTGACTGGCAGGAAATGGGATGAAAGGGAACATACGACATACTCATCCTCCTCGGTGTCGTGGGCGACCTCGGGAATGTTGATGGTGCCACTAACGGCCTCACCTTCCTTCGTCTTACCTGCAGAATACAATCAGTACAATTCCGAAGAACCGTGCGAGGATTACAATAATCTATGCCGAACAGGACATACAAGGACGTACCTTCGTACTCCAGTTGTAGCTTAACATCAAATAATGTAATAACTTTTCCCTTTCGTTGGCTGACATCTACATCTCCGTCCATGCTAAGGACCTTCTCGACCTTGGCCGTCACGCCATCCTCCTCGGCCGTGATGGCAGAAAGCTTTTCCTGCAGGTAATCCCTGGCCCAGGCTGAAGCATCCTTGTTCACCCAGTGCCAGTTGTTGGGGTTGTGAAGAACCATTGTGAATAATTAGAGCAAAGAAATGATCCTGCGTCCGAGGTGGTTTGTAATAAGCTGTAAGAAGAGCTTTTGGTCTACGGCGACAGTGACGGTAGGTAGCAACGATGCTGTCAACACGGACACTCAGTCGATATAGGAGAGATCCTCTCCGAAAGCTATGTTCTGCTCAGAGAATTGTCACTGTTAGCAATGAATTCTCATCGAGACCTTGACAAGGGCAAATGCAGAATTTTCAATTGACGAAAAGGGAAAAATCAGATTTCGGGCTCAAGGCCCTTTGCAAAGCTAATCCGCATCAAAAAGAGTACAAGTCTTTCTAGGACTGGTGCCAGCTGTAGTTCTCATCATAAGATGTAGACCATGAACACTCGTTTTCACGGTGACAGGTCGAGAAAAAAAAAAAAAAAAA
>JAPVCG010000063.1:591279-615049 GCA_029606305.1 Paecilomyces fulvus
AACACTGCTGATAGAATATCAACGATGCTTGTCAAGAGGGGTGAGCAAGAGAGGGAGTTACCGTTGCGACGATGGGGAGTTATTAATTGCCCCCGGGGGTTCGCCAAAGAGGAGAGATCTCTGGGAGAGCCGCAAGGAAAGCTCTAGAAGGCGATCGCGGTTACGTCACGTGACTACATCCTGCCCCGTCGCCTAGATGAGGCTTCGATTCTAGAACTGCGAGATCCCTGAGCTAGAGCATTCTATTAGAATAACTAGTTATGTAGAGCCGTCAAATGAAGTCATCCAATAAGCATGGATAAGAAAGATCTACAGCACCTGTGTTCCCAGTGTATAAAGTATGTATTGTCTGGTTGCTTTCGCAATAATGAGAAACGATGAGCATATATCTACATCCAGCATGACAAACGAACGTGGGGGGTATCTAGATTCGAAAATTCATCTTGCAGAAAAAGCGGTAATCATCAAATGAAACGGTCGTCAAAGTCCCTCTGATTGCTCCACCTCTTCCCAGCCGCCTTCGGCCATGAGCAACTCCCTCACACGCTCTCGCAACCCTTGAATTTGGCTACCCAGTGCCTCTGTCCATTGCCCCTCCACCGTGGCAACTTTATCTTTCAGATCTGTGGTCAAGACCCTCTCCTCTTGAGAGCGGGACTCACGCATTTCCTCCCGGACCACGTCCTCTGCCTCACCATGACGGATGCGTTGAGCTTCCATTACCTTGCAGTTGGCTCTCATGACTCCAGACTTCACCACATGCAAGAGGCAGAGAAGGTTCGTCTGAGATTCTATATACTGATATGTAGACTTCTCCGCATGAGTAAGTAGTGAGTAGAGATACTGCAGTGGGTGCTCGTGGTAGCTAGGGTTCTCTTCGTACTCTCTGGAGGGTATCTGAATCTCCAAGTCCTGGAGATCCTCGGGGAACTTCTGCAACAGCTCAAGTAAGGAAGGTGCAATGTCCCAAAATGCAGAGAGCTGAATCTCTACTCCTCTTGCGACATTCTCCTCGATGACATCCATGAAGGATTCGAGACGAGAGAGTGTATCAGTCTCGTACTGCACGCGGCGGTCCATTGCATCCTGGATAAAGAAGGCATCAGTTTCACGGATTTTCTCTTCGTTTTTGCTCTGCCTATATTGTAACGACACTACCGCTCGGTACTTCTCGTTCCGGTCACTGAGGAGATCGTAGACTTCACGGTGCAGTTGCTCGCGGGCCTCGAACAGCCACTTCAGCTGTGTAAGCATCTCCAACAATTCTGGTTTCTCATCGCCTTCTTCTTGCGCCTGATCCGGCGTCCCATGTTGCGCAGCGTCGGACAATTTAGCTTTCAATTCATCAATACCGGCAGTAGCTTTGTTGATACGGTCTATGAGAATGGCATGCATCGGCTTCAGAACAGACTCCTGAAAAGAATCGAATTCGTTTTGAATCATATCCTTTTCCAGTCTCTTCTCTTCATCTCCTAGAGCGGCTTCAGCTTGGGCGGCCTCCGCAAATGTAATATTCCCTTTCTGGATCTCGTTTTGGACATTTGATCTGAACTGGAGACGATTCTGCTGTATCTTATCCTGATGGTCTGCCTGCATCTTCTCCGTCTGAGCCTTGTGTCGGTCTCTGATCGCCCTGACCTCAGAAAGATCAGTAATAGATCTGACCGTGGTTCGATAGGTCACCAGATCCGGATGACTGTTGTTGACGGCCGGATAGTGACGTGGATAAGGAGGCGGAAGTGTAATGAGCCTTGAGATATCCATTTTCCGATCTTCCATGATTGGGTATCCGGAAGCGTGATCAGTGCTAGCTTGCGATGGCTGCTCATGCCAACCGACCTTTTCAGGGGGATACCCGTCAGGTCCATAGGCAACAGGCGGCGAACTTGGATTGAGATTGCTAATCTCTTCCTGGATTTCAGCCACCGACTGTCCATTACTCCATTGCATGGCTTCACGCAGTTCCCGCTGTAAGCCCATATACTTCGACTCACGCTTCGACCGTTGAACTCTATGTTCACCTCCCTCGCTACTGGAACCTGTTTTGGACTCCCACCAGCGGCTGGGAGCACGACCTCTGGAGCTCATTTCATCATTGCTCATGCTGAGACTCGCAATGGGGGAAAGGCAAGGCTGATAGTTAGCCCACCATGCGGATTCGGGACGAGATTGAGGAGTGTCGATACGAATTTCCCCTCTCGAGGGCCATCTCCCAGATGATGACGGCCTGCCTAGACTACTTTCACGACTGGAATTTGGCTTTGCACGGAGCTCAAAGAGCCTTTCACGTGTCCGTTGAATATCCACGTTAGCTGATTCCCAAGCAGCACCGTATCGCTCACGCCTGATGATAGACTCAGAGATGATGTAATCGGTAAAGAGCCGCAGAGCTTCAGACTCGCTCGAAGCTGCTGCCTCCTTCTCGATAAAGCTCTGATGTCTTTGTGTTGCCTCACGCACAAATTGGTCGTCTCGTTTGAGAATGGGATTCATAGGCGGTGGCTGCTCGGCCGAGATTCGCCGCGGAGAGAGAGGTTGAGGCATCACAACCGGATCATTGGGTAGATGGAGGATGTGAGATACAGGGCGTTCATCAGGTCTTGACTCAAGATGTGAAGCAGGCTTTGTATCATGGGCTGACTGAGGTGGTGGTGTTGGCAGAGCTTTAGGAGGGACTGCTTGCCCACTACCTTTTGGGGGCATCGGCGAATGTAGATCTCCATGTGGTGAGAATGGTGGCGTATGAGCAAATCTATCCTGAGGGGCCATTGCAAAACTTCGCTCTTGTCTAGGTGTTGAGAAAGAGGATCGGCTAGAAAAGAGGCCAGACGACATTTTAGTCCGGGTAGCATCCCCTGCTCCCTCCGAGCCAGTACTGTATGTGGAACTCAGGGCAGCCGACCTAGCAGAGAGTCGAGAATCTGTATGTTTATCGCTGTTTCCTGCTCCAGAAAGCACAAGGTTCGATGGTCTAACCTGGTTCATGGCTTCGGCCCAGGGGTTGCTGTTGTTAGAGGCAGCACTCTGACTGTCAGAGGCCTGCTGACGCTTATGCCAGCTCTCGAGGCGCCTTTCTCGAATGCCTCTTGCGCTCGTGTCTCTAACAGCCGGCGTGCGGAACAGCCCGCCGTTTGAAGATCGACGAGGGCGAGTAAGGCTGTCGTGAGACTCGCTAATGCCATCACTACCAGGCCCATCATGCTCTCGAGGAACGTTTTGCACATCAGTATGCCGCAATCTGCTATTGCTACCAGTACGGTTCTGCGTAGAATCCTCATCTACCCAGTCAGCTGGTGTAGGAGGAACAGTACCTAGACGTGTTCCCATCGCCGCCGCTGGCCAATTACTCTCTCGGGCAGCAGCGTGCGCCGTAAGCCTCGGCTGCATGTCAGATGGTCTTCCTGTACTTTGTGACCTTGCCACTGGCGGTGGTCCTGGAGGAGGCGGGGGAAGAGGCATGCCGGGCTCCCAACTGCGCCTAGGAGGTGATCCGCTGCGTGATGCGCTTGTCGCCCTTGATGAGCTTGAACTAGTGTTTATAGCCCCGGTGGACGCAGCTCTTTTGGAAGATGGTGGCTGCAACGGACTATCATCATACTGAACTCCCGCCGTCGGGTATTGGGGACCCGGTGATGGTGATGGTGATTGAGATATATCCGTCCTTGCTGCTCCAGATGACAGTTTTGACCTCAATCCAAAAGATGGAAAATTGAACCCTTTGCGCTGCCTATCGGAGCCAGGCCGTGAGGATGGTCGAGAGCTTGGCCCACCCGGGGGAGGAGGTGGAAAAGGCATCTGCCCGCTCCTACTCACATCGCTCGCTTGAACCATAGAAAGCGGGCGTGGACGGGACACAGGCCGTCGCGGCTCTAGAATTGTCTCTGCTGATACCGTTGTGGTAGCGCTCGTCGGGGTATAATACTGGGACCTCCCCGCTGCGGAAGACGTCGAGTCTGCCGGTGAGATGGTTTGATTGACTGAATCCCTCGACGGATGATGTTGGGTAGGAGGTGAATATGGCGGAGGGGGAGATGGCAGGACCTCTATAACCACAAGTGTCAGACAGTTGATCCTGGCCTGTGCAGAAGTACTCATGACGCGCACATGTCTATATGGTAGGTAGAAAAGTATTCACGACAGACCTGAAGCCGACTGCTGCGTCGGAGGCTGTGGAGGACGGTGTCCATTGTTGGATGGAGAATACGCAGCTAATCCTACATTGGATGATGCACTACCTACCGGTCCCCATTCCTGAGGATTATAGGGCGCAGTGTAGGTAGATAAATTCCTCGGGGCCATCGGTGAAGAACCTCTAGTAACCCCTCCAGGTGAAGGCAGGTACAAAGACTGGCTTTGAGAGAACGGGCTGGAGAGGGAAGTGGTCGACAGCGGCGTCGGCGTGTAACCAACATTCAGCGCAGCACCCAACCCTGGAGTCTGAGGTCCATTGAATGATGTTGTCAGTGCAGGCGGCTGTACCACATCTCGACGTCGTCGAGACAGCTGATTCCAGGAGCCGGCAGACGCTGGTGAGAGGCCAACAGGATAAGGACTCTGCGGCGGCTCTGCATTACTTGCAGGATACCGACTTCAGCATGAAATCGCCCGTCAGTATCTTGAAGTACCCCCTGAAGAAGAAAAAAAAATGAAATTTAGGAACTTTCAGGTGAAAAGGGTTGGCGCACCTATTCATACTGACGCGATATCAGGAGAGGAAACACGCTATCAAGCCATGATCCAGTAATACATGCGCATAACGTTGGAATAAGATGCAAGTCAAAGCGCGTATTCCATCAGCCAAAGCCAACATACGGAGGCGTCATTGGTCTCTAGATGGACAAAAGTCGCAAAGCCATCGCGTTGAAAGGAGATGTGGATTTCTTTCTATTCTTTGCAACAATCACTGCACTTTTAGTTCGCCAAGGCGCGACGCCGGAGCCTCTGAAGGGTAGGCCATAGATTAGGTCCATGGTGGGCAGGAATTATTAGCCAGCGAGTGTTTCTGTCCTGCATCTACCGGGAATTCGTACAAGGCTGGCTGGACAAGTCTGATCCTCGATGTCGTGGGAGAACAAATGAGGATGGCGATAGTGATGGTCCAACGTGAAGCGACCTTGCACCCCCCTGCGCCGCTGCAACTCGTCCCGTCCGTCACAAAACCAAAGTAGCGCTCGGCGCTTACAGCTGTCCATCTCTCTCTTCTGACAGGTCGCTCGCTCCTCAACCAACGGTCATAACCGTCGCGATAGGAAAAGGCGTGGTCCAACAAATCCCCCCTCTTGCCCGCAGTAGCTCCAAACTTGGCTCGGATGGTTATAATTTAGGAACGAGTCAAACTCTGACCCCTCACGATTGTTATTATTATTAGCAACATCGGGAGAAAGATACTCTGAGGCAGAGTAGGCCATGCCAGAAAGGTACCAGGAGGACGATCCCCTCCAGAAGAAGAAAGGGCTAAAGATGTGACTACCACCAACAAGGAATCTGAAGAACTCGCCCAAGAAGCACCTAACACACCACCAACGGTGCGTCTCAGAAACAGATGCAAGCTAGAAATGGAACTCAATCCGGTTATTGCGAAGAAGCTGCTTATGAAGGATTGAATAATGCGTTGGAAGTTCATATGGAATTTGAGGTCTGAATGCCCTTGCTCCGCAACTCGAAGATGGCTTCTTTCCCAGGTGTCGCAGTCCATTAGCAAGTATCTAGGGACAGCTTGATCTGAAAAAGTGCCTAGGGTAGTCATGGAAATATGAGGGATTCTAGGTCAGCAACCTAGAACTGCTCTCGCTTTATATAGTAGATATGCCAGTGCCGTCACATTGGGATCTGCAAGACGTTATTCTCAGTCAGGTAGCCGGGGCAAGACGCATAACGGCAAGATTATCCCTTGCCAACCTCCGCAGTTTATTTAGCGACATCTGCCATGTGTCATTAGGGTTTCTGCCAGGGAAGACACTGGATCCGAACATTTCACCAATGGTGATTGGAATTGTTCGCTGAACTGTGGGAATAGGAAAAATATCCTATAATCGTAAGTGTCCGGTCAGATGTATATATACCATAGGGGACTGAAAACTAGATACCTCACGGTACAGGAGGACCGCGGCCCCTGCTTGGTTCCTGTGATAGATTTCAATGAACCCTTTCACTCGATCGTTTGCGATCTTGCTCCAATTAATGAGCATGTCATATTTGACTGCTATATCAGACAACCAGAGATTCCTATCACTCTGTAGATGCGGCCAAGATTCGGACCATCCACTCTCTACGACCACCGTTGGTAAACGGTCCGTATTTGGTAGGACATAATAGTCGGGCTGCTTGCTCGAGCCGGCATACATGCCAGTAAATTCATCAAATGCTAATTTAGAATTAGAACAAAAAATTATATATAAAGGGGAGTCTTCAGCTTACTTGTCCCAGCAGCATGTGTGAGGTAATCTGCCTCTTGGAGGGATAAGAATTGTCCAACGAGCATCGCATTAAACTCCATCTTCAGCCACGCCAGGTGACAATCGTGCAGTCTCGCAGGCATAATAACAATGCGCAAGACTTGTGTGACGGAGTTGTATTGAATGCTAAGATATATGAGATATTGGCCCAAGTATTTCAAGTAAGCTAAGACACAACTGACCGTGGAGGATTTCTCTCTATCCTTGGCTCGACAGCCAAAGACTGTGTTACAGGAGAACCAACTTCACGAGGTACATTTTCATATATAATTTCTTGAGAACCTGTTGCATGTAGCACGATATCACAGATCTCGTTGAACAAATTTTGCGCCGATAGTTGGCTTTCGGCTCTCTCACGGCTTCTGAGTTCGCGAGAGGTTGGGTTTGTCATGGTGATAGAGAAGAAGAATTCGCGATGATAACTTATCAAGTAAGAGCAAGTAAGAGTTTGAGGAATGCAAACCTCCAAAGTGAATAATAGGTAGGTATAAAGTGAACCAACCTCGGGTAAATGTGGAGGATGTCGTAACATTCACTGGAGCCCTGGAGCCCTGGAGCCCTCCCGGAGCTAGAGCTTTGGGGATTTTGAGATAGAGGCCCTAGTTGTGGAAGCGAAATAATTGATCAGTGCCTAGGTAAATTTATAGTCATGAAACCATTATTCTCATAACACAAAATTCATCAACGGCTGAGACTGAAAGGCAAAGACAATAGTGACGAAATCAAGTCATAACAACTATGCAATATCTAATCAGAACCCTTGGCAGCTGCCAGAACTCCTGACAGATTACTCTAAACAATCCAGGTTTCGCGATCCGTAATCTATCCCGGAATGCCAGCGATTGATCAATCGCTTACTGAGCAGGTGGAAGATCCTCTCTACCAACCTGCCAACTAGAGCAAAAGATGCAGCGCTTGGCCTACTCATTATGTCAACATCATTCATAAATCATCAAAACCCAATGTATCGGGACAGTTTTATATACCACTTTATGGATTTTCTTCCCATGATATCTTCACGGGACGAGACTCTTGATGAGTTCATCATGGTTGATAGACATCGAGAATCGACGAAGAGACATCACTAAAGCCGCTCCAGTTGCAGATTATGCGATCGAAGAGGGGGCTAAAAGCATTTACATCAAGCCTATAGAGGCTTCCAGCATATTATTACGAAGCACGAAATCGGCAAATTCATGCCAAACGCGTTGGACATGCTTGTGGGCATCCTGGCCGACGCGGAGGAGCACTTCGCTCCTTTCATCGAGACATGGCATGTCTTGCTATCCTCGGGCGGTTCGAGCAATACTGTATCAAATTAATGTTCTCTGTCCAGCAGAAGGGGTTCATTGAACTTGAGAGATGGATTTCCGGCAATCCAGCGGTTGTTATCTGCCATTTCTGCTCATCGTTTCCAAGTTGCTTCCCCTTCCTCCCCACCTGCTTAGTTTAAGCTCTTCGGTGTCTTCGGAAGTATATGATTCGCAGCCGACAGTAGACCAGATGCTCAGAGTATATCTGAGCAGGCATTCTCGTTCCCCGGTTGGTTAAAATTCCACATTATCAGGATCGATCTTCAAATATCGTCAATCACATTTCGGCACGAGTGGCCTTGCTGATTTCAAAGGGCAGAGCTCGGTGCTCACCAACCGATCCATGGCAGTTATCAATCAAACATTCTGGTCACTTGCTGCTATCTAGCAATAATGAGATATGAACTGTTGTAGAGCGACACCAACTCTGTATGTCTACTGCAGATGGCAGCAAATATGTGCCAGAGATATTGTGCTGCGGAGATAAGTCGCCTCTAGCCATCTCAATAAAGAGAGATCTTCTCCAAAAAGGAGCCTTTTTGACCATAAAGTTGATAAGACAAGCACATTGTCCCGATCCAAGATATACCTACGAGTAAACTAGCATAGTACCTGCAGGACCTTCCATCTACCCCAAAATGCCAAGGTCCCTACATAAACGGAACCTCTAGCGGCCTACTGAAGGATTCGTACACAATGTCGGGGAAGAAATGATGAAATAAAGGTGAGAGTAATACAATTGGATTATTCATTTTTAAGCTTTACAGCTTTTAACCACTGCTAACTACGGGCAAATACGACGAAGGCTGGAAGGCTCGATTCCATACATCCAGCTGACTCATGTCGAATTTCACACAGACAGGCTCATTACCGAGCTCATCAACGTCCGCGTGCTGCAGGTGAATATTATGAGGGTCCTTTGTAGCAATACTGGGATGAAACAAAGCATGTAAGGCATTGCAACATCCTCTCATGTCGTGATGTACTGCGATGAAAATCGTCCAGATGCCCGAGGCGTTTCATCTCCCTACTATAGACCGAAGGTCAGTAAATGAGCAGCCCCAAAGATGTCTTCGTAAAATTCAAATTTGAAAGTGCAGTGTCAGATAAAGCCCTGTCACAGGCAATGGTCATCAATGTTAAAGTTATGTTGACCGTCGTGATAAATTAAAAAGTAAATCATCATGTAATGGGGTACGAGAGTAGAGAGATCGTTGTGGACTTACCCTTTAGGAAGATAGCTAGGATGAGATGATACACTCCAAGAGCAGTAGTCCTAAAACTCATACCGTCAGCACCTAGTCACATACAGTCTTCGATGCAGACGGCAGAGACTAAGGCATCAGCCATGACGGTTGTCGTCTTCGCCCGCAAAAGCTGGCTTGGACATATGCTTGTCTTTATAAATAACGTCGATTCATCACATAGGTGATAGTGAAATAGCACGGTGACTGTAACCTACATCCAGAATTGTAAGGCTAAAGTCTCAGCTTCGGCACATTTGTCTGTTCAACCCTGTGAAACCGAAGTCAGCACTAGAACTGGAAATTTTTTTTCCATGGTATATAGGCAACAAGAATTGTCAGGAATGCATGAATGGTAAAAAAATATAAGGTTGTCTGCATCGAAAACTCGAATAAGACTCGTCATCTAGGTAATCATCATAAAAATCATCACGCGAGGCATCAAAGATGGTCATTACCTTTTGAACTACCCTTTAACACAACAAAGAACTGCGCTTGAAGTTTCAAGTTTAAATTGGAATCACAGTCAGAATTTGAATGTGATACCCGAGAGACAAGTGAAATATAGATGGGTAGATCTCAGTGGACGAGGTTTTCTAGGCCTGTCGCAAAAAAGGCATTTCCATCAAGATCGGACGTCTTTTACGCCGTCGGAGCCCAGTGCCATTTCATCTTCGAAGGAAGGTGTGCGGAGACTTTGATGAGAGTCTGCGGCACTTACCATCAGGCACAAACATGCCATGCACTCTGGCTAGTACCTACATATCTTTCACAAATGTTAGCGATGTTTCGCTAGAGGACAGAAATAGAATGCTCGAATTTCCCAAAAGACTAATCAGTAAAAGCCATAAGTTATCGTCGACGACCCGAGGGTCTCAGTCGGTAATTTCCAGCGTATATATATACGAATGATCATCATGCAAGCCATTTGGGAAACGCGCAAAGAAAATAAGGCTACTCACCAAAGACTTTCATGGGCCTTTTGACTCACGAACCTAGAAGAGGAAGGTAAAACCTACTAAATGCCAAGAAAGTCAGCACCATGCAAAGCAATTTAGATCCATCACACAAATCATGTCGAGGATGCAGAGTTCAGCCTGACGTGCAATAGAGTTTTCATGCCCATGAAAGGTCAAAGACTCTAGTTTAGCGGTGATACAAATCATCATAATACATTGCAGTTGCGGAAGAGGAATCGCTCAAGGAAAATCTGGAAGACACTTACAGTTTCTGTTTCCTGTTTCGAACAGATGTTCGTTAGTCAGGCAAGCAAGTTGATGAACAGGTCATCTTCGAGAAGAATGTATGGCGTGAAGACCACAACATCAGTGGTTTGCACGATCATGTCTGTTGACTGATGATGAGAGCAAAAGAGGAAAATTCGAACGTGAGAATGCAAGAAATAGTATTTTTTTTCGAACTACGGGCCGTCGTGTTTACCGAGGTGCTAACCCTCCTTCGGTTAGTAGAGATACAGGCCCGAATCGGGTTTGGTGATGGCCTGCTTATGTAATCAGAATATATCTCCGAGCCTCAAGCATCATATCACGAGGTCAACGCCTCACAGAAATAAAAGAGCGCTATCGGTTTAAAAGCGCGCATTCTCCATCAATTAACTAACTACTACTACTAACATTAGTAATTCCACTGTGCCCCATCTACTATATCCAGGAGTCCATGCTAGAACCCTTATTGATTTCTTAAGATGGGTCTGGGTTCGACAATGAAAACTCATTCCGTCAGCTGATTCTACCCGCCCCATTGAAACAACAGAACTATTGCTGATCGACGGGTCCATACGGGCCTTTTTTTTTGGACCAACCAGCGGTTGGAATGTAGTGAACAGATGGCTGAACTCGTATGTGATCCTCCTTCTAGTATTCGAAAACAGTTCGATGCCCCCGCTGGGCGAAAGGGGTTGAACGCGGGGAGGACCGGGGAATGAAGGG
Source organism: Paecilomyces fulvus (assembly GCA_029606305.1). Taxonomy (NCBI): domain Eukaryota; kingdom Fungi; phylum Ascomycota; class Eurotiomycetes; order Eurotiales; family Thermoascaceae; genus Paecilomyces; species Paecilomyces fulvus. Next base: position 602,241 of record JAPVCG010000063.1, read on the forward strand.
AACATGAGGAAAAAGTCGGACTAGCGCAGGGAAAGCAACTGGTCCGAGGAGAGTGACGACATCCGGTCTGGGTACCGAGACATTCTCAGATGTACCTTTTGCCTAGTAGATCCACGGGGAGTGACCATTGAATCATGTACCTGTACCTGGATGGCCCAGATCCTCTCTGACGTCCCTCTTATCCACCGGGTTGCTGCCCTGCGATCCGGGAAAGCACTTAAGGATTCCTCCTCCATAGTGCTTTTACGCTGCATTTAAATCCCCCAATCTCTCTTCCGGTTCTCCTTCTCTTCTGGCTTGAACCATCTGGACATCTCAGCTCACTTGAGACTTCATCGTGTTGCGGCTTCTCTGCTCCTAATATACCCCCGCATCGAAACCAGCAGGATCTCTATAGTACAGTTCCCTTTCTCCGCTGAACCGAGGTTGGGATACAAACGAGCGACCAGTTATTCAGTCGCCCTGCTGTATGTTTGCAGATTATCAGCTCCTTTCCGCCACCCACTATCTGGAAACAATTTAATACTGCATCACAATGGCCTCCAACGGTAGCGCTCCCGTTGGACATGAAAACATCAACACTGATATCGTCACCCTCACTCGGTTCCTGACTGAGGAGCAGACGAAGCACCCCGAGGCAACTGGTGACTTCACGTATGTTGCAACATCTGTTCCTAGTCCCCAGTCCTTCGATCATTCAGGTGGCTGACGGCTTCAGTCTTCTGTGCCACTCACTGCAGTTTGCCTTCAAGTCGATCGCGTACTACATTCGTCGTGCTTCCCTGATCAACCTGACTGGTCTGGCTGGTTCCTCCAACACGACAGGCGATGACCAGAAGAAGCTGGATGTGATTGGTAACGATGTCTTCATTGCCGCCATGCGCGCATCCGGCAAGGTCCGCATCCTAGTCTCCGAGGAAGAAGAGGAGGCGATTGTTTTTGACGAGAGCCCGTCTGCCCGCTATGCTGTGGTGTGTGATCCAATCGACGGCTCGTCCAACCTGGACGCTGGTGTGTCAGTTGGTACCATTTTTGGAATCTTCAAGCTTCCCGGAGAGGTGTTGGGTCCCAACAAGAAGGTCACCGCCAAGGACATCCTTCTCCCAGGTACAGAGCTGGTCGCCGCTGGTTTCACAATGTACGGTGCTTCGGCACAGCTCGTCATCACCATGCGCGGCGGTAGCGTCCAAGGCTTCACCATGGAGAACTCGCTGGGCGAGTTCATCCTCACCCACCCCAACATGAAGCTACCTCACACTCGCGCCATCTACTCCGTCAACGAGGGCAACAGCATGTACTGGGCCGACTGGACCAAGGAGTACTTTAACGACCTCAAGTACCCTGGCGAAGGCAAGAAGCCCTACAGCGCCCGTTACATCGGTAGTATGGTTGCCGATGCCTACCGTACCCTTCTGTATGGAGGTGTCTTCGCCTATCCTTCCGACTCCAAGAGCCCCAAGGGCAAACTCCGTATCCTGTACGAGTGCGCCCCGATGGCCATGATCTTCGAAAATGCCGGTGGTCTGGCCGTCAATTCCAACATGCAGCGTCTCCTGGAAGTCGTGCCGGAACACATCCACGACAAGAGCGGAGTCTACCTCGGTTCCAAGGGCGAGGTGGAGAAGATCATTGAGAAGTACAACAAGCACAACAAATAAATGAACAAATAACGACCCCCCCTAAAACCACATACATACGTTTACTTGACATCTGCCGTGGTTTTTATATATTCAACTTTATCAACTATTTATTTCATGACTGGGATGGACCGAGCTGGATCTACCGGGCCTACTCTACGCATTTCATATTAACGTTTAGTTCATATATCAGCATATCCCCTGTGTATAGAGACCTAGTTTTTAAGTTAAAAATCAATCAAAAAATTTTATAATATTAACTTGGGACTTTCCAGCGGCACAGAACTACGTACTCAGTAGAGAGTTACTTTTCCTCGACCTGAACTGGTGGCTACACAGATGACGTCAGGCGGATACCATCCAAGTAACTATGTACATCCTTGATGGATGGATGTGGAACATTACACAAACCTATCGCAGTTACTCAAAGTACTATTCGGAATCTTGGACACATCATAGAATATGGCAGATTTATATATTCGATATTTCTTTCTACAGCTACTGATCTGGATAGCGGGGAGGACCCCTGACTCTCAAAAGTGAAAAAAATGATAACACACTATACCAATCCAATGGAGTACAGGTGCTCCATCACCGCTGATGCAGAAAAGACGAAAAAAAGAAAACCACAGAGATGAACTTCAAAAGAGGGTTTTAATCCACAGGTTCCTCTTCGAGCAGGGTCTTGAAACTGAATGGTGTGAAGGGGATACCGTCGCCGATGAAGTGCTTACTCATGGCTTCGACCCAGTGTAGACGGAGGGCGTGTAACATTGCACTAGTACCCTCCATCACACATAGGATACACACCGTGAGCACGAACCAGAGGTAGAAGGTGGCGACGATCATGATGACACGGACAGTGGGTGACTGCTGCGAGAAGGCGCCGCCGATGGTCATGTTCCACAACACGATAGAGAGTTGCTGGTGAGCAAGAGAAAGGGCCCACAGACGGAGGTAAGAGGCAGTGTGGGAGATACAGTTAAGGCAGAATTCGATGGTATGGATGGTCTGGTGGATCATAGTTTCGGCAAAGTCAAACTCCTCGTGTTCCTCTTCCTCTCCCAAATCCTGGGTGATCATCGCGACCGTTTCGCCATCGCTGACCATGCTGTCTCGTCCTTCAGAGAGGCGAGCGTCTGCTTCACCATCCTCATCAAGGGCGCTCACTCTTGACTGCTCTCCAAGACCTCTGTAACCGAGAGCACGGGCACGGTTGTGCTCATAGCGGAGATAGAACGGCTTCAACAAGAGCATAATAGGAACCTGAACAACGGCAAGAAGCAACAGCAAGACCTGAATTCCAGCTTGTCCAGGATATAGCTCCTCTTCGACTTTACCCGGGTAGAGGAACATGAAGATCAACATATTGAGCAAACCGGGTGGAGACTGGCCCCTGGCGTTCCAGTCTACGGACCATTTGTACACAATCGTGACAACAAGGTAACCGAAAATCGACTGGAAAAAGATCATTCCAGGGATGAAGTTGCCAAAGATGTCGATCTTCGACTTGAAGTGTCGAGCGTTAATGTATTGCAAGCAAAGAGAGTAAGTCATCTGGAGATCGGTCAGTTCAGGTACCCTAAAGAAAATCAGAGTAACAGGATCCTTACGTGAGTCCAGCCCAGCAGAATACTCAACTTCATCTTGTAACTGTTGGTGAAGAGCAAACCATTATCGGCTTCATGCCAGTTCCAGTCAAGCCCAAACGGATAGCGGTAGTTATCCTTCAGCGTAGCTTCAACTGACTCGCCCTTCTGGATAGTCTCCGGCCACTGCCACTGACTGGGGAAAATAGTGAACGACCTCGAGAAGATATCGTTGTAGAGGAAACCGGTGTACATAGAGAAGATACCCATCATCAACATGATGTACCGACCATAGAATGCCATGTAAGTAAGTTCATCCAACTTGGTCCTGAGAAGCTTCCTCTCCCAGAAGATCATCACAGTAGCAGTCAAGGTCATGAGCAAACCGTGACCGAAGTCACCGAACATGACAGCGAAGAGGAAAGGGAACGTGATGACCGTAGGCAAACCCGGGTTGACTTCTTTGTACTTGGGGATACCATAAGCATTGATGATCGTCTGGAAAGCTTCCGTGAACTTATTTGTCTTCATAAAGGTCGGCGGGGTCTTGTTTGTCTTGATCTGGTTGACAATGGTCGGGACAGAGAGACCAGCGCGGTCATTGACATCCTGTAAAGTGGTCTTGATCAAGGGAAGCGAGTTTGTAGGGCACCAAGCTTCCGCGATCAATGTCTTCCTTGCCTGATCATAAGAGAACTTGTTAAGCGTATTGTAGACAGCTTTCTCCTTCTTGACAATGATCATCCAGGCAGCGAGCGAACGACCGATCTGGGTGAGTTCGGCATCGAGAGTATTCTTGGTGTTGCGCAGGACATTTCCGACATCGCTCAAACGGGTGTTGACCTCGTGAATCTGGTCCCTTCGGAGCTCGCTGTCCTCGTCGACATTGTACAGATCGGCGCCAAGAGACTCAGAGATCTTCCTGATCTTCGCGAGAATTTCTTTACCATGAGCAAAGATCACGAAGACATTCTTGTGGATCTCCTCGTTGTTGCTCGGGTTAATGATAGGCTCCGGAATCTCGGACTGGTTCATGTAGAGATTACCACGCAAGGTACGCCACAGGATGCGCTCGAACGCTCCAATGCGGTCCCTTGCGATGACACCTGCGACGAAGCCAATGTTCATGACAGAGAACGACTGTTGAGCTTGAGCGTCGCCGTTCTGGCCGCGGGGAACTTGCTGCTCGACATCCCGGAGCAGGGGCGCCTCGTCGTTGTCGAACGACTGACGGATCTCCTCCGTATGGCCGTGTGCCTAAACCAGTATCAGCTTCCTAGTTCTCATGTCACCCGTAAACAACAAAGAGTATGACGCACCCTGTCGAAAAAGCCACCAGCTTCTCTCAACACCCAGCGCCATTCCGTGAGTTCGACCTCCCGCTTCTTCAGCGTTTCGTAGCTGTCGTTGAGAGAAACAATCCGCTGCTCGAGATTCTCACTGCGTTCAGCGAGCTCATCGATCTCCGAGGCCGTGGTAGCTGCCAGGGCGTTCGCAAACTCAGAGGACGATCTCATCGGGATGCTCGCCTTCTCCATCTGGGAATGGAAATAGCCTAAATCACACGATCTGCAATCAGCAACCGGCCTTAAATCCTGCACTATCCCTGCCGGACAAAACATACGCAACTGTCTCTCCACATTATCCAAGCGTCTAATCTCCTTCGTAAAAGTCCTCTGAAAAGCGGTAGTATCCGGGTTTAACTGTGGATAGTTATCTAGTTAATATCCGAGCTCTCCTATATCCTAAAAGGCGCGTCGTCATCCGCATCCCCCGGGGTCTAAACACTCACGTCTCGGAATTGAACCAGCCCAATCTCACCCAGAGCACTGACGACTTCTCGACCGATTTCATTCGCAATATAGAGCTGCGTCAAGCTCATATCCGCAGAGCGGAAGAAGGTGTCCTTGGGAGCCATGGTGGGCAAGGCTGCCTGCAACAGGCCCTTCTAACCGCAACGACACAGAACAATCGACAAACTTCAGACAAAGGACCTGCCCGTTGAGGAAGACAGTCGAAATACACGACTATCGGTTGTAAAGAACGTGGTGCAGACGAGCCACGATGGGGTAATCGCAGCACTGCCCTGGTGGTTGATGCTCGGGCCTTGACCGATGTTCCGGACAAGCGTCGTAGCTGGCCCGACGCAGCTTAGTCACGTGCATCACGTGATTATCGCGACACTATTCCAACGACTGCTGAATTTATAGTCCTCGTGCCAAATGCTGCCGTTGTATATAGCAGAACATAATCTCTTGCACGGCCTACATCACTAGATATACTGGGAGCCATACTTCAACCGATGCTCAACAGCATAGCCTAAAAATGGTATTAAGAAAGTGTTCCAAATAGTTTTGACCATGCTGGTCTCGAAAGTTTCACAAAGAACTTCTATTATGAAATACAACTTTCAAGGGTCATCAGATACAAGCCGTCCCCCTGACACTGTCCTAGAGCTGCCACCATTTTGCGAACCGCAACCGTACCTGACCCCACATTTCCAACCACAAGTCCTAAAGCGAAACGGACTCGACACCCTTGGCTCAATATATCCCTGAACGAGAACTTATTGCCGATGATAGGAGATAAGAATAACAGAATACGACTATGCCAAAATAGCATAACGTGATGAAAAAGTGAGCACTTCCACCAACAAAGGGTAACGGTTCAAGTCCGCATTCCGCCCCCGGTTTAATGAAAATGACAAGACGTCTATGACGCCTCTTGGTAATGATAGATTACAGATCCTCGTGCTATTGAGCCTACCTCATCATGCGAAGTAGCTCTTCCAAAGCACGCCGGACAGATCTTCAAGCTGATCCGGCGTGAATGCCTGCGAATCGAGACGTGTTAGCCACAGGAGAAGGAGTGGAGAAGGAAAGTGAGTACGTTACCTTAGCATCGATGTGCCACGTATCTTGTCTTGTCTTCTTGAATTCGCTAATGATAGACTTAACACTCTGGCCAACAATACCAGGGTCGTTTGCGGCTTTCGTGCTTAGAGTTGCCAACGCTTCAGGCATCCATTTTGGCGGCGGGCTCGTATATGGGAAGGCTTGCACTAAAGCCCCCAATCCTAGAACTGCGGCGTGCCGGACAATAATGAGACGTGTATGCTCTGGTGTAGGTGTGCTAGCCCCAGAAGAAGGAGCAGGAGACAATCCGCGGAAGTTCTTTGGCTTCTTGGGCAAGGGATTTGCGACAAGAGTCTTAGTGAAACGATCCTTGAGTTTCTCAACCATTGCTTCCCGCAGACCGACCGGCGAGCAACGAATCATGCCGGATAATGTGGCTGAAGCACCGGCCCGGACCTCATGCTGAGAATCCTGGAGCATATTCGCAATGCAATCAAAGAGCTTTTCACGGTCTGCAGCAGATACTAAGAACAAACGGCGGAAATAGATAATTTGCATGTTGATCATGACACGCAGCCGCTGATGCCAGGAGGTCGACGTCAGACCGATCCGTATCAGTGACTTTATAAACTCAGAGTTTTCTTCCGCAGGATAAGGAATGTTTGGCAGATGGCGGAACACATGGTACGCCAAAGACTGCAATTCCGGGTCTTCCTTGACATCCATCATGTGCAGGAGCTGTTCAGTAAAGACATCTGGGAAGAAGGGTACGAGCTGCGTGCATTCATGCGAAGAGAGGGTAGAGTCCAGCCAGAGGAGTACGGTCTTGCTACCCGAAGTGTACGAGGAAGGTGTCTGCTGACCCGGCTCCCTCTCATGTCGCCATTTCTCGAGTCTCTCGAATACATCGCGCATACTCTTGCTAAATTCTTCCGTAGGGTGGTACGGATAAGTACCGATGGATGATGCAGAGTTTTGCGACTTCACGAGTTCCTTCACATCCGAATATGATTCGTGATATCTTGTGCGGTAGATCGATGCAAGAGTCTGGCCCATTGCTTCACGGACACCCTTATATGGATGGTCAAGATGGGCAAGGAAATCCTGGAGGATCGGCTTCTCCAGTTGGAAGTGCCATCCGGCATCGATGATACACTGATGGAGTAGGTTAATCTTGGAGCTCTCCTTGAACGCAGCGTTGGATGTCATATCCAACCTGAAGCTCGCAAGCCAGTCAACCAGAGGCCAGGCACGACGAGGGTCGCGGCACTGCAGGATCATATGAAGGAACGTAGTCCAGTAGCCAGAGTTCTCTGGTGTCAGCCCGTCTGTGAAAATCTTTCTCACAATTGGGAAAGCATATTCCCAAACCATTGTTCTCTTATCCACACTGGTGTCTGTGACAGAGCTGATCAAGGCTCCCAGAATCTCCGCCGTGGCTCGGTGCTGATGCTTGTCACTACCATCTTCGAAGATTGCGGCGATTTCTTCTTTGATTTCGTCAAAGGTCGCGGCCGTGAGTTCATCTCTGAACATCAACTCAAACACATAAAGAAGCATCATGGCACAAGCCATCCGGAACTTGTCAGCCGATGCATCTCGGGGCTCCTGCTTGAGGTACTCAAAGAATTTCCGGAACCATTTGCGATCGAAGAGTTTGCCCATATGAGCCCTCACCTTCCATTCCACCTCGTCATACTCAATGTCGTACCGAACGTTAGATTTATAAGCTGGCATAGTCTCCGCCCACACGAGCCAGCCGGGAAAATCGTGGTCGACATAGTACTCGGCTTCGGGCTTGGCGAAGTTGGATAGGAACTCTTGTGTCCAGCCCTTCTCGTAACGTTTAGTAGCGACCTGTATCCTCGAAGGGAAATGCTGGTGCCCAAGGACGTAGTCCTCATAATTATGAGAACAGATTGCTCGGACGTCTATCATAGTGAATAGAGCAATGAGTGCCTGGGAGTACATGCTACGGAGACCTGGATGATCGTCGATTGAGCCCGACGTGACCAGGTCTACGAGATTCTGACTCGCGATGTAATCAAACCGTAGGCCCATACTGATAACTATCGTGGCTGCACGACTAGCAATCTTCCAATGAGACGTTCTGGCCAGGTTAACCAATTCCTCCGATAGATCTGCCTTTTTCTTCTCAATCATCACGCGCTTCTGGTTTATCGACTTGCGCTTCTGTTCGATCTCCTTCTCCACATCATCTGCTGGGGCAACAGATTTGACGATACCCTGGTCGAGGATAGCCATCCTCTCCATGGCACGGCCATAGTCCATGATTTGGTACACAGCTCCGGAGCAAAGTTTCTGTACCGAGGGCTTGTCAACGGCGCTGGCAGCAATGAAAGTTCTGATCAAGGTTGGCGTGTACTTCCAATGCCGCCCGATAGTTTTCGCAAGACTACCAAACAATAGCGAGTACAGAGCACCCTTGATGCGTGGGTGATCGTTCTCTTTTACAGCCTTCTGAAAAGCTTCCAGCAGTGGAGGGATAACCACCAGTCGAGAACCCCAGATAGCCTTCAGAGCTGACTCGCCAGCACTTTGGGCATTGCGGCGGATATCCGTGTAGATAGAGACACACGATTCTGCAATATCCAGCAACAAGGTCTCGTCCAGTTTGGTACGGGGTCTTGGATTAGCATTGTGCCTCAGGCGTTGCAAGTGGTACACATTGGCCCTGCGTACAAGCAAAGGACGTGGATAATCCTTCCGAATACCACTGACTTTATATGGATGGATGTCTGCGGCAAGCAGTCGACTGACTCTATCGAGCACGTGGGCCGACCTCTCAATGCCAACATCAATGAACCACGATCTATAGGCAGTATACAGAGCTCCGAAGCAAGCGACGTCATCTTCCTGTTTCTCAGTGAGAAATCTATGAACCTCATGAAGGACCCATCCGGCTCGGTCCCTGATATCGTGAATTGTGGTGTAAAGAGGATCATTTTCGTCCAGGGGATAACCAGTTGGATAAGTAAAGGTCTCGCTGACCATTTCATCATCATCGGATGTATCCAGGGAAAAATCATATTCCTCGACATCGTTATCTCCATTTGTTGAATGACCATTGGCTTCTGCCATCTCGACATCGCTCAACGATCCATCCGGTACATCTTTCTCGGTCTTCGAAACTCCCTTGGAGTCAAACAACATCGAGATACCGGAGATAATCAGACGGAGAAGCACAAGCTTTCTAGTCACTTCGTCAGACCATTCTTTGCCGCTCCCGTCACGTTTGATACTTGATGTATCGGTCGTAAGCTCCTTCAGCTGTCTGATAGCACTTTCTGCCTGGTTTTGGAAAAGAGCCACGGCGAATTCTAATTCCTCCCGCTTTGGAACGTGCCATCTGACAGTTAATTTGTCGGGATCCTGTCTGTAGCCCCAGTGTTCCGGCTGGATTCCTTCAGCAATAAGGTCGGGCTCATATAACGAGTAATCAATCGTGTATGTCACAGTGAGGTTGAGGAGCAAGTGATGAATGAAGTTGGAAATGTGCACTGTCGGTATCCCCTTGCATTTCTCCTGCATGTATACTGCGATGTCGAAGAGTTCCTTCTTATGGTTCAAGACTGCATCTCCCACATGCACGACGCACATACTCAGCATGCTGACGTTCCAAACGAGAGCTCGGTCGCGAGGAAGGACGTCAGAGCCAGTCGTGCGGGTGGAGGCAGCACCGTTTTCATCGATCTCGGTCCGTATCGCCTGTGTTAACAGAGGGATAAAGCGCTTGAGGGCCTTTTGCGGGTTCGCCTTGCAAAGGGCGTTACAGATAAAGGCCATGGCATCTCGTGCTTGGTGGATCACATGGTTCGAGACGAAGTCGACTATCTTGGTTAAGGCGATATCATAGAGCTCTGGAGATAGAGACGCGAGCAAAGGCATGAGCGTTGCTGGTAGAGTGTTTACAACATTCTCTTCTGGAGAGCCACTGCGTACCCGTGAGGCGTCTGGTAAGTTCTCCAAGAGCGTGAAGACTCGACCGAGGAAGGATATCAGGAATTCCGAGAAGCCAGTGGTCGAAGAGCGAAGTATCATCTCTTCGGTCTCATCGTTCAGGTCTGTATCGTAATTCAACTGGATTTCCACACCTTCCTCCTCCATTCGCTCAAGCTCACCGGTGATCCATTGCATAGCCAACATGTTGCAGTTGACATCGTCGCGACCCTTCGTCAAGTCTTCGAAAGGAATATTGTAGCAAACGGACTGTATGAATGACAAGGTATGAAGAGACTTCTCTAAGTCATTAGCATCGATACCGGGCAAAGCAAGCCCCAAAAGTGTCGTCATATGGCAACGGTAACCCTTTGTCCTCGTTATGATCCTTGATAGGACCTGTAACGATCGGAGAGACGATGTCGTTCGGTGAACCTCAACCAGTCCCTGCATTGACGGGTATATTCTCTGCAAGGCTCCAGGGAGGATGAGATGTGGCTCAAGATAGGCCAAACTCTGTAATGTAGACAGAGAGAAGTTCATCGCCGTTCCACTCTTGGCATATATTCCCATGAATATCACATCCCGGAGACAAAGCACGAAACGCTTCTTCAACGCTTCAGTTAGCTTCCGTTCTGGTGGAACCTCCATCTCTCCTGTATGCTCACGGTTCCAGCGCATGACGAAGAAATCTGACAGGTAGTACACAAGCTGAGCCAGAGTCCTTGTCCAGTTCCCAGAATTTGAGGGGTGGAAGAATGTCTCAACAGCTTGTATGAGAGCTTCGAGTTGAGACAAGATAGAATCTTCAGTCTCGAGACAAGCTGGAGACAGTGACATCACAATCCACCGTGCGATATGATGGGCAACAGGGTGCTTCCGAGAATCCCGATCGAGCATAATACCCAAACCTGATGAGATGTCCACAAGAGCACTGTATGGAGATGTCGACTGTCCAACTGGAATCTCTAACAGTCTTAGGACAGCTGTGAAGATCAGGGACGACTGATCTTTCGTAAAGATTCCATACTCGGAGAAGGGAATATGGCCTGCAGGCAACGAGTCTCGAGCCAGCCGAGAAAGAAAGTCGAGGTAGTTCATATCAAATGTCTTAGATCGGTTGACCAAAGACCAAAGGTGAAAATACGTCGGCAAGTAATTCTGCGGCAGCAGATCCGTTCTGGAAGCTGGAGGCGGGGCCGTGGGCAGGAGCAAGTTCATGAGACCGACTACCACAAATGCCCCTTCTGAAAAGGATGTAGTGTAGTGTGGGAGGAACTCTTCCAGCATTGCTGTCAATTCGCATGGATCAAAATAAAGCTGAGCAAACGCGCAGAGCTTCGTCAAGGTTTTGATGTTTCGCTTCAAATTGGTAGAATGCACCAGCCCCGACTCCGTGGGCAAGACAAAGGTCTTCAGCTCCTTGTAAAGAGGCCTCCAATCCAATAAAAGCTCTTTGACCGGTCGCAGATAATGTTTACGTCTGCAATCTATAGTCAGCTCTGCGGAGATGTTCAGCCTTGCGGACCAACTTACTTCGTCAGAAACATAAACATGCTGGCGAATCTCTCCGCAACATTGGGATCGATCCCAGGGGCAAGCGAAAGCTCGTAGTACAGCTTCACCAGGTTGATCCGCTCCTCCCTTGTCGGGTCAAATTTAAGCGATAGCCATCCTCTCAGTTCACGAGTCCAGTGTACTGCACCCGGGCTGAAATCTCCAGCTTCGATGGCGATATAGAGAGATCTGAGGATCTCACGAAGATTCTTCTGCCTATCACTATCGTCCTCAAGCTCATATGGCATATATTTAAAATATGGGTAGGTTCGTGGTCTCACTCGAGCTTTCTTTTCACCGTCGATAGTGCCGTTCGCCTCCGATGGCGCACCACCCGGTGAGGTGGCCCGCGATAGCTCGTGTACATTATTAAAGCTCTCAGAGGTTACTAGGTTCGACAGCTTTGGTGCTGAGTGATCCATAATCGGGTGTTATGGAAAGGTCGTCGTGCGACGGAGGCTGCGGAGTGACGTCCTAGAAACGAGTACTGTGAACCGAGCTTCAGGTTAGCTGCAAAGCTCATATCTGAGGGGTGAAGTGATGTGGGCAAGTCAAAATACATTATTAGATGCAGCAAACCACAAAAGTCCATAGATTTCTGACAGCCTGACACCGAAGAAGATGAGAAACTGCTCAGGGTTGTTCGCATGGGCACTTGCTTGGTCAGACCGGGTCGGAGCGACCAGGCGAGCGCTGTGCCTTCGAGATCGTCGAGATTTCAAGAACACGACAAAATTCGAGTTTCTTTTCTGCAGCTGGCCACCTCAACAAGCCGCCAGGGTATGCGTTGTTTCAAGCTTTTTTGAATGAGGTAACCGAGCTCCTCACACGATACTGAGGTTGCCCCAAGTTGGAGATGATTGAGTTTGGGCCAGTCACAGTGTCAGAGAGCGGGATGACATAATTCTACGTAACGTCCGCCGCAGTCTTCCCCTCGAGTTCACCTTTCAAGTCACCTCACGATTCACCTACGCAATGACTATTCGGGGGTTGTCTTTGCCGGAATATTCACAGAATGAAAGATATCAACCTCGAAGTCGAATTGAGGATGAATAGGGACTATCACTGCTAGGTACTCCAGAAGGCAGCTTAGGAATTTTTATAGTTCAGCCTTCTGTTTTCCAGGCAGACTTCGGCATACGTAACCGGTCAACAGCTATTATTGAAACTATTTTCTCTAGGTATGGGGGGGGGGGGGGGGGGGGGGGAAA